>CM076574.1:40046651-40459730 GCA_034641835.2 Pinus albicaulis
GGAGTAGTCAAGAATTCCTTAAGATGGCCAAGGAAAACATCAGATCAGCAGGTGCGCGGAGACATACAGAGCAGATTCAGCGACTCATGCACATCTTGATCCCTTTGTTGGCGCGGCGTGGTCCATTGTATGTACTTGTCCTCATAGCTCCCCACGGAATAGTATTGTTCCTTGATGGCTTCTCGGAAAGAATTCCAAGTGGGTACGACTGAGAACGGAGAGGGTTCTGTCTCGTCCTTTTTCTTACAGTGGGTTTCCCACCAGTCCTTGACATGGGGGGCAGCTTTGAGGAGTGAAAAAATAATCTTCTCCCTATCGGAAAAGTCATGAACGAGAAATGTCCTTCTAATAGATTCAACTTAAATATCTCACACAACATCTTTGCATCTATTTGACCCTCAAATGGGAATGTCAAAATTGCATAATACCTTAAAAGGAGTTGCACCTCCCGAGTGGGTACTTGGATGCGGATGCGCGCGGTGAAGCGTAAGTTGAAGGATTTGAGCAAAGGATTATCCATCATCTGCGTTCCTTTGTCTTTCGAGGGCCACTCCTCGAGAAATATTTTGATAGATCTCTGTCCCTCATCTTATTTTTCCCCCATGGGCGTGTCGAGGTTTGCGAGGGGCCGATATTGCAAAGGTTCCTGGATCCAGGCCCTAACTCCTTATACCTCAATGCCTCGTTAGGGACATGCAAAAGAAGGATCGAGAAAAAGCGGTAATTTAATGAACCAACGAGTACGAATTTATGCAGGAGCGCCACGAGAATAAACACATAACCCATAAATACGGAGATGCGACGGAAATAACACTTCATTTCATTAATATCAAAGAACTGAAATTTGCTTACAGACAGAATGGAAATAAAACTAGCTAGGGTGCTGGTAGCTATCTCTGAGGAGAGATGTGGCAGCTACAGACCTCTGAAATGAGTTACAATGAGGCTTGAGGGCCTATTTATTATTGAGAAACAATGGAGAACCCTAAACATCCAAAAACCTAACCCTAGGAGATGAAGCGCCAAAATTATGGTCCCTGTTTGGGTAAATTAGTGTTTCAACTTCCTAGGGACGTAACTTTGGCATACTATCTCCGTTTGACACACATGATACATCATTAGAAAGCTCTATCCAAGGAATACAACTTTCGCAACGAATATCATTCCGAAACAGAATGATATTCACTAGCGGCGTGATGCCAAAAAAACTTCGTTTAGGGCCTCAAAACGGCCCCGAAAGTTCAGGACCCGAAAAACTGCTAAAAATAGTAAGTTATGCCAAAACTGAAAAACTGAAAGAGACAATGGTGGGGGCCCAAGTGGAATAGGCGGGTGGCCACCAGTATCCACCTGGATCATTAGCAGAGATATGCAGTTTATTGAAGAAGAAGCTTGGGATGGAAGCTCAGAGAAAACAATGAATGTGAAGACATGTGTGTCTCACAAAAAGCAAGAGGAATTGATTGCTGAAAATAATTCCTTCACGGTGCCTCCTCCTCCACCTACACAAGCACAACAGAGCACACCACAAGTAGGAAACATAATAGAATTGAGAAATCAAGGAAGTGCTTCTCCAAGCACACCATAGGGATCAAAAACTCCCTCGAGTTCAAGTGGAACTCCAAGCACACCAAGAAGACCAAGATTCAAAATTTGAGTGAAATTTATGAGCAAGAAGTTGATAATAATAATGGTCTGAATTATTTATTTTCTTTGTTTTGTCATGTTGATGACCCACTTCATTTTGAAGATGTAGTAAAAGAAGAAAAATGGATTGAAGCAATGAATGAAGAGATTGGTGCAATAGAAAAGAATGATACATGGGAGTTAGTGGACCTCCCACAAGGTAAAGAAGTCATTGGAGTAAAATGGGTCTATAATAAGAATGAATCACACAAAATAGAAAGGCATAAAGCAAGATATGTTGTCAAAGGCTACAAGAAGCAATAAGGAAGAGATTATGAAGAAACCTTTGCACCAGTTGCAAGGATGGAAACAATGTGGACATTGTTGTCCATTGCAGCACAAAAAAAGTGGAAAGTCTACCAAATGGATGTGAAATCAGCATTTCTGAATGGAGTGTTGAAAGAGGAGGTATATGTTGAACAACTTCTAGGCTATGGGATTGAAGGGAAAGAGCACAAATTATGCAAGTTGAAGAAAGATCTTTATGGGCTGAAGCAAGCACTAAGAGAATGGTACAACATAATTTATGCTTACCTAATAGAAAATGGGTTTGAAAAATGTGATGGTGAACCCACACTCTACATTAAAGAAAATGATGGTAAGATTCTTATTTTTTTTTAATATGTAGATGACTTAATTTTTACAGGAAATGAATTTTCTCTCATTGCTAATTTTAAAGCAGTCATGAAGAGTGAATTTGAAATGACTGATTTGGGTTTATTAAGATACTTCTTAGGGATAGAAGTAAAGAAAAATGAAAAGGGAATTTTTATTTCCCAAGAAAAATATGTTGCAGAAGTTTTAAAGAGATTTAACATGCAACACAACAAAGCAGCAATAACTCCAACTGTCATGGGCTTAAATTTAAGCAAGGAAGATTGCAGCAAGAATGTTGATTCGACATTGTACAAGAGCATAGTTGGCAGTCTAATGTATTTGACTGCAACTAGGCCTGATAGTATGTATGTTGTAAGTTTAATTTCCAGATTGATGGAGACACCAAAGGAGACAGACTGGAAAGCAACCAAGAGGATTTTAAGCTATGTGAATGGAACGAAGGAGGATGGTGTTCTATACTCCTCAACTGATATGTAATGTTCCAAATGGGGAAGAATAAGCTCAGTAGGTAATATATTAAGATATTCCACTATGGATTCACAGCAGTATGGAAACACACCAGCAATTATAAACCAGAGATAGAATGAAGGGGATTTTACTGGATGTGTCACCTCTAAGGAGAGGGTGAGATCCAGAGGCTACCTGGCCCATTTCAGACTCTGTCTATAGAAAGTTGGTGAAACATAGAAAAGGTGAAAATAAAACACTCCTATTAGAGTTTGCAACCCTTGGGATCTTTAGATATTCATATCTAAAGGATGGATCCAAAAGAGAAGCAAAAACCAAACAAGCAAGGAGTGGGAAATTCTACTCCCAAGAAAATCTGCAATAGGCTCAAGGGGAACACTGTATAAGAAAATTGGTACAAGGATAACGGAGACCAAGGCTGAGTTACCTTATTATATGCTATGTGGGACCTCCATGATGAATTTTAGGAAAAATAAATGGGTTTAAGGGCCTTATACAGATCTCCCATGAAGTTGACTAGTTAAAAATCAGCTAAAGAGAAGAGCTGATGTGACAAAGGAAACCCACTTCAGTAATTGCGAAGTTTCAGCAGAGAGTCACTGGGAATCAGTCATCAGATATATATTACAATATAGTAGTAGAAAATCATACTTTTAATGGAGTTCCTTAATAAATACAATTAATTACATGAGGAAATAAGCAAGGAATCTTCAGAAATAGCAGCTGCAATGTATGTAAGAGTTGCAGAAATAAATGAACATCATCCCTCTAAGTGTGCTTCAACAGTGTAATGCTAGAACTCAGATCTATAGCAGATTTATGGCTGAAACATTAGATCCATACCAGATCTGGAAACTACTCATCCTTCTAATCAAGATCCACTTGGGGTTTTTACAAAATATTGCATAACAAGATGAAGATCTAAATTTTTGTACACAGAACTGTAGAAAGCTTCAGGAATTTTTGAAGATGATTTTATTTATAATACATATCAGATGTGAAAAATAGATATCATCAAGCTACTCTATACATCTACAAGATGAGAGGAAAGCCTCAATCACCTGAGATCTTGTACAATGAGAGATCCAAATAGCAGTAGAAGCAGTACATGAAAATAACGTAGTTAACAAAGGAGAGTGTGCAGTAGCTTGAACAGAACATTACAACAGATAAAATATACAGATCTGAAATAAAATTACAATGGAGACCCTCTTCCGAGTGGTCACAAGACACCCTCCTTGAGAGAATACTCCACAAACTACTAGATCTTTGCAAATCTAGTTCTCCACTTTCTACACTTATAGCAGCAGCAAAACCCTCAGTGAGCCAACGCTGTCTATCCAAGCATAGATTGGCCTCCAACCAGATAGTGGTTCAATCTAGCACACTTCCCTCCAAGAGCTACTCAAAGAAGGATGGAGGATTCCTAAACAGGAGATCCTCTCTTTCTCTTGCTAAACAACAAAGAGAAATGGAGTTGCCTTAGCAAGCTCAGAAAATAGAATATCATCAACAACCTCCTCATGAGCCTTCATCCTCCTTTTATAAGATTTGAGTCTCTTGGCAAACCCTAAACCACTTTCATCTTTTGGCTCCCTTCACACTTGGAAACCCCTTCTAGAACAACGCAGTCCATCAAGGAGGTTCAATGAACCTAGATAGCGTTGTTGACTTGGTTAAATAGGATCTCCTTTGGTGGTCTTGGCCCTTTCACACCTGCAAGATTTTATTCCAATGGCCTAAATATGTCTCTTTTCACATAGGCACTAATTTATTCTTGATTTGCAAGAGGATTAGACATCCTCCTTTACAATTTATTCATTAATCATGAAATACAAAATAAATAAGGCAAAATTAATGTTCCAAATTAGCTAAAGCTAATTTAGGAACATTACAGTCTCCCCCTCCCAAATGTTGCTTGTCCTCAAGCAACTGCAAGGGTGCTGCAAAACTTCCTCTTCTTCTCTTGTGGCCTCCTCATCAAATAGTCTCCTCCATTTCTTTGAATTTTCTGCAATATGTTTGTCCTCCCAATGGCCCTTCCTCAATATGCAAGTTTTCCCTTGATGAACAAACTCAAAGGCTCTCATCATGAAGAAATGGAAGGTTGTTGTGGAAACCTTCTTGCTGATCCATGGCCTCCTCAAGATAGAAGTAATGATTATCATGGGGTTTTCATGATCCATGAAAGACTCCCATCTCCATGTTGTCATCAAAATGAAGTGGATCACCTCCCGGCTTGGAAATCCATAGAAGATCTCCTCCCCAATACATATGAGAGGCATGTCACCAACCAAAATATGGCTCACTTTACAAAGAGACAAGTGATTTATCATAGTGGCCATACAAAATCTCATGCTCCCATGGAAGCATGCAATGCAAAAAGAATGAGGAACTCCTTCCCCCAAGGGCACATTCAACAAGTGTGCCTTTCCTCCAACTATGCCCCCAACAAGGATAAGGACATCTTCAGCTTGTGGGATCATGATTAGAATCATGCTAGCTGCCATGTGTGATAGATGAGAAGGAAGATGCCCCTCATGTGCAACCAGTGCCGTTTTACCCTTAACTTCCATAGAATTAAATATGAGAAGTGCCTCCCCCAACACTTGTTTGCTGCCTCATGTCTTTGGAATGCTTGGAGAATGTATATCATAGTGGGTGTAAAAGGATCACAGCATGAGGAATATAATAGCTTTCCAAGGTTCTCCAAGGAATGAATTGCATCAACATAATTCATGGCCTTGAATGGCCCATGAAACCCATCATACTTAGTGCCCCATCTTGGCACCATGTCCTGCAAATGAGTGTTAGAAAAATATAAGCATATAGGAGATACATGATAATGCTCAAGAGGATGAGCCTCTCTATATACTTGCTTAACATCAGTGGGGCAACTCATGGATGAGTTCCCTCTCACACTCAAGGAATAAGGAGGTGTGAATGGTGGCTCTTCCCAAGAGCTATGTTCTTCCTCCTCTACCAAGTAGTCCATGCATATCTTCATATGAGAGTACACATCTTCTTTGAAACCTTCCCATATGAATCCACCCAAGAGAGTATGATATGCTATGACAAAACTAGTGGGTTTGGAAAGCAGGATTTCATAGATGGCATCAAATAGTCCCTCCTTGAGTTTGGAGTCACTAGCCAAAAGAATAAGATTATAGAAATAGATAACTCCATTTACCACCTTGAACCTTTCATCCTTTACTTCCCCTTCAAGAACCCCCCATGTCAAAAGGTCCTTGGAGTATTTCATCATGAGTTGGGAATCCCAACAAGGATCCTAGCTCTCCAAGAATGACAGCGCTGTAGAGGTCTGAAATGCAGCCCCTGTCTTCTCATGGCTCCCATCTTTGACATCATTGATATCAATATCACATGTTGGAGCATCATAATATTCCTTTTGCTGCCCCATTTGTAGTTGTTCTTGCACAAGACAAGATTGGAGCATATGGAAATCAACTTCCCCTCGAAAAGTCCTTGTTTTCCAAAACCTCCTCCTTTTGGCCTATGTATACAAGAGGGTTAGGATCCCCTTGCCATTTTCAGAAGCCTCCTTTGTGAATGAAGAGATCATGGGCTGCCCCAAATATATGGAGTTGCCATGTGCCCTCATGCTCATGCCATCATAGATCTCTGATTTCTCCTTTCTCAGCGCAGATATCTGAGTGGGAGTTTGTAATGTCCCCTTCAGGAAACTGCTCATCTCTCTCCCAAATTCTTGAGAGATTCTCTGCGTTGTGTTAGCTTTTCCCAAGGCTCCCTCCTTAGCCAAGTATGTATATGCTGCCCATAGGTGAGAGAAAACTTTTTATTTCCTCCTATCAAGAGGTGCTCCTAGTAGAGTGCCTCCTTGCAAAGAGGTGTCAAGGTATAGAGTAGAATGTGGATGTAGGCAGACAGATTTTTCCCTACCTTCAATTCATAAGTCCTCTTGCCTTCTTTACGCTTCCAAGCTCTGAAGTAGGGAAGGGTTCATGCACCCCACCTTCTGAGGCCCTTCCTCCTCTTCTACCTCCCTTTTCTCCAAGACCTCATCATTAATCAAAGATAGGACATGCTCCTCATGCATGAGATCCTGTGGGACTCTTTGCAAGAGTGCAAGAGTCTCTTCTCTTGGAGCAAGTGCTCCAACCTCTTCCTCATGAAGTGCTTGAGGTGCCTTTGTTTTGACTGCGTTATCATCTCCTGCCTTCTCCTCCTCTTCAATAACTGAAATTGTCCCTTCATTAATGAGAGACAATAGATCTTGATCAAATATTGAAGGAGAACCCTTCCTGCTTTCCTCTCGAGATGAGGACTCTTCACCAAATGGGGATCTTGCCCTTGGCAATGCATCTGTTGTGTAACCAGCTCCAAAAATAGAAGAAAATAGATATGAACGCCTTAGAAATAAGCCACTTCGAGGGGGCAACCTCCAATACATTACATAAATGAACAATTCTTGGATGATACAATTTACAAAACCTCCTTTCTATATATAGGAGTCTATGGGGCCATAATGTAATCCTAGTGGGCCACAATGTAATCCTAGCCGACCTAACAATAATAATTTAAGGGCACAATAATAACAAAATGGGGGTTACAAGGGTACAATAATAACAATAAGGGGGTTACACTAATAACAATAAGGGACTATATTAGTAATATAGGGACCTAACATGCCCCTCTCCTTCAAAAAAGTGTTGTCCTCAACGCTTGAGTAGCTCTGGGTGCTTCTGTATAAAATTCTCATCCTCCCATATAGAATCTTCAGTGGGTAAGTTCTTCCACTTGATGAGATACTCTGAAATTGATCGATTCCGTAGCTGTCGAGTTCTTGTTTCCATGACTGCTTCAGGTTCCAATATGATTTTTCCTTCCTCATCAAGTTCTGGCAATATTTTTTGAACCGGAAGATTTTCACCTATAACCTTCTTTAAGCATGAAACATGGAAAACTGGATGTACTCGCGAAGAAGCAGGAAGCTCCAATTTGTATGCCATAGTACCGATCTTTTGCAACACCTTGTAAGGACCATAGTACTTTGGCGATAATTTATTATCCTTCTTTGCTTGCTTGAGGGACATTTGTTTGTATGGTTGTAGCCGTAAAAATACCCAATCTCCTACATCAAAACTTCTCTCGCTACGATGCTGATCTGCCTGTTGTTTCATTCGATTTTGTGCCAAATTCGGGTTATCCTTTAAGAGTTGGAGAACTTCTTGCTGATGCTCGATGTGATCTTCCACTGCTTGAACCTTCGAATTTTCCCTTAAAGATGATGTGATGGATGGTGGATGATATCCATAAAGTGCCATAAATGGGGTCATTTTTGCTGCGGTATGGAAGGAAGTGTTATACCACCATTCAGCAAGAGGTAACCACTTGACCCATTGTGTTTGTTTATCAGATACAAAACAACGAAGATATCCTTCCAAACATTTATTTACTATCTCGGTTTGACCATCAGATTGAGGATGATAAGATGAGCTATGAGCTAATTGAGTACCCAAACAAGAAAATAACTCCGTCCAAAAATTTCCAGTAAAAATGGGATCTCTGTCGCTCACAATAACTCTTGGGCTTCCATGTAGCTTTTGAATTCTATCCATAAATGTAGTAGCAACTGTACTTGCTTTAAATGGATGAGATAATGCACAAAAGTGTGCATACTTGGTAAGTCTATCAACTACCACCATGTTGACATTCTTTCCTTCGGACTTAGGTAAACCTGTGATAAAATCCATTGAAATCTCCTCCCAACGTTGACTTGGAATGGATAAAGGTTGTAGAAGTCTCGGGGTCTTAATTGTCTCCACTTTATTCTGCTGGAAAACCAAACATTTCGCCACAAACTTTTGAATATCAGATTTAAGGCCATCCCAAAAAAATTCTTTCTTCACCCTGTGGTAAGTTTTTAAAAATCCTGAGTGTCCTCCTAAAGGAGAAGTGTGCAATTCCAAAAGAATATTTTGTTTTAGTTGGAATTATTACAAAGATATAAGCGATCTTTGTACCATAAGGAATCATTTTTCCAACTAAATGTATCAGATGTACTAGGATCTTGCTGCAACTTTTGAATGAGTGTCCATACATCTTTGTCCTTCTTCCATTTATCTCTTGCTTCGGTTATCCAATCTGGTTGGATAATAGAAATGGCACAAAGCAATGCTTCCACCTCTTCATTCTTTCTTGAGAGTGCATCTACAACAACATTAAGCTTTCCTTTTTGTAGATTATTTCAAAGTCATAACCCAACATCTTTGTGACCCATTTTTGCTGCTCTTCGGAAGATAGTCTTTGTTCCAAAAAGTGTTTAAGACTATCATGATCAGTTTTTACCTTGAAGTGTCTTCCCATTAGGTAAGTTCGCCATTTCTTTAGTGCATGCGGTATTGCTAACATTTCCTTCTCATAAATAGGTTTCTGTAAATACTTTCCTTTGATTGGACGACTTTCAAAAGCAATGGGTCTTCCTTCCTGCATTAAAACTGCACCAATTCCATTTCCTGAGGCATCACATTCCACAATAAAGGTTTTTGTGAAGTCTGGCGTAGGTAAGACCGGTGCTAGGCACATTGCCTCTTTAAGATGTTCAAAGGCCTTAGTTGCTTCAGGAGTCCATGAAAATGCATCTTTCTTCAATAATGTTGTTAGAGGTGTTGCTATTCTTCCATAATTCTTAACAAACTTGCGATAATAGTCTGTTAACCCAAGAAATCCTCGCAACTGCTTTATCGTCTTAGGGACTTTCCATTCCTTAATGGCTTTAATTTTGTTAGGGTCTACTTTAACACCCTCGTGGGATATAATATGACCCAGATATTCCACCTCTTGTACTCCAAAGAAACATTTGGATGCTTTTGCATATCATTGTTTCTCTTGCAATAGTTTGAGCACCCTGTCAACATGTTCAACATGATCCTTCCAAGACTTGCTATAGATTAGTATATCATCAAAAAATACTAGCACAAATTTTCTAAGGAAGGGTTTGAAAATGGAATTCATCAACCCTTGAAATGTAGAAGGTGCATTGGTAAGGCCAAAAGGCATGACCAAAAATTCATAATGACCCTCATGAGTTCGAAATGTTGTTTTTGGAATATCTTCGGTCTTCATTCTAATTTGATGATATCCTGAACGAAGATCCAACTTGGTAAAATAAATTGCTCCATGTAATTCATCCAATAATTCATCAATCACAGGAATGGGAAATTTGTCTTTAATGGTGAGCTTATTGAGCTCCCTATAATCCGGACTCATTCGCCATGATCCATCCTTCTTGTGTACCAACACTACAGGAGCAGAGAAAGAACTTTGACTGGGTTGAATTATACCCGCCTCTAACATTTCTGCAATCATACGTTCAATTTCGCTCTTTTTGGAAGTAAGGATATCTATAAGGCCTGATGTTTGGAGGAACACTTCCTGGAATCAAATGAATAGCATGATCATGATCACGAATAGGTGGGAATCCTTTGGGAGTTTCAAACACCTTGGAATGATTGTCCAAGACTTGTTGGAGATCTGCAGAAATAGATGATTTTGATGTCGAAACTTCTAGTGAGCATAATTGTGCAATTAAGCCTCATTGTTCTTTCTTTAGAAGCTTTGTCATGACATTAGAGCTTATTATCCTTCCAGGCTTCCCTTCAATACCCCGTAATTTGACTTCCTTTCCTTCTGAAAAAAATTTCAAGAAAAGTTCTTGAAAATTAAAAGCTACCGTCCCCAAAGATTGTAACCATTGTACTCCTAGTACAACATCAGCACCTCCCATAGGAATGGAAAGCATTTGACTAGTCAATACATATTCCCCCATGGTTAGCTTGATATTATGGCATTTTCCAGAGCAATTTATAGTTCCTCCATTTGCAACCATCACTTGACATTCTGGTGCTGGGTATAGGAAACAATTTAATTCCTTGGCTACCTTACAATGAATAAAATTATAGGTGCTACCTGAATCAATCAACACTATTACCTTTTTCTTCTTGATTTGTCCTTCTATCTTGAGAGTTTGAGGAGTGGTAATTCCTACCAGTGCATTACACGATATGGTCGGATTCATTTCTTCCTCTTCTAGGGCTGGTTCTTGGTGTATATCCTCTTCTTGTTCATTTCTTCTTCCTCTTCACAATCTATGTAAAATAATTTCTTCTCAGCACACTTATGACCTTTAGTGTATTTGCTATCACAACTGTAGCAAAGCCCTTTTGCTCTTTTTTCTTCCAATTGTTGTGGTGTCAACCTTGTAGGTTGTGGAAATCTATATGTAGCAACACTTCCTTCTTTATAGAATTGAGTGGTAGGCTTCCTTGTCGCCATAACTTTACATTCAACTTTTCTTGCCAACCTGAATGCCTTCTCCAATGAATCAGGTTCCAAAACGCGAACTTCATGTTGGATGTTATCCTTTAAAGTGCCTATGAAGAGATCAATCCTGTGTTCCTCTAGAATATCGGTTACCCTTATATTCAATTTTTGGAAGTCCTCAATGTGCTCCCCCACTAAACCCTTTTGTTTGAGATTTATCAATTGGCTAAAGAAGGTGTTGCTCTTTGTATCATCATAATGTGCTATCATTTCCTCCGTAAAAATTGACCAAGTGACAATTTTTTTACGGGAGCAAAGCCATCGATACCATACAAATGTATTTTGTTCTAAATGTAAAGTTGCAATGCGTACCTTTTGTGTGTTTTGCACATTATGGAGATCAAAATATTGCTCCATGTGTAGTATCCATGTTACAGGATCCTTTCCATCAAACTTCCTCATATCCATTTTTGGAATATGGTGGTTCTTCCCGCCAACATTCGAGTTTATGAAATCACAATTAACATTTATTTTGTTCTCATCAGGAGGTTCTTCTCCTATATTTCCGCCATTAGGAATCATTCCTGGTTTTAAGCTTGTCATCAAGCCTTCCATGTATGCTTTTAGATCATTCTTCATGTTTTCTATGTTGTCTTTCATGTCATCCATCTTAGCTTCCATGCCCACTTCCATGCCATCCATCTTAGCTTCCACGCCATCCATCTTAGCTTCCACGCCATCCATCTTAGCTTGCACACCATCCATTTTAGCTTCCACGCCTTTCTTCAAACCTTCCATCTTTACTTCCACGCCATCCATCTTAGCTTCCATGCCTTTCTTCAAACCATCCATCTTCACTTCCACACCTTTCTTAAAAACTTCCATTTCATTTTTTGCTGCTCTTTGCGAGAGTGAAATTTGTTGCACTTGTTCTTGTAATTTTGATAGATCATGTTGCAATTCTTCCTCTTCATGAGTCATGGTAGAGCCTTCTGAAGGCTTGATGGGTGTTGAATTCTTTTTAGGGGCCATTTTAGAATTCAATATTGATATCTATTCTACAAGATGCCCTTGGAATCAATTCAACTTGATTCTTCAAACAAGACTTATGCAATTCGGAAAAAAATACACACCTTTTACTAGCTTTTAGGAGCTCGATATTGAAATTGAATTATCTATGTAGTTGAAAATCTTTGATATCTGAAATTCTGTCCACAGCCAGTAGACCTCACGAGAAGCTTCTTTCAATGCCATGGAGTCGACCTGATTTGGATTCTCCAAGACAAAGTTGTGTCCAATCTCCCACAATGACCTAATTCTGGACTGGTTTAGTAGAGCGAACTTGTACGACTTGCCACGTGTCACTGTTTTTTCCTTTGTCTCTAAAATTGATAGCAAAGAAACTACAGACCTTGTACTTGCAACCACTTTTGACGGCACTCCAATCCAATCTCCAGAGAGAGATTTATTGAACTTTTCCCACGATCACCTTTTTGAGATGAAATTCAGAAGCCTGAAAAAGCACTACCTTCCACAGATCATATCTCCAAAAATATTGCGAACCAAGATCTGAAATTTTTTGACGAATTTCCTCAGGATTTCAGGTTCGCACCATATGCATTTCAGACTTTTAACCTTTGTACAAAAAATGTTATAGCGCAAATGCCACGATGACCTTTTTAGGAGCCTGAAAAAATACCTGACTTCCACAGATGATATCTCCGCAAATATTGCGAACCAAGCTCTGAAATTTTTAGAAAAACTTCCTCAGGATTTCTGCCTCGCACCCTAAAAATTTCAGCTTCTGAAACTTCGTATAAAAAAAGTTATAGCGAAAATGCCACGATGACCTGTTCGGAGCAGCAAAACCCTGGAATCCAAAGCTCTGATACCAAATGTTGTGTAACCAGCTCCAAAAATAGAAGAAAAGAGATATGAACACCTTAGAAATAAGCCACTTCGAGGGGGCAACCTCCAATAAATTACATAAATGAACAATTCTTGGATGATACAATTTACAAAACCTCCTTTCTATATATAGGAGTCCATGGGGCCATAATGTAATCCTAGAGGGCCACAATGTAATCCTAGCCGACCTAACAATAATAATTTAAGGGCACAATAATAACAAAATGGGGGTTACAAGGGTACAATAATAACAATAAGGGGGTTACACTAACAAAAATAAGGGACTATACTAGTAATATAGGGACCTAACAGCATCAATCAAGTTCACACCTTCATTTTCCCCGTTCATGAAGGAGTCACTGGCAAAGTACTGAAGCTCTGATGATATGGCTGAGTGCACATATCCATGAGACGAGGATTCAAAATGTTCCTCATGCACAGATTTTGTAGATCTGATTGGAAAATCTTATTTTTGAAACTCCTAGGGAGCTTCACTGCTTCTTCTCTTTTCTTCTTGCACATCCTCCTTGGGGAGGCTCTTCATAGTTTTGAAATAGATGAGATTAAACTCATCTTCTTCATGTTTCCCTTGCTCTTGATTTCACTGATAGCTTGATCTCACAGGCTGTGCCAGAGATCATGCTCTGATACCACTGTAATGTTCCAAACAGGGAAGAATAAGCTCAGCAGGGAATATCTTAAGATATTCCACTATGGATTCATAGCAGTATGGAAACATACCAAAAATTCTAAACTAGAGATAGACTGAAGGGGATTTTACTGGATATGTCACCTCTAAGGAAAGGGTGAGATCAAGAGGCTACCTGGCCCGTTTCAGACTCTGTCTATAGAAAGTTGGTGAAACACAGAAAAGGTGAAAATAACACACTCCTATTGGAGTTCGCAACCCTGGGATCCTTAGATATTTAGATCTAAATGATGGATCCAAAAGAGCAGCAAAAACCAAACAAGCAAGGAGTGGGAAATTCTACTCCCAGGAAAATCTGCAATAGGCTCAAGGGAAACATTGTATAAGAAAAATGGTGTAATAATAACGCAGAGTAGGGCTGGGTTCCCTTAGTATAGGCTATGTGGGACCTCCATGCTGAATTTCAGGAAAAATAATGGGTTTAAGGGCCTTATACAGATCTCCCACGAAGCTAACTAGTTAAAAATCAGCTAAAGAGAAGAGCTGATGTGACAAAGGAAACCCACTTCAGGAATTGCGCAGTTTCAGCAGAGAGTCACTGGGAATTAGTAATCAGACATATATTACAATATAGCAGCAGAAAATCAGAATTTAATGGATTTCCTTAAGAAATACAGTTAATTACATGAGGAAATAAGCAAGGATTCTTCATAAATAGGAGTTGCAATGTATGTAAAAGTTGCAGAAATAAATGAACATCATCCCTCTAAGTGTGCTTCAGCAGTGTAATGTTAGAACTCGTATCTACAATAGATTTATGGCTGAAACATCATATCCATACCAGATCTGGAAACTACTCAACCTTCTAATCAAGATGCCCTTGGGTTTTTTACAAAATATTGCATAACAAGATGTAGATCTAAATTTTTGTACACAGAACTTCAAAAATCTTCAAGAATTTCTGAAGATGATGTTCTTTATAATACATATCATATCTGAACAATAGATATCAGCAAGCTACTCTATAAATCTACAAGATGAGAGGCAAGCCTCAATCACCTGAGATCTTGTACAATGAGATATCCAAATAGCAGTAGAAGCAGTACATGAAAATAACACAGTTAACAAAGGAGACTACGCAGTAGCTTGAACAGAACATTACAGCAGATAAAATATACAAATCTGAAATAAAAGTACAATGGAGACCCTCTTTCGAGTGGTCACAAGACACCCTCCCTGAGAGAAGACTCCACAAACTACTAGATCTTTGCAGATCTAGTTCTCCACTTTCTACACTTATAACAACAAAAAAACCCTCAGTGAGTCGGCATTGTCTATGCAAGCATAGCTTGGCCTCCAACCAGATAGTGGTTCAATCTAGCACACTTCCCTCCAAGAGCTACTCAAAGAAGGATGGAAGATTCCTAAACAAGAGATCCTCTCTTTCTCTTGCTAAACAGCAAAGAGAAATGGAGTTTCCTTAGCAAGCTCAAAAAATGAAATATCATCAACAACCTCCTCATGAGCCTTCATCCTCCTTTTATAAGATTTGAGTCTCTTGGAAAACCCTAAACCACTTTCATCTTTTGGTTCCTTTCACACTTGGAAACCCCTTCTAGAACAACGCAGTCCATCAAGAAGGTTCAATGAACTTAGATAGCATTGTTGACTTGGTCAATAGGATCTCCTTTGGTGGTATTGGCCCTTTCACACTTGCAAGATTTTATTCCAATGGCCTAAATATGTATCTTTTCACATAGGCACTGATTTATTCTTGATTTGCAAGAGGATTAGACATCCTCCTTTACAATTTATTCATTAATCATGAAATACAAAATAAATAAGGCAAAATTAATGTTCCAAATTAGCTAAAGCTAATTTAGGAACATTACATGACAATTTTAAGTTGATTGGTTACACAGACAGTGATTGGGCTAGAAGTGTAGACGATAGAAAGAGCACATCTGGGTATGTGTTTCATTTGGGATCGGGAGCCATTTCATGGGCTTCCAAGAAGAAACCAATAGTTGCTTTATCAACAACAGAAGCAGAATATGTGGCAGCAATAGCAGTAGCATGCCAAGCAATATGGATGAGAAGGATGCTGAGGGATTTATGTCATGAGTAGGACAAGGGAACCACAAATTTATTGTGATAATAGCTCAACAATTGCATTGTCAAAGAATTTTATTTTCCATGGAGAATAAAGTATATTGATGAAAAATATCATTTTATAGGAGAATTGGTTAATAATGGTGAGATTTTTTTGTAGCATTGCAGGATAGAGGAACAGTTTGTTGATATCCTCCCAAAGCCATTGGCATAGAAAATTTTTGAGTATCTCAGAAAATTTCTGGGAATATCTGATGGTGGAAATTTTGATTAAGGGGGAGTGATGGAATTTTACTCCCAACCACCGCCATGAATAATTAATGGCGCAACCCACACTTCATCAATTTTGATTTCAGAGAAGGAAAGAAATAGATCCAGGAGCCCAGAGGCATTTTCATGAAACACAAAAAACAGAGTACCCGAGCCTTTAACTCTGTGTTTATTCCCATCTACCACATTGACTTACCTTTTTGCCTACAAGCGCATTTTGCAACTTTTATGTTTTACCTGTAAGCCTTTTCGTTGTTAAGTTATTTCCCCGCTGAGGCGATATCAGTGGGATCTATCGTACATCCAACCACATTGTAAACAACCATTTCCTTTGTATTTTTCAATTCGCACTTACCGCACTTCCCACCTTTTAAGTGCCTGCAGCCCGCACTTCGCAACATTTAGCATTTACCCGTAAGCCTCACCGCATGTTAAGTTAAGTTTCCGCCAATGCGATATCGATGGGACCCACCAACCTTTACCGCACTTGCAAACCACAACAATATTTTGCTTACCGCACTTCCCTTTGTTTAAGCCGCCCGCAGAGCGCATGTCGCAAGTTTTACCACTTACCTTTCCATAGCCACAAGTTATGTTATTTGTTTTGCGATGTGATATTGCTATCGCATATCGCAATCGCCAAGATTTAAGTTTACTGTCGAATCGCCCGCAGGTTAAGCTATTTTGGGTTCGATGCGATAAGTGCCACGTCACTATCGCACATCGCAGCCCGCAAAATTTAAAGGATAGCGCAGATAGTTAAAATTTAAAATCACCGATCTGCGAGGATGCGATGTGGACCAGAACCATATTGCATAAAATTTCAGATCCGCCGCGTTTTACATGTTTTCATGTGTAATTTGGAATACAGTTTGTGTACCAATTTTAATGAAGGAATGGGTTTGTTGACAGCCCAAGGACAAGTGTTGTTGACCGTTTGTTCAAGCATTGAAGTAGCATTGAATGGATTAGGTTTTTATAGGCTTCAACCATTTGAGAGAGTGAATGAGTTCATGGGTTAAAATGATGCCATCAAGAATTTTCCTGCCTTCCAAATAACCTGTTTTCTTCGAGGAGATAATTATGGGAAGGAGCTGCTTCAGCCTATTAGCAATAACTTTGGAGATAATTTTGTAAATTACATTGCAGAGAGCTATGGGCCTATACTTACTTGGCGAGGTTGCGTTGTCTTATTTTGGAACCAAAGTGATGAAGGTAGAATTTAGCACTAGTAGAAACCAGTGGGTGGTGCGTGATTCCTCCACTATGTCCCAGAATTCGTTTTGAATGGTCTCCATGAAAAAATGGAAGAAGTTGGTGGTAAATCCATCAAGACCTAGAGCTTTCCTTGCCTTTAGTTGGAATATTTCTTATTCCACCTCAGCCAGAGTGGTGGTTGCGAGCAACATCCTATTGTGCTCATCTGTTATCAGCTTGGGAATGTGTTGAGTGATTTGTCCAATAGCCTCATGCCTCTGGTGATTGGCTTTCTGTAGAATGCCCCTGAAGTTATTTTGTAGCTCCTCGGTGATGGCCTCTTGCGTTTCCAACCTTTCCCCAGTTTGGTTCTTGAGAACAGTAATTTTGTTGTGCATTTTGTGCTGAATGGTGGAACGATGGAAGAATTTGGTGTTTCTTTCTGCTTCTTTGAGCCAAATGGTTCTTGATTTTTGTCTCCATAGAGCTTCTTCCTGGTTCTGTCTTTCTTCCAACTGCATTATTAAGGTCTTCTCTTGACTTTATGACTCGGCTAAGTGTCCTTCCTGGATAATAGTATGTTGCAACTTCTTCATTTTTTCCTCCGATTCTTTCTGTTTTGTGAAGATATTGCCAAAGTTTGTTTTGTTCCAGACCTTCAATTTTCCTTTGAGCAGTTTTAGTTTGGTCTGGAATTGGAGCATTTTTGTGCCTTGTGGAGGTACTAAGGAGGTCCACAATTTGGCAACCATATCCTTGAACCCTGGGTGCCGAAACCAGCAGTGTTCAAATCAGAAAGGTTTAGGAGCATGCTTACCTGGTCTTGACAATTGAAGTTGTATCGGCCAGTGGTCAAAGCCTGCTGCAGGGATGATAGTAGCAACTATGTCACCTCCTAGCCAAATGAGGTATTTTGTGATGAGGAATATGTCTTATCTTGGGGCTATCTAATGGGCACCTCCTCTTTTGTTGTTCCATGTGAAGATTCCATTGGTTGTGTGTAGATCTATAAGGTTGTTACCTTAGATAAAGTTCTTGAATCCATTATTGTCTGATTCCAGATGCATTCTTCCTCCTTTCTTTTCCTGAAGATTGGCTATCATATTAAAGTCTCCTCCTAGGAGCCATAGTGGAAGGGATTATTGTGTATTGATTTCTGCTAGGTTGTCTAGGAGCGCCAATTTTTGTTGGGCGTTTTGTGGGAAGTAGACATTTGTGAGAAGACCATGGATATTCGTGCGAATCAGGTGAAAGTTGGCCTCGATGAAGTGTCTGTTAGCATGCAAGTTCTCTAGGGTGATGATTTTGGGTTTCCAGATGATTGCTAGGCCTCCAGACGCCCCGTTGGCATCCACCGCTATTGTCTTCCTACCTTTCCAAAAAAATTTGAAGATTGTATCTGACACAACAAAGGCCGAAGTTCCGCCCAAGGAGAACCGGTCAACGGTGACGTGGCTCTGTCAGCAACCCAATTCTTATAACCCCATTCTTGGTCTTCGTGGCCCTCTTTTACTTTCTCTGTATTTATTTGTCTATTTCATAGAATTGATAAATAAACGTATTTCACGACCTTTTCATATATATACCCGACTTTATATTAATAAACACTTGATAAAAATTTAGTCCTTGGAACAAGCCCGCGGCTCTGGGTCCCAACTATGTATCGACGGTCCAATCAAAAGTGCACCGTACCTGGGTTATCAACCAGGCTCTTTTATTAAACTTCGCACATCTTCGTGAAGCGTCCGCCGTCTGATGGTGAGACTCCAGATCGATGGCCTGTACGCATATCGCTCGGCGTCTTGGTCCGAGGGTTAACGTACGATGGCGCGTTTTAACCAGCGGTTTTGAAACGGGTCCCTTGCCACGTGTCGATTCCTGTATGGAATCGCTCCAATTAAGAAAATACCACCTATGCCGCAAAAGTGGTACGATGGGGGGAAATCCGCCGTGGTTTTGCTACAGTGCTCAACCAAGGTTAAGTCGGGATTGCGTTCTCCTTCATAATCCTCCGTTTATTAACTAAGTCCTGACCCCGGTTAGGAACTCCAATAAAAAAACATAATTTTCTTAATTAACGGGATTTCTATTACCATTCAACGACCAAGGTATATCGGATTTCTTCTATGAGTGGAGACTTATTCAACAACGCCTGTTCAAACAATCTTGAGGGAAACAATAACCAGGGATATACGAAATCTATACAATAGTTCAGCTCAATAATTGTATACGCACAGAGTCAATCATTTCACAACTAAACAACCTCTTCACAATTAAGGATTGGGACAGTTCAACAACTAAATGAGCACAGAAATCGTTTAATTGGAAACAACTGTTAGCACATAGTTTTATTGCAAAAATTTCTCTTCGTCCTTCCTCTTTTTTTCTTACATCTGAAGGAATACATTTATATACATAAACATATGACTCTTCGGTTCCTCTGTGAGGACCATTCTAGAAATCAAAGGTCTAATTACAACTTAATTAAATAACTGAACTGACAGATGGATGGAATCCAACTGTTCGACTTCTACCACTCTAACTACTCTGAAATGAAACAGTCAGCTGAGGTATTGACACCTAGCTATTACAATTCGATGAATATGAACCCTCATAGCCACAACATGTGGACAAAACCTCCTACATTGCTGGCTAGTGTCTAATGCCCCTGCATCAGACTCCCGAGGGCAATTTTCTTCATGGGCTCCTGTTCATGAGCTCTTCCACTGATCTGCCTATCTTCTGCAACATTTCTTCATTCATCCAAGTGGCATCTTCCTCTGGCTTATCCTTCCATTTGATCAAGTACTGAAAGTACTCTTGTCCTCTGGTCCTTCTGATCACTCTTTTGTCCAATATTTTCTCTGGTTGCAATGGCTGTGATGGAGGTAGCTGTTCTTTCCACTCAATCTGTTCCTTGTCTACTGATCTATCCTCTGCACCATCATCTTCATACTTGTACAAATCTGCAACATTAAAAATGGGAGATATTCCAACATTAGGTGGAAATTCAATCTCATAAGCATTTGCAGAAAACTTTCTAAGTATCTTGCATGGCCCAATCTTTTTGAACTTTAGTTTATTGTACTGCTTCTTTGGGAATCTCTCCTTTCTCAAGTGTGCCAAAACCAGATCTCCTACTTCAAAATGAACTTCTTTTCTACTCAAGTCTGCTCTGCTTTTGTATATGATGTTGTTGCCTTGTAATTTCTGTTTCACTTGTTCATTTATGGCCTGGATCTCTAAATAAAATTCCTCACCGTCTGCACTCCTTAGCTCTGCTCTTCCCAGATTACTTAATTCTGATATTCCTCTTGGGTGCATTCCATAGACAATATGGAATGGACTTTGCCCTGTGTTCTTGTTTGGTGAGTCATTATATGCATATTCTGCCTGGGGCAAAATATGATCCCACTGTTTGGGATGCTCTCCTGCAAGGGTTCTCAACAAGTTTCCCAGACTTCTATTCACTACCTCAGTCTGTCCATCAGTCTGGGGATGATAAGCTGAGCTAAAACTCATTTTTGTGCCAAGTTTCTTCCACAATGTCCTCCAAAAGTGTCCCACAAATCTGGTGTCTCTGTCTGAAACAATACTCTTGGGCAACCCATGCAATCTAACAACTTATTTGAAAAAAAAGTTAGCAACATGGGTGGCATCACTAGTTTTATAACATGGAATAAAATGTGCCATTTTGGAGAATCTGTCCACCACAACAAAGACTACATCATTCCCTCTATGAGTCTTGGGCAATCCTAAAAAAAAATCCATACTCACCATGTCCCAAGGCCTGTCTGGAATAGGTAAGGGAGTGTACAATCCTACATTCTGGCTCCTTCCTTTAGTATACTGACAGATTTTGCAATTTTTCACAAACTTATCTACTTATGTTCTCATCCTGGGCCAGAAATAAAAGTGACTCAGCTGCTCATAAGTCTTATCAGTACCAAAGTGTCCAGCAAGTCCACCGCTATGCTTCTCCTTGATCAAATTTTCTCTCATGGAACATTTTGGTACACACAGTTGATTTCTTCTGAATAGTAAGTCGTCTTGCAGAAAGTAATCCAGCCACTGGCTTCTATCTATCAACATAGGGTTACTGCAAGCCTCAAATGCTTCTTTAAAATTAGGATCTGTTTTATACAATTCCTTGAGAAAATCAAACCCTACAACTTCAAAATTAGTTTCTTAAACAAGCATGTGCCTCCTACTCAAGGCATCAACTACTTTATTGGTTTGGCCACTTATGTGTTTCAAAACAAAATTAAAACCTTGGAGATACTCAACCCATTTAGCATGCTTATGTCTCAACTTGGGCTGCTGTATGATGTACTGCAAAGCATGATTGTCAGAATATAATACAAATTCCCTGGACATCAAATAATGCCTCCATTTCTTCAGTGCCTGAACAATTGCATAGAATTCCTTCTCATAAGAGGAATACTTCCTTCTGGTATCATTCAAATTTTCACTGAAATATGCTACAGGCCTATCTTCCTGACTCAACACAGCTCCAATGGCCTCCCCACTGGCATCACATTTTACTTGAAATGGTTTAGAAAAATCAGGCAGAATCAAAACAGGCTTTTCAATTATCTTTTGCTTCAAAACTTTAAAGTTTCTTTCTGCTTTAGCAGTCCACTTAAATGGTTGTTTGCTCTTCTTTATTGTCTCAATTATGGGTGCATTGAACTTACTGAAGTTTCTTATAAACTTTCTGTAAAAACTAGCAAGTCCATGTAAACTTCTTACCTCAAAAACATTCCTGGGTGAAGGCCGCTCCACAATTGCCTTAACCTTTTCTGGGTCCATCTTCAATCCTTCTGTAGAAACAACAAAACCCAAATACACCAACTCTTCTTTCATGAATGAGCATTTCTTCAAATTTATCAGCAGTTTCTCTTGGTGCAGCTTCTTCAAGACATGGTTAAGATTCCTTAAATGTTCTTCTTTAGTTCTGCTGA
The DNA here is from genome assembly GCA_034641835.2 of Pinus albicaulis. Classification (NCBI taxonomy): domain Eukaryota; kingdom Viridiplantae; phylum Streptophyta; class Pinopsida; order Pinales; family Pinaceae; genus Pinus; species Pinus albicaulis. The sequence continues at coordinate 40,068,828 of CM076574.1, forward strand.
AAACTAATATATCATCCAAATATACTATTACAAATTTCCCAATGAATTCTTTTAATACTTCATTCATAAGTCTCATGAAAGTGCTAGGTGCATTTGAAAACCCAAAAGGCATTACCATCCACTCATACAGTCCTTCGTTTGTTTTAAAGGTTGTTTTCCACTCATCACCCTCTCTTATTCTAATCTAATGGTATCCACTTTTTAAATCTATCTTTGAAAAATTTCTAGCACCACTCAAACAGTCCATCAAATCTTCAATTCTAGGCAAAGGGAATCTGTACTTGATTGTTATCTTATTGATTTCTCTGAAATCAGTACACATCCTCCAGCCTCCATCTTTCTTTGGGCTCAATACTGCTGGTACTGCACATGGACTCAGACTTTCTCTGATCAGTCCCTTGTCCACCAATTCCTGTACTTGTCTCCTAATTTCTTCATTTTCCTTGGGAGTCATTCTGTAGGCTGCCTTATTTGATAGATTTGAACCAAGGATAAAATCTATCTGATGACTGATCTTTCTCATAGGTGGCAGCTCATTAGGTAAATCATCCACAACAATGTCACAGTAATCATCTAACATCTCTTGTATCTCTACTGGTAAATCATAAATCTTTGTAGAAGTAAGAACTACTTTGGGTTTGCAAAATAAAGCAAAGCTTACCTCTTCTTCTTCTATCTGCTGCAGATATTCCTTCCCGCTCAGCAACAAGGCCTTTGGATCAATCACTCTGCTGGATGGCTCTCCTTCTTCCATGGGTAGCAATGTATGGTGTATCCCATATTTGAAGAACTTGTAAGTGTTCTTCTTGCCATCATGCACTGCTGCTCTGTCAAATTGCCAAGGTCTACCCAGCAGTATATGACACACATCCATGGGAATTACATCACACAGGACCTTATCTTTGTATTTTCCCATTTGTAGCTCTATCTCACATTGTTCTTTCACAACTAGCTGGTGCCCCTTATGCAGCCAAGACACTCTGTAGGGAGTTGGATGCTCCCTTGTATTCAACTTCAACTTTTCTATCACCTCAGTGGAAACCAGATTGTCAGTGCTACCACTATCAATAACTAGCTGGCAACATTTCCCTTGGACTTTGCATATGCTCCCAAACAAAGTCTTCCCTTGTACAGGCTCAGTGACTTCTTTGGCTTGTTTCAACAGGACCTTATTCACCACCAAGGATTCTCCCCTCTCTGGAAGATTGTTTTCTTCAATTTCTGCTTCCTCTCCAGCCTGGGCAACAACAACATTTCTTGGACCAGCACCCACATTCTCTGGACACTCATAGTGCTTATGTCCCACTTCCCGACATCTATAGCACCTCAGTTCTCTGCCTCTGCCTCTGTCTCTACCTCCTCTTCCTCTTCCTCTATAAGAACCCCTTCTGCCCCTTGCATCATCCTCTATAGATGCATTTTGAGGTGAGCTACTGCTAGTTCCATCCTTGGGTGTAGCAGGCTTTCCTCTACCACCCTAACTTCCCTTTCCTCGGAAAGTACCTCTCTTCTTGGCAGACTGTTTCCTCAGGATTTTCTCCTCTGCTTTCAAGGCCATCTGGTAGGCCTCTTCCACTGTCTTGGGAGACAGAAGACCATTCTCATATTGGATCTCCAGCTTGAGACCATTCACATATCTGGCAGTCTTCTCAGGTGTGTCTTGAAATTTCCCAGCTCTTATGCTCACTCTGTAGAATTCCTCTGTGTATTCTTTTACTGTCAGCAACCTCTGCCTCAGGTTCTGCATTTGCCTATACAATGTCAGCTGGTAATCACTAGGCAAGAATTTACCTTTCAATTTAGCCATCATTCTGGTCCAGCTCTTAATAGGTTGCTTGCCAACTCTCCTCCTTTCTGCCTGCACTCCATCCCACCAAAGTGCAGCATGTCCTTTCAGCTTTGTCACTGCAAACTTGACCTTTTTATCTTCACTTATTTCTTCATAATCGAAGCACTTGTTCAATTCATTTATCCAGTCCACCAGCTCCTCTGGATTCAGTCCCCCTGCATAACTCGACACTTCAATTCTAGGCTTGACTGTAGACCCCAGAACAGTTCTAAGGAGCCTCATGTCAGGAGGAATTTCAACATTTTCTTCAGCTTCTTCTGTTTCAGGTTCGCTGATGTCTTCAGGATCTCTGGTCTGTCTTCGCCCCATGGCATCCATTCTGGCCTCGACCCTCTGCAACACCTCCAACACCTCTGCGTTGGCTACAGGTCTCCTTCTGCCAGCACCTCTACCAATTCGGATTGCCATGTCAGCAAACAACTTAAAATTCCCGCTCGGATACCACAAATGACGCAACAAAGGCTGAAGGTCTGCCCAAGGAGAACCGGTCAACGGTGACGTGGCTCTGCCAGCAACCCAATTCTTATAACCCCATTCTTGGTCTTCGTGGCCCTCTTTTACTTTCTCTGTATTTATTTGTCTATTTCATAGAATTGATAAATAAACGTATTTCACGACCTTTTCATCTATATACCCGACTTTATATTAATAAACACTTTATAAACATTTAGTCCTTGGAACAAGCCCGCGGCTCTGGGTCCCACCTATGTATCGACGGTCCAATCAAAAGCGCGTCGTACCTGGGTTATCAACCAGGCTCTTTTATTAAACTTCGCACATCTTCGTGAAGCGTCCGCCGTCCAATGGTCAGACTCCAGATCGACGGCCTGTACGCATATCGCACGGCGTCTTGGTCCGAGGGTTAATGTGCGATGGCGCGTTTTAACCGGCGGTTTTGAAATGGGTCCCTTGCCACGTGTCAATTTATGTATGGAACCTCTCAAATTCAGAAAATACCACCTACACCGCAAAAGCGGTGCGATGGGGGGCAATCCACCTTTGTAAATCCGCCATGGTTTTGCTACAGTGCTCAACCAAGGTTAAGTCGGGGTTGCGTTCTCCTTCGTAATCCTCTGTTTATTAACTAAGTCCTGACCCCGATTAGGAACTCCAATAAATAAATGTAATTTTCTTAATTAATAGGATTTCTATTACCATTCAACGACCAGGGTATACCGGATTTCTTCTATGAGTGGAGACTTATTCAACAGCGCCTGTTCAAACAATCTTGAGGGAAACAATAACCAAAGATATACGGAATCTATACAATAGTTCAGCTCAATAATTTTATACGCACAGAGTCAATCATTTCACAACTAAAAAACCTCTTCACAATTAAGGAATGGGACAGTTCAATGACTAAATGAGCACAGAAATCGTTTAATTGGAAACAAATGTTAGCACAGAGTTTTATTTCCAAAATTTCTCTTCATCCTTCCTCTTTTATTCTTACATCCGAAGGAATACATTTATATACATAAGCATATGACTCTTCGGTTCCTCTGTGAGGACCATTCTATAAATCAAAGGTCTAATTACAACTTAATTAAATAACTGAACTGACAGATGGATGGAATCAACCTGTTCGACTTCTACAACTCTAACTACTCTCAAATGAAACAGTCAGCTGAGGTATTGACACCTAGCTGTTACAATTCGATGAATTTGAACTCTCCTAGCCACAACATGTGGACAAAACCTCCTACATTGCTAGCTAGTGTCTAATTCCCCTGCATCAGTATCCAGAGTAGAGCTGGAACATTTGGTTTCTTACATGTAGAATATTGCAGGGCGTTCCTCAATAATCCTTTTCTTTATTGTCCTATGCTTCGTGGCGCTGTTGAGCACTCTTATGTTCCTCTTGGGGAATCGCCCATAATCCACCATTCCTTTCCCTATTTCTATGGTTCTTTGCAGATTTGTTTTCCTTCCCATTTTGCGGGACTCTTCCATGAACTATTTGGTTTCAATGAGCGTGCCCCCTTGGATACCCAGAGAGGGCAGCCGCTGTGCTCTAGAAAGGATTTCTTCCATCTTTTGGACGTGTTTCTACGAGATATATTTGAAGTCTTTCTTATTGCAAGCATCCTCTAACCTTATGAGATCCAGGCCTTCCAGATCAATTCTTTCTGGTTCTTCCTCCATGGCTTCTGGGATCGACTCCGTGATCTGTTCTTTGCCCTTTAACGTATTTCAGGAAGGTCTCAAGGGGGACCTTGTCTTGTTGAGCCTTTGAGGACTCGGCCTGCTCCATGGAGGTATTCCCGACTTCGATGACTGGTTCATTTTCGTTTTCATGTAGTTGATTTAAGGCTGTGAAGCTGTTGCTAGTCGCAAGTCCTTTTTTATTTTGCTGAGGGGTAGCTCTCTTGTTGTGCCTTTTTTTTCTTGCTACCATCATGAATCCTTCTACTCCCTGATCGTTGGATTCATTTTCAGCCATAGCTTTCTTGTTTAGGGGACATTCTCTAAAGAGATGTCCATGTTGGTGACACTTCCTGCATCTGAAAGGAATGTGCTCATAATCTGTAGTTTGTGTCCATTCAAATATTCAAGCAACAGAATTACCTCTCCCGGTAACGGTTCCCCTAAGTTCATGTAGACACATATGCGGGCATAAGTTGTGTAGCTATTGATCTTGGTCTCCTCTGCGATCTTGAAAAACTCTCCTAGGGCATTGCCAATGTCTCTAAGGGTCAGCTCATCCCAGTAATCTCGGGGGAGGGAGTAGAGTCAGATCCAGACCGGTGCCCAAGTGAGATCCCGTTTTTCAAGGTTGAATCACTCCATCCAAGGTCTAAGGTATAGACCTACAGTGTTGAAGAAATAAGGGCCTCCATCCATGATTCTATTTGTCTTCAGTGCAAGTGAAGAGCACATTGAAGAAGCCTTTAGCACACAACTGTAGGTTAATTTGGCCTTTGGGTTTCCATTTCGAAGCTATCCATCCTCTCAACGCTTTTTCCATGGGCCAGAAGCCCATGAACTTGCTTATCAGAGCGCGATCCTTCATGAATTAGATTCTGCCGTTGATGTGATGCACTGGGATTTCGATCACTATTTTCTTGGAGTTCTTTGGTATGCATGTTGCTGATTTAGTATTCACTTCTTTTGCTGCTGGTATATTTGTCAGTTGTGCTATGGGAGTCGCCCCTGTAGTTTCTTGAGATGGGCCAGAGTTGTGCTGATTGACGGCATCAGCCCCTGCCGTCACCCCTGTGGGAGGCTGGCCTGTAATGGGGGGAGCAGCTATCCCCCCACTGGAGTCCGTCGTCGGCGAGCCTTAAGCTGTCTAGGAGAGTAATCATAGCCTAACAATCTAGGGGTGGAGGTCTACCGAGGGAAGCCAATGCTGAAACCAGCAAGCCCTAGGTCATGGAGGTTGGTCTGGTGTAGAGCTTTTCTAAGGTTTTTTCCTGAGCCCAGAAATGTATCAAGTTATGAAATAGGGAATGTATCAAATTATGAAGTTGTGAATGTAATGTAGTTATTAAAATGACTGACCTCCAAATTCAATCATATTTCATTTTTGCAATATGACTAAATATTATGAAATATAATATTTCATTGTTTGCTACAACCCTACAACATAACTATCAAAATTATCTATTTGGCCTACATTCATTACACAAGGATACCACTATACATATTTGCACTCACCTCACTATGATATAACCCAATCAAATTTCTCTATTTGGATGTTGCCCACCTAAATTCTTCGGGTTTCGAGGCTTTAAAATATTAATAATATTTTTCAATAATTTGGCTTTTTCCTTTCCATATATATATATATATATTTCAAATACTTACTCTTTGGTATATCTCTAAACATGGCACTCAATTTTTTCCTTGTAATTTTTTTCAATTATTTTATTTATAAATAAATTGAAACTAGAGAAGAATTATTAAAATCAAAGTTATTAGATTGAAATATAAAAAGCATAGATTATAGAGATTGAGATTATATAATCCAAATGTAATTAAAACTTTTAAAAATATTAAATTTATTTAATACGATTTTAATAATAATTTTTTTAATTCCAATAATTTGTCTTTCATACTATATTTAAATGCATATTATATTTAAATGATTGTCAAATATAAAATATATAAAGTTTAGATTTCACCTTAAGAAATATATATATAAACTACTTTGATGGTACGTGAAGCAAAAGTTCACTTTTTCAATTTAAAGAAAGAAAAATTAGTAACATATTTTTAATAATAATATTATAAATATTATGAAATGTTATTATAAATATAAAAAATACTATTAATGATTTATATTATAAATATTATTATTTATATTCGAAATTTTATATCAACATTAATATATAAATATATAAATATAAAATTGATGGATGCAATGAATAATATATATATATATATATATATAAAAGTTGCGAGTAATTTAAGTGATATTTTTTAGAAAATAAATTCCATTATTACTATTACAACACAAATATAACACTCCTCTATATATATAATTTTGAATTATAATTTAATTAATTTTAAATTAATATTTTTTAAATAAAAATGATATATAATAATTTAATTTAATAGATTTAATAATTTATTTTCATTGAATATTATATATAAATTCAGTAAATTGAAAAGATTAATAATTTGAAGGGATAAATATTGTGAATGGAAAGGATTAATATTAAAAATTTAAGGGATTATTAATATTATAAAGTTAAAGGATTAATATAAAACTCCAACCAACACTATTTAAGGTTCAAATGAGGTTGGTATAAAGATACGAAGAATTGGTTAAACTATTGAGAGATCGATGAAAATGTTGCATTGTAAAATATTAATAACATTAAAAATATTGTTATTAATGTGGTGTGAGAAAGATTTAGAGGTTAAAAGAAAATTAAGATATTATAAGGAGATCATCAACCCTACTCTAGAAGATCAAAAGTATCTCTTTGTTTTAACTAGCTCAAAGAAAAAAAATTAATATAGCCAAGATAAGAACGAACTCTTATGAGCTCCATGGTGGAACACGTCATTGGACAGTTCCTAAAACACCATGGGTGGAAAGGACCTGTCATCTCTGTGAGAATAGGAACATTGAGGATGAACATCACTTCATTTTAGAGTGCCCTGCATACACCCACATTAGATCCCAGTTTCATAATCTGTGTTTCAATACCAACCTTCCTAGCTTTTTGACATGTCAAAATTATAGTGAGCTCGAGACTCTTCTCTCCAAGCTCTTTGAGCATAGGAGTACATTTTTAAAGCAAACTAAATAATTCATTTCTTTAGGTCCGATAGACCAAAGTTTGGTCTCAGTGGATGTTAACCATCATCATCATCATCATTAAAAACCTAACTGATTATAAACGCACGGGATTAATAATATTATAAGGGATTAATAAACCCAAGGAATTAATATTAAAAAAACTTAAGGGATTAATATTATAAACCTAAGGGAATAATATAAAACTGAAGCATTAATATTAGAAACCCAACCGATTATAAACCCATGGGATTATTAATATTATAAATCCAAGGGATTATTAATATTATAAATCCAAGGGAATAATATTAAACCTAAGGGATTAAGATTATAAACCTTTGTGATTAATATTATAAACAGTGATTAATAAACCAAATGGATCAATATTATAAGCTAAAGGGTTTAATACTAAGACTATGATATCAAGATTTTTTAATATTGGTTCTATAATATTAAGGATTATATTAAGGATTGATATTGAGTTTATAATTTATAATATTAGGGTTTCTAATATTAATCAATTTCACAATCATTCTCGCAATGTTTATAATTAGTTGGGTTTATAATATTGATCTTAGGGTTTATACTCTTAGGGCTTAGTATGAATCCTAGGGTTTATATTATTAATCCTAGGGTTTAGTGTCAAGCCCTCGTGGTTATAATATCTTGGGTCTATAATATTAATATTAGGGTTTATAATCCTAAGGTTTATAATGATAGGGTTTATACTATTAATCATAAGGTTTATAATATCTTGGGTTTATAATATTCATCCTCAAATTTATAATAGTTATTCTAGGGTTTAATATTAATATTATAGGCTTTTGGGAATAATACTATAAACTGAAGGGATTATTAATATTATAAACTAAAGGGGATTAATAAACCGAAGAAATTAATATTAAAATTTGAAAAAATTAATATTATAAAACAAACAGATTAATAAACCCAATGGATTAATATTATAAACTCGAGGGATTAATATTATAAACCTAAGGAATTAATAAAACCAAACAATTATTAATATTACAAACCTAAGAGATTACTTTTAAAAACACTTAATCCCTTGGGTTCATTATTCTCTTGGGTTTATAATAACAATCCCTCGGGTTTATTAATCTAATGGAACATATTCCTAGGGTATAATATTATTCATAGGTTTTAATATTAATCCTAGGGTTTAATATAAATCCCTTGGGTTTACAACCATGGCCCAATGTCACATTATGCCTAAGATTTTCTCAACATGAAAATAAACCATGGTCAAATGGTCCAACATCGCATTGTGACAAAGATCATCTCAGTATGAAAATTAACAATCATAAACCATGGTCAACCATGTTTATTTTAGGGTTTATAATATTTATCCTAGGTTTTTATACATTGAGTTTATAATATTTATCACTTGGGTTTAATATTATTCCCTTAGGTTTATAATCTATTCGGTTTTTAGCATTAATCCATTGGGTTTATAATATCAATCCCTCGAGTTTATTAATCTAAGGGTTAATACTCCTAGGGTATAATATTATTCATGGGGTTTAAAATATTAATCTTTTGGTTTAATATAAATCCATTGATTGTATACCATGGTCTAACATCACATTTTGATAAATATTTTCTCAATATAAAAACCAACCAATGTCACAATGTGAAAAATATTGTCTCAATATGAAAATCAACCATGGTCAACTATGTTCCAATGCCTCATTGTCACAAATATCATTTCAATATGAAAACAAACCATGGTCAACCATGGTCAATGATAGTAAACCATGATCAGTAACCATGGTCAATGATAGTAAACCATGGTCAGTAACCATGATAACATTGTGACAAAGATTGTCTCTTGGTCCAGCGTCACATTGTGACAACTATGGTCCAACGTCACATTGTGACAAAGATTGTTTCAATATGAAAATCAACCATGGTCAACCATTTCCCAACGTTGCATTGTGATAAAGCTTGTCTCAATATGAAAATTAATTATTGTCAACCATAGTCCAATGACAAATTGTGATAAATATTATGTCAATATGAAAATCAACTGTGGTCAACCATGTTTATTTTGGGGTTTATAATATTTATCTTAGGGTTTATATACCTTTGGTCTATAATATTTATCCCTTGGGTTTAATGTTATTCCCTTGGATTTATGATCCCTTGAGTTTTAAGTATTAATTTCTTAGCTTTATTATTTTCTTGGATTTATAATATTAATCCCTTGGGTTTGACATTATTCCATTGGGTTTATAATACCTTGGGGTTTTGGATTTAATCCCTTGATTTGATAATATCAATCCCTTGAGTTTATCAATCTAAGGGTTCATATTCTTAGGGTATAATGTTATTCATAAGACTTTTAATATTAATCTTAGGGTTTGATATAAATCCATTGGGTTTGTAATGATATTCAACCATTCTCAACCATGGTCTTATATTACATTGTGACAAAGATTGTCTCAATATGAAAATCAACCATGGTCAACTATGGTCAAATATCACATTATGACAAAGATTGTCTCAATATGAAAATCAACCATGGTCAACCATGGTAAAAAATGAACATCTATGTTTATTTTTGAGTTTATAGTTTTTATCTTGGAGTTTATATATTTAAGGTTTATAATATTAATCTCTTGATTTTATCACTTAGGTTTAATATTACTCCCTTAAGTTTATAATCCCTTGGGTTTTTAATATTAGATTTATAATATTTATTTGTTGAATTTATTAATATAAGAGTTAATTTTCCTAAAGTGTAATATTATTCATTGAGTTTATAATATAAATCTCTTGAGTTTATAATTATAGTTAATCATAATCAACCAAGTTTATAATTATAATTAATCACGATCAACCATACACGTTGTAATCAAATTTTCACCACTCCACTCACATTAAGTTTAACTAGAACAACACCACAATTTTCCTTCCTCCAATATATATTATCGATGAGACAAAGAGAGTATTCCATAACTTGATCGCTTATGAGATGTGTAGTACATTTCAAATCAATTATGTGACTTGTTACATCGCTCTCATGAAGGACTTGATCGACACAGAACAAGACGTGGCCTTGATTAGAAGAATGGGGCGCGTCAGGTCAAACTCACTAGGAGTGATAAGGAGGTTCCCGACCTTTTCAACGGTCTAGGCAAGGAAGTCACTGGGCAAATGAATTTCGTCTGACAAACTGCCAGAAAAGGTGAAAGAGCACTACAATAATGAAATCAAGGTCTAGATTGGAAAACTTATGCAGGATCGTTTTTCACTGCCATGGACAGCTTTAGCATCGACGGGGGTCAAGTGTCATATTAGTTCTCACCGTGCTGCAAACGATCTTCACAATTATACTGACATATAAGAAGTAGTCTCTCCCCTCTTTTTACAGACATATAAGAAGTAGTCCCTCCCCATACCGACATCTGTACTCGGTTGTAATAGCTAGGATTGAACTTTGGATGATGATGTGTCACAGTTTGAGTTGGTTTAAGTGGGGTAGGGAGAGTTTTGTGTGAGAGATATTATTATTTTTTCAAGTATAGGAATGATGACTTTTGTGATGAATATATTAACCTATACTTGTTTTGTATTATTGTAATGAGATCTTTTCATATTATTGTAATCTGAGATGTTTTTATATTATTGTAATCTGAAATTCTTTTATACTTGTTTTGTACTATTGTAATCTGAGATGGATGTTTGGTTATGAGGTTCTTATTTCACCGAAGACGTATAGATATCAATTTCAGGGTGGATAAGCCATCGTTGAATTTTTTAAATCAATGGCAAGGATTTAATGTGCTGAAAATATGCTTTTGAATCTACGATTGGGCCTTCTCTGTTTTTGCGTTACGATCACGTTACGATCACGTTACGATGTGTAATAAATATTTTTTATTTTATAAACTTGTCAGAAATTGTAGTGGAAGAGCCATTGGGCGTTAAGATGCACAAAACTGCGTTGCGTTAAGATGGGCAAGACCGTCGTGCGTTTGAATTGGAAGACCGTTATGCATTTGAATTCGATGACAATTCATTAACGGTTGCAATGCATGAGACACTTCATTAACTGTTGTAGTGGCGCAGCAGCATGGAGGACGGTCGTAGTCAGTTGAGAGGAAATTCACTAAATATTTTGAGCTGCTATGTAAATCTAACTGCCAAGCAGGTAGAGCAGGCATGTCGAAGATTCAGGATAGTGCCAATATGTTTACTCTACGCTATTAATTCAAGAAATGTTGTAGATTTGCAAGGTTTTTGTCAAATATGGGGCATCTCGGAAATTCAAGATAGTGCCCAGAGGTTTGTTCTACCCAATTGATTCAAGCAATGTTGAAGATTTATAAGGTTATTGTTGAAAATGTTAAAATATGTAATTATCTCCTAGTTAGAAAATCAGTTAAGTAAATTAGGTAAGTGTTGAGTTAGTCGAGTTATGTGATAGATAAATTTGGTGAGTGAGTCAGAGAGTGAGTTAAGTGAGAGTGGACAAGTTTAGTTATGTGATAGATGAGTGTGTGCATGTCAAGTGAGTTAGGATAAATACCTATAGTCCGGTTCATTGTATTCAGTGAGAGTGATTCAAGGTTAATAGAAGAGCAACAGCTCGTGTTTGTGTTTTGTGTGAGAAATCTTTGTGTTTAGGATAAATATCTATCATCCGGTTCATTGTATTGATTGAGAGTGATTAAAGATTAATAGAAAAGCAATAGATTATGTTTGTGTTTCATGTGTCCTATGTGAAATCTTTGTGTAATTTTTACCTTTACTATTTTGCCATTCCCACAAATTGATAACAGAGCAAGGTTACAAAGAAAAACGGAAAGACGAATCAGCAGTCAGTCACTAGTGTCTGAGAACAATTTTTTTTTTTTTCACACTTATTTGAGCTATAACGCAACTTGCAGTGGTATACAATACGTTATAACGGTGGTGCTCTAAGCATAGACACGGGTTAGAGGTGAAAAACTTATCGGGGCACGCGGGTTTCTTGGTTTTTGTTGTGCATTAGGGCACTAACGCATCAAATTTGTTGGAGTTCATGCACAGTAAAACAATTAAACACGCAGCAAATAAATCATGCACAAGAAGACACAGTGATTTTACCGTGGTTCACCCAAACCTCCTGGGCTACGTCCACACAACAGGGCATTGGCAATCTTTATTATTCAAACAGGAGATTACATAATTCACACACCCACACACACTCTCCAAAACAAACGTATGGATACCTGTTATATAGCAGGAGAATCTATCAGCCTCATAAATCCTCTCAACTCAAATTTAGGATGCATTAACTCCCTCCCAACAAACTGGAGCTAATCTAGGAACTAATTCCTAATTTTTGTCACCTAATGAGATTTTGCCTATTTTATCCAAAACAGAAAATCTCAACAATCTCCACCTTGACAACAATTAGTCTGATGCCCTGTTCTTTTATTATTTTATCTCTTCTGCAAGCCAAGAGAAGCCAAACACCAACGCAGCTTCTCCAACAAAACTGGTTTCGTGAACATGTCTGCACAATATTCCTTTGTATGCACATTTTCAAGAGAGACTCCCCTTTCAGTAATAACCTGTCTTACAAAATGGTACTTAATTGGAATATGCTTTGACTTACTATGATAGGCCGGATTCTTAGCCAAATGTATTGCACTTTGACTATCACAAAGTAATCTGATGTTGTCCTGTAACCTACCAAATTCACCAAGCAAACCTTTCAACCAAACCGCCTCTTTGCAAGCATGCGAAGCAGCAACGTATTCTGCTTCAGTAGTGGATAAAGCAACAATGTTCTGTAGCTTTGACATCCAGCTAATAGCTCCACCTGCAAGAGTAAAGACGTACCTTGAAGTTGACCTCCTCTTATCCAAATCACCTGCAAAATAGGAATCAACATATCCGCAAACAAATTCACTACTCTTATTGTAAGTAATACAATAACTACTTGTGCCTCTCAAGTACCGAAGCACCCATTTCACTGCTGACCAGTGTTCTTTACCCGGATTTGCCATGTACCTGCTAACAACCCCAACTGCATGTGAAATATCTGGTCGAGTACAAACCATCGCATACATCAAACATCCTACTACATTGGCATATGGAATTTGAGACATATAATCCTTTTCTTCATCTGTATTAGGACATAAACCCGAAGAAATCTTGAAATGGGAAGCGAAAGGGACTGACACAGGCTTCACATTATTCATACCAAATCTCAAAAGTATCTTCTCAACATACTTCTGTTGTGATAGCCATAGCTTACCATTACTCCTGTCTCTGAAAATCTCCATGCCCAAAATCTGTCTTGTTGCTCCTAGATCTTTCATATCGAATGTCCTTGCCATCTGAGTCTTCAACCTGTTGATTTCATCAATGCTTTTGCTTGCTAAAAGCATATCGTCAACATATAACACTAAGATAATGAACATGCCATTTTTCAATTGCTTGAAATACACACAATGATCATATTCACTTCTAACATATTTCTGACTCAACATGAAAGAATCAAACTTCTTATACCACTGCCGAGGCGACTGCTTCAGGCCATATAATGACTTCTTGAGCCTACAAACAAGTTTCTCATTGCGATGCTGAACAAACCCTTCCGGTTGTTCCATATAAATTTCCTCATCTAGATCTCCATGTAGAAAAGCAGTCTTAACATCTAGTTGTTGTAACTCTAAATCAAACAAAGCAACTAAAGCTAACACAATTCGAATTGAAACTATTTTAACAACTGGTGAAAAAATCTCATGAAAGTCTATGCCTGCTTTTTGAGAAAACCCTTTCGCAACCAGCCGTGCTTTGTACCTATCCTCCGTATCATTCACACCCCGTTTCAGCTTGTAAACCCATTTACACCCCACAGTTTTCCTGTCTTTCGGAAGCTCAACCAGATCCCACGTGCCGTTCTTACTCAAGGCCATCATTTCGTCCTTCATGGCTGCTTTCCACTTGTCACTATTCGAACCTTTTATTGCTTCCTGATAGCACAGAGGTTCATTGTCATTAACAGTAAATGCAACTGAAGTAACATAATCATCATACCTTCTCGGAGCACGTTTTATTCTTGTAGACCTCCTTAAAGCTGTTTCTGGTGCTTCTGCAATTGGCTGTCCACCACCTGTAGGAACTTCTTGCCGATCACCATCTGAGACCTGTTCATGACCTACATCTGAACCCTGTTCATGATCTGATTCTGAAACCTGTTCATGACTAGTATCTGAACTATGGTCATCATGACTATCATTAGAAGTGCTGTCAAACTGAATGTGCTGAAAATCAAATACATCATCCTGTTTCAATTTACTATCTACATCTAACTGTTCAAGAGAGGATTCATCAAACTTTACATCTCTGTTGATGATGATTTTGCGGGTAGTAGGATCCCACAATCTATATCCCTTTGTTCCAACACCATACCCAACAAAGATATACCTTTTAGACTTTGGATCTAACTTAGTTCGCTGATGTTTAGGCACTAGAGCATATGAATCACAACCAAACACTCTGAGTTTAGAATAATCACAAGGGTGTCCTTTCCATACCTCTTGCGGAATTTTGCAGTCTATCGCCGTCGATGGAGATCGGTTTATCACATAACAAGCTGTTGCCACTGCTTCCGTCCACAACTCCTTTTGCAACCCGGCGTTACTCAGCATACTCCTTGCTCTCTCCAAAAGAGTCATGTTCATGCGTTCAGCAACTCCATTTTGCTGAGGAGTATAAACCGTGGTCTTATGTCTCTCGATCCCTGCATCCTTGCAATAGCTGTCAAACTCCTTGGAAGTAAACTCACCACCATTGTCACTTCTTAAACACTTTATTGTTCTACCAGTGCTGTTTTCTACCAATGCTCTAAACTGTTTGAAAACTGAAAAAACATCAGACTTCCTTTTCAACATGTAGACCCACACCTTCCTAGAAAAGTCATCAATAAATGATACAAAATACGACAAACCACCATATGAAGTAGTAGGCGCTGGACCCCAAACATCTGAATGAATATAATCAAGTATCCCTTTACTAGTATGTTTGCCTGTTTTAAATTTTTGTTTACTTTGTTTGCCAAATAGACAATGCTTACAGAAATCTAACTTTCCAGACTTTAGATTAGGAAGTAACTTGCGATCAGCCAAAATCTTTAACCCTCTTTCGCTCATATGGCCCAACCTTTGATGCCATAGGCGAATGGAACTACTGTCATGTTCAGACACCGTAGACACATGAACTGACCCTGTTCTTCCTTCTAACTGAAACATATTTCCTACTTTCTTAGCTTTCATTACTAGTAAAATACCTTTATAGATTTTCATAACTCCACCTTGAATTACAGTTTTATATCCATTCGTGTCAAGTGCTCCCAGTGAAATTAGATTTTTCCTTAAGTCTGGAACATGTCTCACATCTGTTAATATTCTAGTTGTGCCATCAAACATTTGCAGTTGTATACTTCCTATCCAAACAATATTAGATGTGACATCATTACCCATGTACACGACTCCATCATTAACTGATCTATATGTCTTAAACCATTCTCTATGAATACACATGTGGTTTGATGCACCGGAATCTAACAACCAATGTTGACCATGATTTGACATATTAACAGACAACACTTCGTCTCTCATACCTGAACCAGATGCCGAACCTGTATCTGTCGCATTTGCCTCCTTCTTCTCTGTCGAAGAGTCTCCTTTCTTCTCTGTTTGCTGTCTCTTCCAGCAGTCTTTCTTCAAGTGCCCCGATTTGCCACAAAACCAGCACTTCACTTTGCTCTTCTTCCCTTTCGACTTTGAACGTGAATCATTGCGCTTACCAGAGCGTCTTTCTCTAGAACGACCTCTAGCCATCATTGCCTCTGATGTAGAGGTGTTAGCATTCGACTTCTTCCTCGTCTCCTCAAACAACATGGCTCCAACCACATCGTCAAACTCAAGGAAAACTGCATTACTGAAGCTTATGGAAGTAACAAAGTGATCCCACGATTCAGGCAATGTACACAATAGAGTTATTGCCTTATCCTCTGAATCAAATTTTACATCTAGACTTTGTAATTGTACTAATAGAGTATTGAAAACATTCAGATGGTCAGTAACCGAGGTACCTTCCTTCATCCGCAAACTGTATAGCTGCCGCTTCAGGAGAATTCGATTTGTCAAGGATTTCGTCATGTAGAGCTTCTCAAGCTTGATCCACAAGCCTGCAGCGGTCTTCTCTGACACAATGTTGAACAGAACGTCATCTGCCAGACATAACCGAATTGCGCTCAGAGCTCTGTCATCCAACTCATCCCATTCATCCTCCGTCATGGAAGAAGGCCTTTTGCTCCTCCCCAACAGCGCTTTCGCCACGCCTTGTTGTACCAGCAGATCGTGCATCTTTACCTTCCAGATCTCGAAGTTGTTTTTGCCATTGAATTTCTCAATTTCAAACCGGGCATTTTGAGTTTTCGCCATCTTGTTTCAGCAAAAAACACAGTAATCTCCAGAACCAATTTTCAAATAAAGAATGCCCTTTTAATTAAAAATTGCCTTTAAAAAAAAAAATTGCCCTTGCCTTCCTTTAAGTGCCTCTCACTGCCTTTTAAAAAAAAATTATCCTTGACCTTTGCCTTTAAAAAATGCTCTTCACTTAAACTACCATACCCCTCACCTTATAAAAAAGGCCTTTTTCTTAATTACATTATAAAACATTATAAAAAATCCAAATCGATTATAAACATAATACAAATCGATTTTTGTTTAAAAAAAAAAAAAAAAAGAACCACTCAAACATCGATTCATATTAGACCTTTTACCAAAACTCCATTTTAAATCGATTTACAAAACTTTAATAATCGATTTCATAAACTCCAAATCGATATTTTTTAAAAAAAGAAAAAGGCATATGAAAATCACCATTTGTTGGAGTTCATGCACAACAAAACAATTAAACACGCAGCAAATAAATCATGCACAAGAAGACACAGTGATTTTACCGTGGTTCACCCAAACCTCCTGGGCTACGTCCACACAACAAGGCATTGGCAATCTTTATTATTCAAACAGGAGATTACATAATTCACACACCCACACACACTCTCCAAAACAAACGTATGGATACTTGTTATATAGCAGGAGAATCTAACAGCCTCATAAATCCTCTCAACTCAAATTTAGGATGCATTAACTCCCTCCCAACAAACTGGAGCTAATCTAGGAACTAATTCCTAATTTTTGTCACCTAATGAGATTTTGCCTATTTTATCCAAAACAGAAAATCTCAACAAAATTGCCATTGAGAAGCATCACTGAGTGCGTTAGTAAGGAAGGACAGAAGATTCGTTTAAAGTTTTATAAAGATTTGAAATTCCGTATTAAAACTTTACGACATAAAAGGTGTGCTTTAGTAAAGCATTTTTAAAAGCAGGTAAGGAGAGTTTTTGAAAAGGTTTTATAAGTGGAGCATATTATCATAATATTTCAAAGGGATTTTTAAAGTTTTAAAGTTTTGGAAAGTATTATAATAAGTTTTTATAAAAGGGCTTATTATATAAGAATTTTTTTATATAAAGAATTTTTTTATAAATAAATTTTTGATATAAAAAAATAAAATCTAGGGTTTTATTATAAGGTTGTTTGTTGAGTTTCGCAAAGCACATATAAAAGAATAAATTTAGGGTTTTATTAGAGATTTTCTTTTTTAATGAAGAAATATGGCAACAAGCAGCTTCCAGCCACAACTTTCTTCTTTCACAGGGAAGGATTATGATATGTGGGCCATTAATATGGGGACGTTGCTAAAAGAATATGATGTTTGAGATCATGTCAAGTTTGGGTTTGCAGAAACTCAAGATGATGCAGAAGAACGAGCTCTCAATAATGCAGAGAGAGAACAATGGAAGAAAGACAAAATGAAGAATGCACAAATGTTGCTTCTTATTCAGCAAGGAGTGGACAGAGAAGTGTTCCAGAAGATAATGATAACGTCTTCAACAAAGGAAACATGGAAAACTTTGGCGACAAGATATCAAAGTATGGAAAAAGTCAATATTGTTAAATTGCAGAATACTAGGAGAGATTTTGAAATTATGCAGATGAAGGAGACAAAGGACATTGATTCCTTCATGAATAGGGTCATGCCTGTCGTCAATTAGTTAAAAATATATGGTGAAGAAATTAAAAATCGAACAGTGATTGAGAATGTCCTTAGCTCTTTGTCTACCAAGTTTGATGTTGTGGTAGTAGCCACAGAAGAAGCAAAAGATTTGGAAAAGTTGACAGTTGATGAGTTGATGGGATCACTTCTATCGCATGAGGCAAGGATAGACATAAATAAGGATTCCAATTTAAAAACTACTTTCAAAAGTTAAGCTTCTATTTCAAGAGGTCAAGGCAGAGGTCGACCGACGAGGCAGAAACTATGGTGGTCAGAGAGATGGTCGAGAAGAACATGAACATGAAAGTGGAAGAAGTAGTAGCAAAATCTTCAAAAATAATTACAGATATGGAAAATCAAAGGTGGGATGTTATTATTGCAATAAATTTGGTCAGTATGCTCGTGATTGCTGGAAGATGATAGTTGATCAAGGAAACCAAAGAGCTAATCTTAGTACAAAGAATACTAACTCCATGTTTATAGCATGCAACAACATGCATGAACCGTCTGACAAGGTGTGGATATTAGACAATGGTTGCAGTAACCACATTACAGGCAACAAGAATTTGGTTGCAAATTTGGATCACTTTGTGAAGATAGAGGTAAAGTTGGGGACTGAAAAGACTATGGATGTAGATGGAAAAAGAGTGGTCAACATTGTGACCAAGCAGGGGGAGCCAAAGACAATCTCAGAGGTATATTATGTTCCTCAACTCAAACACAATTTGATTAGTGTTGGTCAATTGACACGGAAAGGATACATAGTTATCTTTCAGGGGCAAGGGTGTGTTATTTATGACAAACCCCCAAGCAAGAAACTGATAGAAAAGGTGCAGATGACGCGGAACATTCTCTTTTCTCTAATTATGAACTACAACGATTAGGTTAGTTCTTTTATAGTTGCATGTTTTAATGATTACTGGTTATGGCACTTTTAGTTTGGACACTTGCATTTTTTCGAATTAATATTGATGCAGCAGAAACAAATGGTCACAGGATTACGTCCCATCAAAGATCCTGCTAGAACTTGTGAGTGTTGCATCTTGGGAAAGAAACACTGTGAAAGTTTTCCGAAGGGAGTTTCATAAATAGGAAAGAAACCACTTGAGTTGGTGCATACAAACTTGTGTGGAACTATGAGGACACAGTCGATTGGTGGAAGTTGTTACTTCCTCACTTTTATTAATGACTATAGCAGAAAGACTTGGGTTTACTTTTTGAAGCAGAAATTTGAAAATTTTGAAAAGTTTAAAGAGTTTGAAGCCTTAGAAGAGAACCAAAGTGATTGACAGATCAAGGTATTGAGGTCAGATCATGGTGGAGAATATGATTCGAAAGAATTCCATGAGTACTACAAACAACATGGAATCAGAAGAAAATTTACAACTAGGTGCACACCACAGCAGAATGGTGTAGCAGAGAGAAAGAATAGAACAATCATGAACATGACAAGGAGCATGTTAAAAGAAATGCACTTTTCTATTGAGTATTGGGCAGGAGCAGTTGCATGTGATGTTTATATGATTAAAAAATCACCTACAAAGAGTGTGATGAAAAGAGTACCAAAAGAAGAAAGGTAAGGTATGTCATGTAGCATATCTCATTTCAAAGTTTTTGGATGTGTAACCTATCCACATGTGCCTAAGAAGATAAGTAGAAAATTAGATGATCAAAGTGAAAAATGCATATTTATTGGTTATAGTGAGAAGTAAAAAGCTTACAAATTGTATAACCCTATCACCAAGAAGAAAATAATCAACAGAGCTGTTATGTTCAAAGAACAAGAGTCATGGAATGGGACTGTAGACAAAACAATCAATGCACAAGCACCATTGATGGAAGAGGATGATATAGCAGAAAATGAGAAGCAAGAATCAAGAGAGCAGACACCAAACATAGTCACACTAGCAAGGACTCCAAGATTTTTAGAGTGGCATGGACCTTCAGGTAGATCAAAGGACCATAATTCTCCATGCAGCCAATCAGGTAATGAATCAAGGAATGGTAAGAAAAATATGAGATGTATGAAAGGTATTTATGATGATTTGGATGGTTGTTCAAATTTTGCATTGTTGGCATTCCAACCTTCTTCGTTTGAAGAAGAAATCAGAGATGAAAATGGAGTGCAAGCCATGGATGAAGAGATAGATTTTATTGAAAAGAATGATACATGTGATTTGGTAAATTTACCAAATGATAAAAACCTCATTGATGTGAAGTGGGTGTACAAGACTAAGTTGAATGAGAAAGGTAAAATGGAAAAATTTAAATCAAGACTTGTAGCAAAAGGATTCTCGCAGCAACTGAGAATAGACTTTGGGAAAACATTTTCTCTCGTAGCCAGATTGGATACTGTAAGAGCAGTTCTAGCCACAACTGTTACATAAAATTTTTTCACTGTCCCTCCAATCCCCAAATCGCACATTGGTGGGTCATTTTTGTGACTAATCAGAAGTGTCATGCCTTGCAAATACCATCATTGCATCCATTTGCATGACAGAAATATTCCTTTTGTTGACAATTCCCTAAGCAGAGTTTCAAAAACCCTTGTTTTTGCCTTGGAGTGAGTAGCCAATTCTACCCTGACGCCGATGGAGAAGATTAACATTGGGCCTCGTGCCAGTTGGCGCTTTGTCCCAGTTAGACACCCGCACCAAGCTATTTATGGAATGTTTTTTAAAAATAGAGGTGGAGATTCCACTTCAACAACTTCGAGGATGAATAATTGGGAGTGGTTGGATTGAATAACCACAGACTCCCTCCTCTACTTTATGGTTTCCACCTCCCATGGGAACCTCCTAAAGGATAGGCCTCCCTTCCACCTTTGTAGGGATCCTAACCTCGTCCTTTTCCTCTATAAAAGGAAGCTATCTCTCTTTACATAAGATAGTTGAACATGGAGAATTGAACTGCTATAGAAGAACTATTTAAGAGATACAACAAGGAGGAACTTTGTTGAGAGAGCTTAAGCCCATGCCCTCATCCCGTCCGAATCCCCTGACAAGTATCTGAGACGTGCTTCGGCTGAAGCCCGTTGGAGGAGACTGTGCTGTCAAAGCTTTGGTTGTACCTCTTCCTTCTATCTGTCAGCCCCCTATGAATTTTTTGACAAGCAAACAGGGGGCTAAATTTTTTTTTGAGCCTTCAAGGAATGCATTTCCTCTGAAAACACATCATCCTTGAAGCCTCCTTATGCCTTTGTCCTTTGATAAATCCTCACTGCTGTTTCCAGTTGAAAAAGCCTCTCTGTTTGTGAAGAAAATTTCCCAAAAAGGCCTCCATTTCCCTTATTTCATTCCCACTAAACTTCTGTTTTCATCACCTTTTCTCCTTCTACAAATTCCTCCAAATTCCCTTTTAAGCCTTCAAAATCATCCTAACTCCCCTTTAAACCTTGCAAATACCCCTTGTTTGGCTTAAAAACCCTTTATTCCCCCTACCGTTTCCCTCTTTTGGCCCTAAAAAGCACTAAAACTAAGCCAAAATACCCCTTTTTCATATAACACACTTAGCCCCTTTCGACCAGCCCTCTTAACCACTTCCCCACCATATGCCCTGCGCGTGAGACCAAGCGCTTAAGCCCTGGGCACTTATCGCAATCGAAAGTTCCATGGGGAGCGCGTTTCTTTGTTAAACAAAAAATCCTCGATGTGAGAAAGTTTATACTATTGGCTTCCACTTTATTATCAGCCATCGATCTTTGAAAAGATCCGACAGTCAGCACTTATCCCACTGCGTGCCCGTTTCCTCTCCCCTATCACCCTCCGATTACACGAGAGCCGTCGATCTGTCTCCAAATCAGACGGTGGTCGCTCAATCGCACCATCGCAATCGCCCAATCCCGTATCGTTGGTCTTCCCGATTGGCGCGCCCCGATTGGATCCTAGCCGTCCATCCTGATTGATCCAACGGTCCAGATTCTTCCTCACTCTGCTCCTATGCCCTCGATTGGTCATCCCCGACCCAATCACCACTGTCGATCTCCTTAGATTAGACGGCCAGGATAAAACCCGCCATTGACTATTCACCACTTAATGGACCACGCATCTCTCCTCATCGCGCTCCATCTCCCACTCCTAATCTGACGACTATTATCAATATCGCGCAGTTTTCGTGTCCGAGCCTTAACGCCTGAGATTTGCACGATCTAAGCAGTTTTTAAAGGCCATGTGTCGCCCAGTGACGTATATCGCATTTTTTCGGGTGGATTTCAAAACCAATTTTCCGCAGCGCGATATCGACGATTTTCCTTCCTGAAACCACCTTTCCTCCTTTGTCCCCACAACCTTCATCAGCCAATCTCAGCCTTCCATTGATCCCCGATCAACGGTCCATATCTCATTTCACGTTCCATTCAATTTTGTTCATCGCGTGATCATGGAATTCCATCGGGTCATCACAACCATCGATCTCCTCCTGAGATCTGATGGTCCACATTAAATCGTCCTCCGCCTTAGCCGGGTCCCACCATTAAAGGCCTGACTTCATTCATTTGATCCATTTCTCGTGTATTTTCCCAAAACCTTAGAACTCTGGGCTTTACACTAAACATCATTTCTCCACCTAACCTCGTATGAACATCTCCATTCGTCGATCCCGACCGTTGATTATTATCCCCATACCTAATCGGATGGCCCATGACTCATATTTACACCAAGCCTTCATCAGCTCTGTTCTTCACCATTTCACAGAGATTTTCTCCCGTTTTCACTATCGCACCACCATTTCACAGGCCTCCACAGCGTTGCTTTCGCCACCCCCTAGATTTTATAATTGGTTTGTTTTATTGTGCAGGGTATACAGAGTGATGTAATTCCCTCTGTTTTCCATAACACAACCACGGTGATTCAGAATACAGAGATGCCATTACAGTGGTAGAGAATGATAGCAGAGACGAATTAGAGGTGTTAAAGCCTGTAATTGGAGATTTAATGTTTTAATCCTTATTCAAAGGATAAAGACGCAGTTTGAAGAATAATGCACATTAAGCAAGCCATATCTGTGTATATGTTAGCAGTTCATTTTCTCAGCCAGTACACCTCCGACAGAAGTCTCCATGCCTCCTCGAGCTCCCAAAGGCCATTTCACTGATAGAAAGCTTCCAAAGACTGTCAGGACAACAATAATGGAAGCATGGAGGCCCAAAATACCTTTCAGTCACCTTACTTGCTTCAGAGGACAGAACAACGTGCCTCACAACCAGAGAGGACTTTAAAGAAACATATGAGGTCAATATCGACCTGACAGAGACTCCGGAATAGATTACAGAATATAGTGCAGAGCTATTAAGCAGAGTGGGCGTGGATACTTCCTCCACTCTGTCTTAATGGATCCATTAAATTTATATCTACTTTCGTAATTACTCATTCTCATATAAGAATCCCTGAAGAATAGGTTGTTGTTGTTGTTGTTGTTGTTGTTGTGGGGATTCATTCAACTGTTAGAACAGTTGTTGAGGAAGAGTAGCTGAGTAGTTTGTAATGTAGTAGGTTGGGAGGAGAAAGCTTGGACTGTAATCAGCCATTGAGCTCAGTGTATGTGACTAGTTTTGTATCAATTAATCAAGAAAATTTCACAGGATCCTAGTCTATATTACGGGTGATGTTTCTCTTATTGCATTGTCCATTTACATTATTCATGCTGTCCATTTATGCTTCCATAAGAATCAGTAAATCAGGATTAAGGTATACCCTTACATGGTACCTTAATTCCCATTGCTCTTCTTACCCTTGATGTTTTATGCTGATAGTGAATCTAAGAGCAAATTCATGTAATTTAACCAGCGAAGATATTAGTCCAATCCATTCTTGCTGATGTGTGAATTTGGGTTTGCTGCTTAGTTGTTCTTACTGGGTCTGATCTAGAAGAATTGGGATACCGGGGATTTAGTGTGAGCCCTGTCCACTGGGGTCCTTTTCTAATAGGTTGGCCTTTCAAAGATCTCTTGAACTAGTGTCAAAGCATTGAAGGTTAAAAGTCCTTCTTTGACCTTAGGCCTAGTTTTGTATTTAAATCTTAAGTGTTTTTCCCTTTAAGAGTATGCTGAAGTAGATCTGGAGTTAGATGACCTCTGGTATGATCTTAAGCTACCCTTTGTGTCTCTCCTTTCACTCCTTATTGTTCCATTCCACCATCTATCTAGAAGATCCTTTAGTATAGATGACTTGCCATCTGAAAGAATTGCTTAGTTGTATGCAAGTAATCTCCTTTCATGACTCCATAGCCCAATGGATGGCTCATTCCTAGCCTATCTTCTTTTGCCGAAACATCCAGCTGCTTTGCTCCTTTCCTTTCACAACCTTCTCAGTTAATGATCTCTGACCAGCCCAACAACCAACCAAATCATTTTGAATCCCCCTTTGTGCTTCATACCTAGCCTAATACCTCATTTTTAGCTTTCAAAGATATATCATTCTTTGCATTTATTGGAGATATCCCTCTCCAGGTCCAGGAGGGCTAGATCCTAGGGCCCCAAAGTGGTTCTGATGTTTTCCGGTCTTTTGGTCTTGCCAATCTGGCCAAAATACTGGAACTCCAACATAATGACGACTCCACTGGGGAACGAGTGCATTTCATCTTAAACATCTAGAGGCACTCAAAAGAACCCAAAATCTCTGGTTAGGTTGGTATCTAATGCTAATGGTGGACAACAGCCTGTTTCAAGCATCCAAATTCATCCACCTAGCAACTCCACACTCTATAATTCCTAAAAGACCAAATGACTCCACTGGTAGAAGACTCTGAACTGGTTGAGAAGATGTAGTTGATCTGAAAATGGAAGGTACTTGAAAAGGGTGCAAGGTATCCATTTTCAATTATGCAAATGTGTGCAAAAATACTCTAAGTTTAAATATGAAAATGTGAGAACTTCATATTTCTAATACAGAGATACACTGTAGGGGCATTTACCAGATATTTCACCTTTCAAAGAAATGATGAATCCAGAGGCTACCTGGCCCTCGTACAGACTCTGCCTAAAGAAATAATAGAAGTAAACACTCAGATTTAATTAAAATGATCTTGCTTTAAATTTGACGTTATGCGGAAATTTAGCTTGCAAATGGTGTATGTCTTTTCTTCTGTTTATGTGTTTTTAAGTATAATTTTTTTTGCTGAAAATTAACATGGATATCAGCAACAATATTCAGTTATATAATATCAAAACACAACAGCAATATGATATAGGAGTTCACCCCAACTCTTGGGCTACATCTCCTGGATCAAGCCTCCCAAAATGGGCTTGTCCTCTTGTATTAAAAGCTCTCAAATGAAATACAAGATTATAAGTGTCTCAATAGACAAATCTGAATATATAAACTGATTCAGAAAGCAGGAAAAAGCTAAGAATGCCTTTTCAAATTCACTAAAAAGTGAAAGATTACCATAAACAGTGATTTCTTCATCAATGTCCTGTTGGTGCTTTGAACTTCTCTGCAACTTTTCGGGCTATAGAAGTCCTCAAATGCCTCTGAAACCTCTTGCAATGGCTTCAGAAGGTCGAAATTATCTGAAATAGAGCTTTGGTTCACCTCAAACTGATAACCACAACTCCAAACAACTCAAAACAGAAAATGGCCCTAGTGGCTCAAAAAGCTTCTCCGAAGCTAAAACCTCTGAAAATGACCTCTGTTAGATTCCAGACCTGCTCCATTGAGTCCAGAAGGTCGAAGAGACCCAAAATAAAATAAAAAATTCACTTCAAAAGGATCTCCCATGTGAAAGATATCACCAACTGAAGTTTTTCCTAATATTAGGCAAAAATCCCACTAATTGTGGGCCAACTGTAGTTAATTGCAGCGAAATGTGGAGGCATCTCCTGATTTGGTGGGGAGTTGCCAAAATTGGCGGAATTGCTAACTGTTAGCATTTAACGTTTGAAGACGTGGCCACATGTGAACTTATCCGCAGCATTTAATGTCCGAAATTTAAGTTAAACGTGGCAACAATTTTGGTGGTCACATGTAAAGCTCCGCCGAGACCGCCGGTTTAACAACAGTTCAACGGTTTGTTTTATAACCGTTGTTTAACTCCGCTCCACCACGTATTGAATCACGTGTTTTCAAACACGTATACCATAGCCCACGTGCCCTTTGAACTTTTAAAACATTACGTTGCCATTTGAATTTTTAAACAATTGCCACATGAACTTTGGGTTTAACATAGTTTTTTTTTTTAATTTAATTTAATATATATGTGTGGTTTTAAATAATTTTTAATAAGGTTTGAAAATAATTTAAAATTAATTAAAATATATATTAATTAATATAATATATGATTAATTTAAATCATATAAAATATAAAAAAATATATAATTTAATAATTTAAACCTTAATAAAAATAAAAATTTTCCAACACATAATACTAAAAAATTTCCTTTCAAAATTGAAAGTTATTGGGCGATTTCAAAATGCAATAACTTTTGCATATGGTAACGGATTTCAGTGCCATTCACGGCATTGGGATCATATCGCCGAGGCCTATCCGGTTGCTCAGGTTCCAAGTCAATTTGAGCACTTTCATTTTTGAGATTTTTCCCAAGCTCAGATTTGAGCTTTTGATCACACCTCCCAAATGAGAGGATTTTGGTCCCCAAAAGCTTACTGAAATGTTGAACTGATCTGTAGTACAGAAAATGAGATAATGAACATCCTCTTCTCTTCAGCCCTTCAAAAATGTTGCCTTGCAAAGCAAGTGAATTTGAACCACAAATGAAAAGAAATCGACATTTCCCTTTCTGAATGCGCTTGTCCACAACTATCCACAACTGACCTTCTTGAACTCACACAGAAATTTCTGGCGAGAAATTTACAGAGTGAAACTATACAACGCAGCCTTGATCAATGATCTAAGGTGGCTCAAAACAAAAAAGATATTACAACAAAATACATGCATACATCCGAAATTTGCATATGTACAAAAGGAGTACGTCTTACTGTGTCAAGAAGTCCATCCACTTCTCACCAAACCACTTCAATGGTGACTTTTGCTGCTGCAACTTTTCCTCATGTGAAACTTTCCTTTCCACATCAATAATGGAATCCATGATTCCACCTTTGCCAATATTTTTTTCCTATTGTTGCATGTGCGTGGGACGACAAGTTGGATGCAACGTCCAACAATTAGAGACAACATGTCCCTTCTTTTGGAAAAAAGTGCAAATCTTATGCACATTCTTTGAAGGTAGTCTTTGCTTCATCTGCTTCTTGTGTGCCTTCTTCCTCATCCAACATCTCGAAACATGATGGTTAAATTGACCACAATATGTACAAGAAATCCTCTTATGTTGCTTTGCATGCTTGCCATAAGCTGCATGTCTACCATCTTCTTCCTGCAACAAAGGCTTCAAACAATGGTAAGGAAGATTTCCATCATGACATTGATGTAATTGAGAACTTGGGAGAAATGTTCTCTTTAAATTTTCATCACATTCTTGAATGCATGTGCTCAAAGCTTTGCCATTAAGCTGCTCATAGCCAAGACCAATATCCTTGGGACGCTCCACAACACAAATAGGCTCAACAATGCCTTGTGCATGCTTGCCCAAACCTTTGCCTTCTTGATAGCCCATTTTAAACATTAATTTGGACCCAATACCTCTTGTATGTTTTTCAAAAGAACCAACATAATTTTCAATGGAGGAAACTGAAGACAAGTTGGAACGATTATCCTCTTCCTCAAGAATTTTCTTGGAAAAAGCTTCTTGA
This sequence comes from Pinus albicaulis, assembly GCA_034641835.2. NCBI lineage: Eukaryota > Viridiplantae > Streptophyta > Pinopsida > Pinales > Pinaceae > Pinus > Pinus albicaulis. Next base: position 40,096,780 of record CM076574.1, read on the forward strand.
GCTTGAAGAAGCTGCAACTCCATATCATGCAATCTTTGAAGAATGGCTTCTTTCTCTTCCTGCATAGCTAGCAATTGTGCATGAAGCTTAACGCTTTCTCTTTGATCCTCAATGAGAATCTGCACCATGTCCTTCACCTTAAAAAACTCATTCTTCATGTCATCATTGAAGAATCTCGTGAAGGAGGAAAATTCACTTGTAGAAGAAGATGACATTATGTAAATGTTCAAACAACCAAAAAGAACTTCCAAAAAAAAGTCCTCAAAGCTTTCAATCAAACGACAAGCTTTTAACCAAATGTCAGAAAAGACCCATTGTCATTCAAGCAACCATAAAACACAAACTATTGGAGTTTGTTTTCCAAAGATAATCTTGAGGTAAATTGGGTAAGGAAAATAGTCTTCAATCCTTTCCAAGACTTAGCTAACAAAAACTATCCTTCCAACTCAAGAAAACTCATACATGCAACCATTTTGCAACCAATAAAACAGTAAATCTCTTACACTGTTTTAAAAACTTTTGCACCATAAGGAATGCTCAACCCGAGCTCTAATACCATCTGATATGAAAATGGAAGGTACTTGAAAAGGGTGCAAGGTATCCATTTTCAATTATGCAAATGTGTGCAAAAATACTCTAAGTTTAAATCTAAAAATGTGAGAACTTCATATTTCTAATACAGAGATAGACTGTAGGGGCATTTACCAGATATTTCACCTTTCAAAGAAAGGGTGAATCCAGAGGCTACCTGGCCCTCGTATAGACTCTGCCTAAAGAAATAATAAAAGTAAACACTCAGATTTAATTAAAATGATCTTGCTTTAAATTTGACGTTATGCGGAAATTTAGCTTGCAAATGGTGTATGTCTTTTCTTCTGTTTATGTGTTTTTAAGTATAATTGGATTTGCTGAAACTTAACATGGATATCAGCAACAATATTCAGAAATATAATATCAAAACACAACAGCAATATGATATAGGAGTTCACCCCAACTCTTGGGCTACATCTCCTGGATCAAGCCTCCCAAAATGGGCTTGTCCTCTTGTATTAAAAGCTCTTAAATGCAATACAAGATTATAAGTGTCTCAATAGAAAAATCTGAATATATAAACTGATTCAGAAAGCAGGAAAAAGATAAGAATGCCTTTTCAAATTCACTAAAAAGTGAAAGATTACCATAAACAGTGATTTCTTCATCAATGTCCTGTTGGTGCTTTGAACTTCTCTGCAACTTTTCGGGCTGTAGAAGTCCTCAAATTCCTCTGAAACCTCTTCCAATGGCTTCAGAAGGTCGAAATTATCTGAAATAGAGCTTTGGTTCACCTCAAACTGATAACCACAACTCCAAACAACTCAAAACAGAAAATGGCCCTGGTGGCTCAAAAAGCTTCTCTGAAGCTAAAACCTCTGAAAATGACCTATGTTAGATTCCAGACCTGCTCCATTGAGTCCAGAAGGTCGAAGAGACCCAAAATAAAAAAACAATTCACTTCAAAAGGATCTCCCATGTGAAAGATATCACCAACTGAAGTTTTTCCCAATATTAGGCAAAAATCCCACTAATTGTGGGCCAACTGTAGTTAACTGCAGCGAAATGTGGAGGCATCTCCTGATTTGGCGGGGCGTTGCCAAAATTGGCGGAATTGCTAACTGTTAGCATTTAACGTTTGAAGACGTGGCCACATGTGAACTTATCCGCAACATTTAATGTCCGAAATTTAAGTTAAACGTGGCAACAATTTTGGTGGTCACATGTAAAGCTCCACCGAGACCGCCGATTTAACAATAGTTCAATGGTTTGTTTTATAACCATTTTTTAACTCCACTCCACCACGTATTGAATCATGTGTTTTAAAACACGTATACCATAGCCCACGTGCCATTTGAACTTTTAAAACATTACGTTGCCATTTGAATTTTTAAACAATTGCCACATGAACTTTGGGTTTAACATAGGTTTTTTTTAATTTTATTTAATATATATGTGTGGTTTTAAATAATTTTTAATAAGGTTTAAAAATAATTTAAAATTAATTAAAATATATATTAATTAATATAATATATGATTAATTTAAATCACATAAAATATAAAAAAAATATATAATTTAATAATTTAAACCTTAATAAAAATAAAAGTTTTCCAGCACATAATATTAAAAAATTTCTTTTCAAAATTGAAAGTTATTGGGCGATTTCAAAATGCAATAACTTTTGCATATGGTAACGGATTTCAGTGCCGTTTGCGGCGTTGGGATCGTATCGCCGATGCCTATCCGGTCGCTCAGGTTCCAGGTCAATTTGAGCACTTTCATTTTTGAGCTTTTTCCCAAGCTCAGATTTGAGCTCCTGATTAGCAGTGACCTTCTTTGTAGAAACATGGATCCAAGCATGGACAGAGATGCAAAGCTAGATGCTTTGGAAGACAGATTAAACAGAATAGTAAACATGTTTGGTGAAGTTGTAGAGATGTATGCAGCTAATTTAAATACAAATGTTGATTATCTAGAACAGCCCATGCATTTTCTAGAGCAAGAGCCAACTTTAGACCTAAACAATGAGAAAGACATGTATGATGACCTGGGTCTGGAGTTTTCTCTTGCTCTGGAAAATGCTCAAGAAGAGGCTCAAGAAGATATCCAGCCTCCAGATCAGTTAGTACAAGAAACAGAGGACTGTTGTTCTTCTGTCTGTGTTAAAAAAGAGATTCCTCCGTTGACAGAAGAAGAGATGGACTGAATATTAAACACGCAGTCCACCTCTGAAATCTTGTATAGAAAAAATACACTTGCTCATTCATCTGAGGAGTTTGATCATGCAGATCCAAAAAAATCCTCCGTGGATCAGAATGAAGAAAGACCTGCTGAGAATCTGATAGGTTTGATTGGTGACATTGCTTACGATCATGAGTTTCCAAGTTATGATCTGTTTAATGATGATTGTTTACAGAGGGAAGCTGAGCTTGCAGGACCATCATCAGTAGATTCATGGGAGGAAGAACAGGACCAAAAAATCAGAGAGGCAATGAACCAAGTCGGCCTATCTATGACACTGATGAAGAAAGTTATGAAAGCCTAGTAATAGATGAAGATTCATGGAGTTTTCACTCTACTACACCTCAGATCATCAGTGATCATTTTCATGTGATCAGAGACCAGTAGTCTTCCTTTTCAGAGAATGAGGAAGAAAGAAAAGAAGAGATTTTTGAGCATGATGAAAATAAGGAGCCTTCTCTTCAAAAAGAGGAATAAATGGAACATACCCCTGCTCAAGAATACATGGATCTTTTCACGGAGCTCCGCCCATCAGAGTAGAATATATCAGAGCTCCAAGAGGACACAGTTGCAATATATGATGAGTCCTCCAGTTCAGAAAATGAAGAGGATGAAGGAGATTCTCTTTCTCAAGAGAGTCTTGTCCTCGATCTAGTGGTAGAAGGAGAAATCCTAATTGAAGCCTGCCTACCAAATATTCATAACCAGGTATCATTTCATGATCCTTATGTTTGTTTCCTGCAAACAATTGAAGAAGGATCAAGGGTATTTTTGAGCAGCATGTTGTAGACAACAATTTTTTTTTAAAAGTTGCTGTTGTGGAACGAAAAGAGTGGGAGCAGCCTTGCCTATCTAGCCTGCTCAAGGAGATGAGCAAGAAAGACCAGTCATGGGATCACTTAATGGACTGGTTGTATTAGAAAAGAAGGTTTATAAGCTAGACTTGTAAATATGTCCAGCTAGAGTAGGGTAGGTAGGAAAGCTCAATAAAGCTCAGCTTGTGAGCGTTTAGATACTTGTTTTAAATTTCTGCAAAGTGTCAGTCCATGAGCAGTTTTGTCTTTATGCCATGGTCCATAGCAAGCTAGACAGTCTAATCCTAGCAGATGGTAGTGTTGGTAGAGAAAGTATGAGGCCAACAGTTTAATCTAGTCTCGTGGAGTAATAAGGGTAGCAGTAGTATAGGTTTATTTTCCTGTTTGTAAAAAATTGATGATGTAAAGGGTCTGCAAGTCCAAATGCACCCAGAAGAAAAAATGTTAGGACTATAGTATGGGTAGGTAGTTGTTTTGGAGAGCATTTCTGCTAATATGATGTCTTCATGATTTGTGGCAGTTAATCCAAGAAAGAAAATGGATGTGTCAAGTACGAGGCATCTGGCCTACTCCAAACATCATTTTCTGAATTCTTGACACCTTCAAGAAGATGCCATCCCCATGTGGTGCCATTGTTAGCCCCCTATGAATTTTTTGACAGGCAAACAAGAGGCTAAATTGTTTTTTGAGCCTTCAAGGAATGCATTTCCTCTGAAAACACATCATCCTTGAAGCCTCCTTGTCCCTTTTTCCTTTGATAAATCCTCACTGCTATTTCCAGTTGAAAAAGTCTCTTTGTTTGTGAAGAAAATTTCCCAAAAATGCCTCCATTTCCCTTATTTCATTCTCACTAAACCTCTGTTTTCATCACCTTTTCTCCTTCTGCAAATTCCTCCAAATTCTCTTTTAAGCCTTCAAAATCATCCTAACTCCCCTTTAAACCTTGCAAATACCCCTTGTTTGGCTTAAAAACCCTTTATTCCCCCTACTGTTTCCTTCTTTTGGCCTTATAAAGCACTAAAACTAAGCCAAAATAACCCTTTTTCATATAACAGGCTTAGCCCCTTTCGCCCAGCCCTCTTAAACACTTCCCCACCATATGCCCTGTGCCCGTGACCAAGTGCTTAAGCCTCGAGCGCTTATCGCAATCGGAAGTTCCAAGGGGAGTGCGTTTCTTTGTTAAACAAAAAATCCCCGATGCGAGAAAGTTTATACTATTGGCTTCCACTTTATTATCAGCCGTCGATCTTTGAAAAGATCTGACCGTCAACGCTTATCCCACTACGTGCCCGTTTCCTCTCCCCTATCACCCTCTGATTACACGAGAGCCGTCGATCTGTCTCCAGATCAGACGGTGGTCGCTCAATCGCACCATCGCAATCGCCCAATCCCGTATCGTTGGTCTTCTCGATTGGCGCACCCCGCTTGGATCCTAGCCGTCCATCCCGATTGATCCAACGGTCCAGATTCTTCCTCACTCCACCCCTGTTCCCCCGATTGGTCATCCCTGACCCAATCACCACCGTCGATCTCCTTAGATTGGACAGCCAGGATCAAACCCGCCGTTGACTGTTCACCACTTAATCGACCACGCATCTCCCCTCATCGTGCTCCATCTCCCACCATCTGATCTACCCACTCCTGATCCGATGGCTATTATCAATATCGTGCAGTTTTCATGTCTGAGCTTTAACGCCTGAGATTTACGCGATATAAGCGGTTTTTAAAGGCCACGTGTCGCTTAGCGACGTATATCGCGTTTTTTCGGGCGGATTTCAAAACCATTTTTCTGCAGCACGATACCGGCAGTTTTCCTTCCTGAAACAACCTTTCCTCCTTTGTCCCCGCAACCTCCATTGGCCAATCTCAGTCATCCATTGATCCTCGGTCAATGGTCCATATCTCATTTCGTGTTCCATTCAATTTTTTTCGTCACGCGATCATGGAATTCCATCGGGTCATCATAACCGTTGATCTCCTCCTGAGATCTGACAGTCCACATTAAATCGACCTCTGCCTTAGCCGGGTGCCACCATTAAAGGCCTGACTTCATTCATTTGATCCATTTCCCGTGTATTTGCCCGAAACCTTAGAACTCTGGGCTTTACACTAAACATCATTTCTCCACCGAACCTCATATGAACATCTCCATTCGTCGATCCCAGCCGTTGATTATTATCCCCATACTTGATCGGATGACCCACGACTCATCTTTACATCAAGCCTTCATCAGCTCTGTTCTTCACCATTTCACAGAGATTTTGTGTCATTTTCACCATCGCACCACTGTTCCACAGGCCTCCACAACATTGCTTCCACCACCCCCTGGATTTTATAATTGGTTTATTTTATTGTGCAGGGTATATAGAGTGATGTAATTCCCTTTTTTTTCCATAATCACAACCATGGTGATTCAGAATACAGAGATGCCATTACAGCAGCAGAGAGTGACAACAGAGACAAATTAGAGGTGTTAAAGCCTGTAATTGGATATTTAATGTTTTAATCCTTATTCAAAGGATAAAGACGCAGTTTGAAGACTAATGCACATGAAACAAGCCATATCTGTCTATATGTCAGCAGAACATTTTCTCAGCCAGTACACCTTCGACAGAAGTCTCCATGCCTCCTCGAGCTCCCAAAGGCCATTTCACTCACAGAAAGCTTCCAAAGACTATCACGACAACAATAATGGAAGCATGGAGGCCCAAAAGACCTTTCAGTCACCTTACTTGCTTCAGAAAACAGAATAGTGTGCCTTACAGTCAGAGAGGACTTTAAAGAAACATATGAGGTCAATACTCCAGACTAGACTACAGAGTACAGTGTAAAGCTATTAAGTAGAGTGGGCATGGATACTTCCTCCACTCTGTCTTAATGGATCCATTAAATTTATATCTACTTCCACAGTTACTCATTCTCATATAAGAATCCCTGAAGAACAGGTTGTTGTTGTTGTTGTTGTAGTTGCAGTTGTAGGGATTCATTTGACTGTTAGAACAGTTGTTGAGGAAGAGTAGCTGAGTAGTTTTTAATGTAGTAGGCTAGGAGGAGAAAGCTTGTACTGTAATCAGCCATTGAGCTCAGTGTATGTGACTGGTTTTGCTTTAATTAATCGAGCAAATTTCACAGGATCCTGGTCTATATTATGGGTGATGTTTCTCTTATTTCATTGTCCATTTACATTATTCATGTTGTCCATTTATGCTTTGATAAGAATTAGTAAATCAGGATTAAGATATACCCTTGCATGGTACCTTAATTCCCACTACTCTGCTTACCCTTGATGTTTTCTGTTGATAGTGAATCTAAGAGCAAATTCATGTAATTTAACCAGTGAAGATATTGGTCCAATCCATTCTTGCTGATGTGTGAATTTGGGTTTGTTGCTTAGTTGTTCTTGCTGGGTTTGAGTTGGAAGAATTGGGATACCGGGGATTTAGTGTGAGCCTTGTCCACTGGGGTCCTTTTCTAACAGATTGGCCTTTCAAAGATCTCTTGAACTAGTGTCAAAGCATTGAAGGTTAAAATTCCTTCTCTGATGTTAGGCCTAGTTCTGTGTTTAAATCTTAAGTGTTTTTGCTGTTTAGAGTATGCTGAAGCAGATCTGGAGTTAGATGACCTCTGGTCTGATCTTAAGCTGCCGTTTGTGTCTCTCCTTTCACTCCTTATTGTTCCATTCCACCATCTATCTAGAAGATCCTTTAGTATAGATGAATTTCCCTCTGAAAGCCTTGCTTAGTTGTATGCAAGTAATCTCCTTTCATGACTCCATAGCCCAATGGATGGCTCATTCCTGACCTATCTTCTTTTGCCGAAACATCCTGCTACTTTGCTCCTTTCCTTCCATAACCTTCTCAGTTAATTATCTTTGACCAACCCAACAACCAACCAAATCATTTTGAACCCCCCTCTGTGCTTCATACCTAGCCTAATACCTCATTTTGAGCTTTCAAAGATATATCATTCTTTGCCTTTATTGGAGAGATCCCTCTTCGGGTCCAAGAAGGCTAGATCCTAGGGCCCCAAAGTGGTTTTGATGTTGTTCGGTCTTTTGGTCTTGCCAATCTGGCCAAAACACTGGAACTCCAACACTATCAATATATACGTGACTATTGTTTGGGTTCCCATTTTGTGTTATGTCGTTCGTTTAATGCAATATGCTTAGCCCTCTTTGACAGGTTAGTGATTACGAATGTAATTATTATGTTGTATCCCACTCTTGTTTAGTGTTTTATGTGCATGTATCCGAGCATGACTGCAGAAGGATTGTGACTTGTTGAGGCAGGAGCGAGAGGCCACCACCACTGCAGTCGTAGCGACAACACTAGATTCCAGGTAGGTCGATATACCATGTCCTCTTTCATTCCGTAATTAGGAACCTACACTTTAGCATGTCTCTTTGTTTCTAGACCCACTCTAGGGCTAGAGGGATTGTATCTATCCGCAGAGAGGATTTACTTGCTTAAAAAATTGGTGACTCCATTGGGGATCAATGTGAGTTTTTCGTTTCAGCTTGTTGGGTCAGTTTCGGTTCCTTTGAGTTTGTCACTCTCTGAGGTCTTCGTCATTTGACGAGTTTAGTCGAACGACCATTTCCCTGTTTGTTCCTATGTTTTCATCAATTACGATCTTTTAGTTTTTACTTGAAGTGGTGAGTCTGGTCTTGGTTGGGAGAAGTTCTTTGTTTTTTCCTTTTCAGGATTTGGCACTTTTATTTATTTGACAATAGCGCCGATTGGCACTAGTTTTCAGTTAGCAAGTGGCGCCAATTGGCCATTGGCGCTAGTTGTCAGTTAGCAAGTCATGTCATTTGGTGCTAGTTTCACCCACAAAAGTCGTGCCAATTTCAGGGTGTGTGAAAAATTAAGATTATTTTCCTAAGTCCTTCACCAGTGTGTCTTGCCCTTCCAGTCCTTTTCTCTGTATTATTTACACGTTCCCCCCTTTACTTGTTCACTTGTGAGTATAGATTACATTGCTGATTGTTCAGCTAAAAAGTTTTCTTTCTATGATTGCTTGATGTAAAAGGGAATGAATGCCTTGTTTTGAGCCCACACTTTTAGAGGTCCTCTTTTGCTTGAATTCATATGTCTTGTGTCCTTTTGAGGAATTTCATTATAAAGTGTTTAAAAAAACGATTGCATTCTTAGTGTTTGTTTGCATCCCTTTTGCATTCATCCTTCTATTGAGGAAATTTGCGTTCATTTAGTTTTCGTCTCAAAGTTTGTTTTTCGTTAAAGTGTATTAGATCACATTGCATTGAGAAGTCATTGCTGAGATTTACCATTGAACTTAGATTACATTGTTTAGTGATTGAAAAATAAAGGTTGCATTGAGTGCATTCTCTTTCATTAAAATCATGCATTAAGTAGATTCTCATTTCATCGAAAAATGCATTGAGTGCATTCTTTCTTTCAAAAGAAAAGGAAATTGTGAATAGATTACAATTGCATAGTTTTCAAAAAAGAGAATTTTACATAGATTACATTTCATAATTCGCATCATTGAATGTTTTAGATTACTTTTGGATAGGGAAAGTTATCTAGTTAGGAAAAAGTTTCGTTTGCAGTATTGTTGTTTGTTGCATCATTGTTTGAGTCTCTTCCCTTAACTAGATAGCATTCATTGAATTGAAATATTTATTTTCTCATATAGCTGCATATAGGAGATTGTCAGATGACATTCGGTAAGGCCTTGAAACCGAGACATAATTCAAGATCAACCTTTAAAATTTATTCAATCAACCTAAGGAAGAATTGAAACTTAACGCTCACATTTATAGGTCTTCGCTAGTGACGTGTTCTGGCATCGTTAAACCTAGTAGTTGTCATTCACCATATTGCATTCAACAACACTAGTATGGACTTGTGCTCCTCGTACAATCAAGTATATAAAGGGAGACCTCCATAGGCTGCAATCCTTTATCCATAGGAAGCCGATTCTGCTGCCCTGTAACTGTGATACACCGAACACAACATTCGGGGAGACTACCTGCACGTACATCAAGTCCTTGGTCATTTCTCTTCCATTTGATCACCAAGGTGTATATGGTAGCTCTCGGAAACTTGGTACACCCTCTTGCTTAGATTACCTGAGTAGTCATTTTGGTCTTTTCGTGACTCTCTAAAAGTGAAAAGATCATCAAGTGCTTGTCCTTTCACACTCGTTCAAATTGAAAGTGATAGAGTCAACTTTTTCCTATTTCTTGACTCTTAAAATATGAAATGATAGAGTTTTGTTTCAATGTATTAAAAAATTAACTGCCCACGAAATATTCCTGGTTAAAGTTATCTTCCTTAGTTTTTTTTAGGGTTGTTTTCGATGGCAACATTTCTAGAGTTTACCAACCAATGAATCCCCTCTGAAGGAAATCCCGGTCCTTTTCCTACTTGTGGTAATATTGGTGATCCTTATATGGCAACACTGTCCCTCCCTGGGTTAACTGTTGGGTGGCATGTTTTGGTTATTTTAAAACCTGCAGTGGTCTCGGAGTGGTTTGACCTCCCTATACAACCGTCTCGTCTGCACAGTTGTAACATATGTTGATTCTGGGTGAACCTCTATCCTTCTTCAGCCTATTCCTTCATCCTCCTCTTCTACTTTGCTTGGGCGAGAGATTTGAGATTATAGTAACAAGTAGCTAAAGAAGGAAGAGGAAGAGACAAAAAGAAGAAGTTAGATAAGAGAGAGAGGTTATCTCTGCGTCTATTGAGCTTAAAAGCCGTCCATCGATAAACCATCCAGCTTCCACGGAAAGTCAGATTCCCTTGAATTTTGTCACAGATGACCACCTTCTTCGAGGCTGCAGCATTCCCAAGGCACTTGAAACGTGGTCCAATGGTACATCGTCGTTGCCTTTGGCTTAAGAAGTCATATTCGTGGCACATCTTCGACTAAGCCATGATAAGACTCATAAACGAGGTAAGATTGCAATCCTGTAAGTTGTGTGAAGGGCATCATCCCATTCACCTTTTTCCATACATGGATGAAACTGAAAGTGTTGGACAACCCCTCTTGTTTACGCACTATCTTCCGATGGTTGCAGTTTTACACTGAGTCCTTGGCTAGTTGATTCAATGTAAACGGTCAAGGTCATCATGAGTCGATCCATTCCTCGGAAATTAAAATTCATAGATCATTCCGACCAGACCATTGGTCTTAGATCGGTCGATCCTAATCCGCCCATGGTTCATCGAGGTCTTTCTGATCGGGAGTCGTCTCATTCCCCTCCCGTTCTTCTTGTTTCTTGATTCCACTCAGGACTTGGAGAAGATCCTCAGATCCTGTAACTCAAAGTTCTCTTCTTGCTCCTATGTTTGTGGTCTAGGAGGATACTCCTCTTACTCTAGTAACACACGGGGGATGACCATCTCGGTTTAATGGTAGCCTCCAAGTAGTTGGGTTAGCTTCCTTCAATTGGAGCTGATTTGGGGATCTTCTTCAGCTTCTTATGTGCCTTTTGAATCATGATATAGGCCTTAGATATGAAGTCGTACTGCGCGAGATTATAGATGAAGGAATATGCATTAGTATTCTATCTTCCACTACTTGGCAAGATTTTGGTTCTCCAATCACACCCATCTGGATGTTATGGTATAACATGATGTTTTTCTGCCATTAGTTTCATCCATATATATAACATAGACCTATGACACATGACTACATGTAGTCACATTGGTATCAATGCTACACCATACCACCACAGTAATGTATAGTATCTGCATGGGCAATACCACCACTTTGGTAGTAAACTCCCCATGAGGTGGGCTACATCTCCCCATGTTGCTCTAAAGGATCGGGTGGCCCCAACTCCTCACATGCTAATGACAACGAACATCCTTTGCTCCTATCCTCCATAGCTCAAGTGTACCATATACCCATCAAAGAGCACGCGTCTCTACATCTTGCCCTGTCATTGGTGGCTTTTGATGATTCTTACCTCCTCAAGAACATCTGTTTGTCAAAGTAGGTTAGTAATACTGTGACTCCACACATAGTCGTCTATCTTTGCAGATAGATCTTGAAAGGGTATACCCTCTGTCAAACCATCTATCACTAGGGATGTGGGGCTATATTAGGATATGAAAATGTGTGTGTGCCCAAATCAAACCCATCGCGCAACCAAATGCCATCACCCTCTTGACTCTATGATGTGGGGGAAATCCCACCTAGATCACGATAATCTAGCCCTCATATCCCTCTGGTAATCCATGGACTATTTGAAATGTGGCCATGGATGTATCCAAATAACACAGCTAGCCATGGGGTACCAAAAAAGTACCTCTCACCATCCAACCTCGATAGAGGAATCGAATACGAGAATCCTTGCACATAGAAAAATCCTCCATCCTACAAGTGCTTGACCGTAGCTCGTTTAGCCTCATCTCACCACCCTAGTCAACATATGGTCATTGGGTATTGGGTCTCTCTCTTTCCAATGGGAAGGAGTGACTCCCTTGATCTTTGTTAGTGCCCAGCCATGTATGCACGAGAGGGGCTGCTCGACACTCCCCTATGCTCTCTAGTTATACCAGTAGGAATCCATAGTTCCCAATGTGGTCCAATTTGGTCGTTGACTGGCATAAACCACTCATTCCCTTCGATTCTTAGTTCTACAACAAAATAGCCTCTCATACGTGTAGCCTCCCACCAAAGCTAGAAAGGGGTCTACCCACAAGGTTGATGGGCTAGCATTTGTGTATAGGTAATACCTCGATTATCTCTTGCTTCCTCGAGGCCTGGCCAAAGGATGGATACAAACCCTCCCTCCATACACTCACCACACAGGAACATGCTCACCCTAGTCGGCCCTACATGTGGTCATGTCTGAGGTGTCATAGGGTGGAGGCGTACAGCCCACCTATCGCCTCCTCAACAATGGTGAAATTCTCTCCGAGCCTCATCAACTTTGTGATGTGTTGATATCATCGGAAGGAATTCGGTCACAACCACGGAATACCCCATCAATGAATCTTGTTGGGACTACGGAAATGTCATATTTTCATCCCCACCTTTCCCTTCACTATTCTTGCATTCATCATCAACAACCTTTCTGTCATATCATTTTCATAAATACATTTTGGTTTCACCTTCTTATTTTCCACTTATTCATTTTTTGTATTATAAAGTGAATTTATAGTTAAATGACTAGAAAATATGCATGTTTTTATATATATCTCAAGAATATGTGAGCTTTGTAATGTGTAGGAAATATGTGAAAGATTAATTAAGAGACTTCTCAAATATCTCCTCCACCATATTAAGGAGATAATTATACTGGAGAACCTATTCTAAGGAGAATATCATGGAGGATTTGGTTGGCATATCTTATCCAAGATATGTGAGAGATGTGTCTGGAGGATTCAAAGGGATCATATTTTGTAATAATGGGAAAGTAGTTGAAAGTGCTTGAGAGAATGATGGATATGTTAAATTATGGGATGGTTGTCTTCTTCATGTATATGAAGTGCTCTCTCTTCCAGTTTTTGGGGAGAGTTATTAGGTTTAGAAGTTCATAATTTTTATGAGTTTGATAGTCTTGTAATTAGGAGAGAGTTCTGCAACTTTGATTCATATTCTTTTATTACACTTTCATGATTTGTCATTTGATTTTTGTAATATAATTTGAGATAGCTTTATTGTTGTGAACTCACATATATTGTTTGTCATTCAACTCTTCACATGTTGTATTGCTTTTCAATTTCTGCTTTCCTAGTTAGTATTTCAATGCTTTTCTAGATTAATTTGATTTAAATTAACTTAGATTAGATTAGATTAGTTTCACTTGATCTACATATATAATGCATGTGCCTCGTAAGTCTACAAACCTCGGATTGACAAATTAAATAGTTGGGAAAGTACCACAACAAATTAACGAACATATTTTCACCCAGCATTTTAGCGCACGTTGTCGGGCGAGCGGGATAGATTGAAGTTTAGTTTTGATTTTTCCTTCAAGTGTGTTTAGACATGTTCCTAGCTGTGGTGTTAAGAGGCGGTAAGGCAGTGGGAACAGCCTCATCGCATTCGAGATACGTAACGGGCTCGACCTCTTATGGATCAGGGGCATGTAGGGTGTGTTTTGTTTATACAGTGTGAATTTCAATTTACATAAGTGTGTTTGATTTTACTTAGCTGTGAAGGTGTTTGATTAAGTTGTGTTTATGAATTCATGGTTCATAGTTTGTGATTGAAGGGGATTCAGTTACTAAATTAATGTTAGATCCTTGTAAGAGGTTTAATTGGAGTGTGGGTCAGGAATTATCCTCTGTGGTCTTTGTTTTTAATAAATTCAGTTTTACCCCAGGTGGTAGCACAATTTTGAAAGAAGTTTTGTGAACTAAACCTTGTAAAAAGGATTAAAACTTAGACAATTATTAGCACTTTGTTTGATCTCTTTCAAGATGGTTTTATAATAGTGTCGACTTGGAACTACTCACTCGATTCTTATGATCGACATCTTCTGCTTCTGCAGAAGGAGATCTTGACAAGAATTGAAAGTTCAACTACTCCCCAGAAAATAACGAATTCAACATACGAAGAATCTCCATATACGATAAGCGAACCAATCATTCGAACGGAGATCAGGAAGAAGAACAGCAGGATGGGAGAACAACGAGGTACAGCATGATCTAAGTGAGATAAGCTGTGCCTGTAAGCATCGAATGATGGTTCCCCGGTAAGTACTAGATTAGATTCATCTTTTTATTTTAGTTGATTTACGATTACAGCAACTGAACTCATTCACTCTCAGAATATTTTCATGCATCATTTAAAAATTGCTATTGGATATATATTATTTATTCTTTATATATGTGAATGGCTTCATTGGAAGTTTAATTTTAGTAACTAATTTTTCTAATTAGTATAGAGTAGAGTAAACTTTCATTTTAGTTTTCTTTCATTTTAGGTTTTCTTTTACCTAGAATAAGTATGCTCTCCTCCATAACTTAGTGATCGCGAGGAATCAAAAAATGGGATGATTTAGACTAATTTCAAGAATAAATAAATTCATGTTTTACAATATGCTTCATAAAAACATCTTTCAATATGCAAATCATTGTGTCCATTTGTTAAAAAAAATTAAGTCTAGAAAGTTTGGATTTCTTTCTAAATTTTAGTTTTTCATTGATTAAAAAAAAAAATTTAAAAACTAACCATTTTTTTTTTGGTAAGATAGGGATTAATTTCATTTTTTTTAGACTATAAATTAAAATAATAATAATAATAATAATAAATAAATGAAAAATAACAATAAAAATAAAACATTCATGAAAATAAAACAACGCAAAATAATAAAACAATTAAAACAGCAAAATTAAAAAAAATCATAAAAAAAAAAAAGTCGACAATGCCACTCACCAAAGATAAAACAAAACATAAAACAATTCATATATCACGCGGCTTATATAAGGCGAGAGGAAAAAAACATACTTGCGAACTCGGGAGGCCGAGAAAACGCCTTGCATTCTGGCTTAGAGAGAAAAAAAACATACATTACGAGGCCCCAAAGCTACGATTCTGGCCTTAATTAAAATGACGACTATACACCGTTATTAATCGAGAAAAATGGAGGCGACGATTTAGCAAATTTCAGCAACTATTGACAAGCGCATATAATAACAAGGTGGAACTATGAAGCTAGAGGGGTCATCTCTGTTACAAGTAACTTGGTTCCGGGTTTGATGCACGATCTTGTTGGTGGGAGCAGTGAAGCTACGAAAAAAATGGTGTTATCTTTGATGCATTGGTTTTTTTTTTTTGTGAGCCTCGCTCGATTGCTCATATCTGACTTTGGCACAACTTGGTAGTTACCCTACGCCCCTCTTCCTATTGAGAAAAGGATCCAATTTTGCAATATTTTTCGGGATTTTTGGCGACATCCTCTATCCTACAACGTATAATTAAAAGATGCCCTTCGCCATCGCAACTCCCTCATCACGCCCACCAAAATCCTCAAAAACATAGAATTAAAAATCCGTCTCTTTGTCCGAGAAAAATTGGAAACGATAATGCAAATTCAATTTTTGCGGGAACAAATCAGCACGATAAGTCAAATCGGATTTTTCTATCACTTAAATCAAAATATCGAGAGCGATTTGTAATAATATCGGGAATTCTTGGTTAGAATGGTGATGAACTCGACTTACCCAAGCTAAATAGAGAGACCCACGAGTGAAAAGGGAACGAAGTCATCTTGTTTTACACGGAGCGTTGAACACGATTCGCAAATGGGTGGTTGCAGGATCTTGTTCGGCGGCTTAAACACTCTATCGAGCTAGGAATTCCACAGTTTTTGCCTTTTGTCGGTTATGATTCTTTGAAATCTGATGTTCTTATTAAAACAATGAATGAGTCAGCTGTCTTTGCAGTAAATGGAGGGCATCATGGAACTCCGTAGAGCAGATGCTTGCTATGGCTAATCCCGGTACTCGAAAGAGCAGACCACATACATTGTTTTGTAGTGGGCCCACCAACACTAAGTGGACACTCAACATGCAAATGGTAATATGCTGGGTCCTCAAATGCCTACCTACATTGAAATGGCCTCACAACTGGAAAAATACCTCCTCTCAGCCTCACCAACAGCAGCAATCACGGCATGTGGTTCTTCTATAAAGCCCCCATAGTGCTTCCCAAAAGAAGCGGCTTCTCACATTGAGAGGCAGATAGCGAGCCATTGGGTTCAACGATCTCGTGGATGAGTGCACTATGCCATTCATGTGCAGAGACACACACATCATGTTGTTCGGAAGACCTTTTAATTACCATCAAAAACCGAGGCGACGACGGCCCAGGCTCAATCTCCCAGCCAATAGATCACAAAGCCCGGTGAGTTTATTAATGGTGTTAAAACGGTTTTCAATGTTCCGTTTGAAACTAATGAGAATAGGTTCTCTAGGGTGTTTTGAATTTTCCCATGCGAGTAGTTCTGCCGTTTAGTATATTAAGGTGATGGCTTGTCTCGATCAAGCTAGACTATTGTTTTAGTTAAGTACGGTTAATGATGAATTTCTAGTACAAATTTTTGTGGACTATCATAAAATAAAATTTTCATTTTAATTTTGTTAATTTTTTTTTTTTTTAAATATAAAAAGAAAAAAAAAGAAAAAAAGAGAAATTACCCTCATTCATTCATAAACTAACTACTTGTTCCCCTAACGAGATACAAAGCCTTTTCAAATGTTTTAAATCAATTTTCCTGCAAACCAATAAAAACATTTTGAAAAAGTATTACTGATCAATGAGTACATTGCATGGGGACATGCAATGTTCTAGATTGAAATAAAAGTATGTTGGATTTATCATTTATTTAAAGTGAATTTGTAGGCAAGAGTTAGGATGCATATGCTATAGTGAAATAAGATTGGTGTTATGTGTAGGTCAACAAGAAGCATGTAGAAAGCTCAACATTACGATAAACACCCTTTTCATCCACAATTAGTGTAACTTGAAAAATAATTAAAAAATGGACATTTCATAAATTCTTGAAAATGAGCTAATTTGTTTTTGAGTCATATCTGAGGAATGATCGATGGAGATGGCACACAAAGGTGACAATTTTTTATGCGGGAATGGTGCTAAGTTTTTTGAGTTGAAGACAATTTAATGCAAAAGTGATTTTTTGAAATCACAATGAAACATGCATCATTGGACGGCTTGAAAGAATTTAATTCTTCACTACACATATCATGACATTTTCCACTACACAAAAATCGCTTTTTCGTCATAGGTGCTCACTTTTTTTCCTTCAGCTAAATCATTCCTATCTTGACCTATCTTCTTTCCTTATCTTTCACGACTTCATGCACGCCTATTTTTAAGATAGCATACATTCCTTTATCCTTTTAGTTTATTTTTGCCTTCTAGTTTGCCTTGAATAAAACTCATTCCCTTTCATGATTACATTGCCTTATTTTCCCGACCATCTTGCTCCACCTTCTTACCCCAGTAGAGTTCTTTCCATTATAGTCCTGCAAATATTTTTGTACAAGCTTCATTAGCTGATGTGGGATTCCTTAAGGCCCACCTTTGTGATCTTGCCTATCGACATCAACACCTTATCTAGGAAATAGACTAGAGTTCCTTTGGAGTACCTTAATTTACATGCTGCCTCGTGCTTGAAGTTCTCTCTCGGCTGACAATCATGAGAATACATCAATAATGTCCCTTGATAAATGAGATCACCCACACAAATACAAACGTCGGCCCCTCTATTCGCATTTGAAAGATGTATTGAATTGCCTTGGCACTCATTGACATCGATGGTGATTTTTCCTCGCATTAGTTAATGACATGCATCAGTAGCCGGCCAATCAATGATTTCTCTTCATGCTCGAAACATCAACACATTCTTTCGCATGATTAATTGTACCGAGAAGTTTTGTGGCAGTGAAGACTATGCACTTTTTCACATGACTCCTCGAAAGTGATTACACGACATGGTCCCGATTGACGAAATTACTGCAGTTCCACTTTCGGCCTTTATCTTTTCATGATTCGGCATCATGAGTTTGGATTCCTTCATTTCCGGGATCTGAATTCTGACAACATCGATCCGTTTTTCATGATCCTAATGACAATGAAGAAGCATTACATTCCTATTGCATAGTTCATCATTCTTGAGTAAGTAAGTATATTTGTTTTCTAGTCTTTAATCATACGATTCCTTATGTACTGTATGAATATTTTGGAAGAATTCCCTCACCGTACTTTCCATTTCATTTCATAAAACATGTCAAATTGCATGAGGACATACAACAATTCGGTTGGGGGAGTATATTCACTACATGTCCTTCATGATTCCATTCCTCTACTATCACTCCATTTTTTTTATCTCATTTACCATTCACCAACATTTGTTTTTGTGATGCTTTGTTGCACTTTGTCATGCGCATTAATATACATATTGGCATGTTTCATGAATATTATAAAAAAGGACTTTCTTATACACATGATTTCAGGTGAGGTGTTTGCATTGACTAAACAGAAGAAACAGAAAAACGAAATAGATATTGTATACAGAGAACCAACATTCTTTGTATTCATAGTTGTCACCTGAGAACCAACCATGGAAAATGTAAGTTGTTACTCATGTCTTTCACATATCTGAAACATTCATTATTAAAGACATCATCATGTGAGCCCAGTTGAGATGCAAATGTTCTTAAGGAATCCATGCATGGTTGCATGAGGACATGCAACAAGTTCGATTGGGAGGATGTTGGGACCTACCGAAATGTCATATTTTCATCACCTTTCCTTGATATTCAACACATTTCATCATCCCATTAACCTTTCATCATATCATTTTTCCTTAAATACATTTAGGTTTCACCTTCTTATTTTCCACTTTATTCATTTTTGTATTATAAGTGAATTTATGATTAAATATTAGAAAATATGCATGTTTTTATATATATCTCAAGAATATGTGAGCTTTTTTGTAATGTGTAGGAAATATATGAAGGATTAATTCAAGGAACTTCTCAATTATCTCCTCCACTGCCGTATTCAGGAGATAATTATGCAAACTATTCTAAGGAAGAAAGATCATGGAGGATTTGGTTGGCATATCTTATCCAAGATATGTGAAGATGTGTGGAGGATTCAAAGGAATCATATTTTGTAATAATGGGAAAGTAGTTGAAATTCTTGAGAGAATAAGTAGATATATCATTATGAGATAGTTATCTTCTTCATGCTTATATAATAAGTGCTCTCTCTTCAAGTTTAGGAGAGTTGATAAGTTTAGAAGTTCATAAAGTTTGAGTTTGGAGAGGCAAGGTCTTGTAATTAGGAGAGGGGATTACGGCTTTGATTCATATTATTTATTGTACACTTTCATAGTTGTCATTTGATTTTTGTAATATAATTTGAGATAGCTTTATTTTTGTGAACTACATATGTTGTTTGTCATTCAACTCTTCACATGTTATGTGCTTTTCCAATTTCTGCTTTCCTAGTTAGTGTTTCAGTACTTTTCTAGATTAATTTTATTTTGATAACTTAGATTAGATTAGATTGGTTCACTTCGGTCCTTTGCATATATAGTGCATGTGCCTGCGTAAGTCTCGAGACCTCGGATTGACAAATTAAATAGTTAGGCAAGTACTACAACAAAATTAACGAACATGTTTCACTTACTTGAGATACTCGAAATGGGTGGTGTCTGCAGTGAGTGTATTCTCAACTATATTCTTACCAAATATGGCCCCTTCAACTACTCTTTCATCTTCTTCCTTAATACGTCTCACCATCCCTGCATAATTCCCCCTGAGATGTGCCTATCTTTTATTTCATGGAACTTCCAAAAAGAGAGGGCCGCTTGAGTGTCATGTCTCAATGATTGGTATGACCGCCAATTTGTTGCAAATGACTCCACATTAGCTGCAATAATTTCCTGATTCACAATTGTTGCATGAATAAGTTTCTTCCCTGAATTAATGATCATTTGTTAAACCCTAATCACCTCATTCAAGGTTACTGCCATGGTGTTTGAGTTTAACCTTTATTCTGGTCTCATCATAGAATGAGGGTTTCCCACAAGCTGAGCCAAGAAGATGCTCTGATACCACTGTAATATACAAAATTGGGATTAACAGTAATAAAAGTGAAAATAGACAAAAAAAAATATCGCAACAAAAAATACATCATTAAAAAATGCAAACTGAAGCCAAAAAAAACTGTTGAGCCATTTTATTAAAATACCAGAGATGAAAAATAAGTACAACAGTGCTAAAAAAGATAGCACTATAGCCGGCTAAGTGGTATGAAATGGCCCTCAGATTCTCCCACCCAAAACACTACTCTATTGTTGCTCTTTTGGAGTCTTCCTCTGTGCTTCCCTACTAGAAATGCTACAATTGGCTGACTTCAAACTGCTGGTTGAGCTACTTCTAGTGCCCATAAAATTCTAGGAATTTGGGAAGGTGATCCTTGCCAAAAGCCCATAAAACCCAGAAAGGGTTTCCTCTTATTCCAACCTTCAAAATCTGACCCTTTCTCCCCTAGCGCCTCTAGGTCCTAGATAAGTAGGGACTACATAAAGGAGCTGATCTTCTACTCAGAGAATTCTGGGGTTTTAACCACACTCTACTAAAAAATCAAGAAAAACCCAGAAAGGGTTCATCCTAGTTTTTCCTTCGGAAAATTGGCCCTCTTGGGCTTGGCTCACCCAACTGTTGGGAAATTCGAAATCCTAGCTAGAACAGTCGGTATATGTTTCCAAAATGTAGCCAAAATCCCTGGTAAGAGGTGGCTAGCCTCCCCTCCAAATCCTCTAGTTGAAATCCTCTTCTCTCCCACACTTCAAGCACTTCCTCTCCACTGTATTGTGCAATCACTGTGGAGTCTCTATTCTCTCTACGCAGTCCTGAAGGGACTACACTCTCTACTGCATTTATGTAGTCCTAAAGGGAGTACGCACTCCTACTGATGCTGATGATTCAATCCCTCACCAAAGGGTGGAACTCCTCTCCTGAGTGGGCACTTGAAGTCCCCCGAGGATGAGGTTTGGATCTCCACTCAGAGATAACCGCGTGCTAAATAGCACTGCAGACTTGGCTAAACAACTAAAGCGTGCTCTAGTCAAAATGACAACAAGAATTTTGTTGAATGAGTGAATGATCTCTATGGTTTCTCTCACCCACTTCTTATTCTTGTGAAACCCTAACAAACTTGGGTCCACTCATTAACTACACTACTACTTGGCCCCTTGGATTTCACACATGTTGCGCTACCCTCTTGGCCTCTTGGTCCACTCATTAACTGTGCTGCTGCTTGGCCCCTTGGCTTTCACACATGTTTCACTGCCCTCTTAGCCTCTTGGTCCCACAAGAGCTGCGCTGTCCACATTAGCTCTAGGAAAGTGGTTTTATTCTAACTGGCTGGTTTATGGGTCCCTTTACCCTTTTATTCTCCTACTAAACTTTAGAAAAGAAAAATTGGAAAACTTTAATATTATAATTAGTTTTCGGCTAATTAGGAATATTACAACCTTTGTAGAAAAAAAGTTATTGAGAAAATTCCATGATGACCTGTTTGAAGCAGCAAAACCCTAGAATCCAAAGCTTAGATACCAAATTTTATGAAACCAACTCCAAAAATAGAATAAAAAAGAGATCAAATCCTTATAAATCAACCACTTCGAGGGGGAAACATCCTTTACATTACATAAATGAGCAATTCTTCGATGATACAAATGACAAAACCTCCTTTCTCTATATAGGAGTCCATGGGGTCACAATATAATCCTAAACTGACCTAACAATACTAATGTAAGGGAACAACAATAACAATAGTGGGCTTTTATGGGGCACAATAATAAAAATATGGGGACTACAGGGGTACAACAATAACAATAAGGGGGCTACACTAACAACAATAAGGGACTACACTAGTAATATAGGGACCTAACAACTTCCCAGAACTTAGTGAGACTTTCCATAATGATAAATAACATAAGTAAAAAGCCATTCATAAAAACTTGATCAAGGACTTGACCTAACCTGGCCTAACCATGTCAATCATTTCATCAAACATATTGAAAACATGTAATCTACAAATCATGAATGCATATTAGAACATAGTGGTATGATAATTTTATGAGAATCATCAAGAAGGTATAATTCCCTCTCATAATAGCTACAATAACACCTATTAGCTCATGCATTCATTAACCATTCATTAACTAATCAAACATATAGAAAGCCATAGCTAGACCCTGTTATCGGACCATGATTATAACCAACATGTAAACATAATAATAACCATGATAGAATAACCACAAAAGCCAGATAATAACAAGTACAAGTACTCATAGAATACAATAGGAAAAGAGCTCTTTTTATCATTTTCAAAATCCAACCAAGTCAGGCACTTCCACGTACCCCCGATTGGGCTTAACCAAATCTCTCTTTCAGCGAATCATCCCCTCACCATATTCCATGTGTGAATGTGGGATCTCATGGAAAAAACCAAACAAAACCAAACCAAGGATTCCATAGGCCAAACCACCTCAACCCTAAGCTAGTGATTCCTTCTCACAGTCAAACATCACTAACACCAACCAGATTGGTCTCTAACCTAGTTTTTCAGGGCTCCAAGAACTAATAATTCAACATACAACCTTCCATGGCTCCAGAGCCTTCGTTTAACCTGACTACCATACTAGTAACTAAACCCATCAAGGGCTACAGAGCATTTATCCAACCTAGGCTCCAGAACTAGTAACTCAACTCAAGTTGTTCTAGGGCTTCCAGAGCATTTGTTACAACCCATAACTATAAGGAATTAAGAGTACCAACCATAAAACAATCAAGTGGGGGGAACCCACAACACCATGGTTATCTAAGAAATGGCAAGGCAAGGATAAAACCATTGTCAATCCACGCAATACTCCATGCCAATGATAGAACATAACAAAAAAACCACATGCATCTACCATGCATCAAGGAAATCATACATGCAACCTGTTACCTGAAAAGAAATCCAGATTTAATTGTTGATCCACATGTTACCTTGTGCTTTCCTGCCTTCCTATGCCTTCTTTCTCCAAATCCAAAGTATGTAAAAATTCTCCAAGAAAACTCTAAGTGTGCAAGAGTATGAGAGAATGAGAGAATAGAGAGAGAGCTCCAAAGCTAAACAAACAAAAGGATGTAAACGGGTCCTCAAAAGCCTTTTTATCATTGAGGCGTTTATTTTCTTCATTTTCCTTAATTTTTCCTTCAATTTCCTCCTCATGCAAATTTGTGACCCTTCATCTCCCTTTTCTCCTATTTTCATTATTTCATAAAAAAAATGCCAATAAATGGATCTTTTCCTTTGCCAATTCATTTTCCAACTTCCATATCCATTAATTAATCACTAGTAATCCCCATCACTATTTTTTTCCCAACATTCATCTTGGAATGCGTGTCCCATGAACTTGGTTATTATTATTATTATTATTACATAGGAAATCAACCAGGGGTTGTTACAAACCACCCCCCCTTGGGGAAACATTGTCCTTAGTGTTCAATGACACTTATAAACCAGTAAAACACATGTTTCCCATGGATCTTTATAACACAACTCGTTGCAAACTTTAAATCATATCATATTGTTAAATATATAATCAACATATCATGAATACCATACCACTTATTGGAGCTTTATAACACAACTCAATTTAGTATTTACATACATATGCATAAACAAACATAACCAAAACAAAACATTAAAGCACATATAAAAATGCATCCACTCAACCAACAAATAGAGAAGAATACATAGCCTACATCTCACCAGACATCTCCCATGTAGTTTCATTAGGCCCTAAGTGCTTCTACCAGAACTTTAACTTGCTCTATTACTCAATTCTAGAGCATGATCAAAGTTTCCCTGCAAAATTCACTGAGGTTTTGGCTGGAATTCTCCTTTTGGCTCCACCTATAATACAGACCAGTAAATCACATGATCAACATATTTTTTATACTTCTTAAGCAATGACACATGGATAACATCATGTACTTTCACTTTCAAATGACAGTGCAAGTCGATAGACCACTGGACCAATTCTCTCAAGGATCTCGAAAGGACCACAATATCGAGGTGCCAACTTAACACATGATCCAATTCTCAAGGAGATCCTCTTGGGATTGATTTCCACGTACACATGATCCCAAACATGAAACTCCTTAAACACCCTGTTATGATCTACATAAATCTTTTGCATATCCTGTGCTACCTTTATATTCTTCTTAATACCTTGATGTTGGAGTAGGGCCCCTTAAGACCGCAATTTTGGGCTAAATAATAGTATTTTTTGTAGTTTTGAGTCATGTGAGCTAAGCAATGAAGAGTCAAGGGGCTTTGGGGCGAGTCAAAGTCCCTTAATGAGTTGTAATGGGTTAAAGGGTAAATCCAGGGGTCTCAAACCAAGGTTTGAGGACCATAGTATGAGCACAGGATAAAGTATAAGTAGAAGTCTAGATTGAGTCAGATAAGTCAGTTTTTGATGGAACAAATGAATGTATGTTGATGATAGAACTCTGAAGTAAGTCTGTTATAAGCGTTTGTGTCCGAAAGGCTCCTACTGGTTGTGTGCGTGGAGACCTTATTCCAACTGTTTGTGGACCCCGCTGGCTATGTGTGCAGGTAAATCTGAATGATTGTAAGGGTTTCTATGAACAACTGATGAATAAAATTCTGTTTTGGAAAATTTGAGTATCAAATGCATATGTGATTTACTCTGTGTTCCGTATTTGTGTATGATTTTTGTTTCCTACATATGATTTCTATTAACTATCACTGGATCATATCAGTATTTGTTTTATTGTTGATGAAAGATAATTACATAGACTTATTGTTGTAAGAGTCGAATATTACATTGTTAGAACAACTCAAGGGATTGCAAATATACTGTCTATGCATGCGCACAAGGTTAAACTGTGTTAGTTAACCTAGGGTTTCTAGTGCACATGTCAGTTTGTGTAATAAGATAGATCTTAAGATGCCCACTTCATTTAATTATCTCTCAGGGTGTGGAAATCTAGTTCCACCACCCCCCCATAATGCTTCGGGCAAGACTTTGGCCTGCACAAGCAGGTCATTACTGAAAGGGCCAGTAATAAGAGGGTTTTGTTGGTTACGGACTAGCTCTAAACCTGGGTCAGGACCCCTCAAGCCAACACTTGCATTTCATGTTCCATTTCCACCAACCTATTCGATTCAATCAGTACCCTATTCATTGGATCAATCCAGTTGATGGGAGTATTATAACTTTGACCATAAAATTCCTCAAATGGACTCATCTTCAAATATTCTTGGTACCCATTTTTGTATGTAAACTCCATCAATGGAAGATACTCTTCCCACTTCCCCTGTTGATGCATGACGTACATCCTCAACATGTCCTCGATAATCCTATTGAACCTCTCTCTTCATCCATTTGTCTGTGGATGATAATTTTTACTGAAGGCCAACTTTGTCCCCAAACCTACAAAAAACTCCTTCCAAAACCTCGAAGTGAACTTGGCATCTCTGAATGACACAATATTCCTAGGAATACCATGTAACCTCACTATCTCCCTAATGAATACCTAGGCTACCTCACTAGTTGAATTTGTAGACTTTCTTGGAATGAGTGAGCTACCTTAGTCAACATGTCAACCACAACCATAATAGAATCATGTTTTGTAGATGTCCTTGACAAACCTGTAATGAAATCCATGGAAATGACCTCCCATTTCCACTTTGGAATCCGAATCGGCTGTAATAAACCACTTGTATTCTTACACTCTGCTTTTACTTGTTTATAATCTAAGCATCTCATAAAAAATTCAACCACCTCTTTCTTCAAATTTGACTGATGGTAGAACTTCTTAACCATTATTAATGTCTTCTGATATCCTGGGTGACTTGAATACAACTTAACTTGAAATTATTGTAAAATAATATTCTTGAGCTCACTGTTGTCTAGCACATAGATCATGTCCCTAAATATGACCATGCCATCTACCATGAGATGAAAATCCACATCATGTTCACTTGTACCCTTGATGTAACCTATGATTAAGCTGTTGGTACCTGTCATCCTATTGTCTTTCCTATAATATCTGATCTGATAAATCCATCCCATATGAACTCATATTTTTTATGTGATTTACATGCACTCTTCTGCTAAGAGCATCTGAAACCCTCATTTATTTACCCTTAATGTACCTAATATCAAAGTCAAACTCATTGAACGTAGACAACCACCTAGCTTGCCTCAAATCAGATTATGTTGGTCAAATAAGTACCTCAACCCCACTATGATTACCCATTAAGATGAACATCCTTCTGCGAAGATAGTGTCACTGCATCTTCAATGCATGAATAATGGCTGCCAACTCAAGATCATGAGTCACATAGTTTTTCTCATGCTCATTTAATTTCCTTGAAAGATATCATACCACCTATCCTTCTTGCATCATAACTCCACCCAATATTCTCTTGAAAGTATCTATACATACCACAAACTCTTTATCTAGATCTACAATCCTCAAGACTAGATCATTTGTAAGCAACTATTTCAACTGCTCAAAACTAGCTGCACATTCCCCTATCCATTCAAATTTGTTCCCTTTTCACTGCAAGGATGTAAAAGGATAGGAAATTCATGAGAAATTCCTAATGAATCACCTGTAATAACTTGATAACCCCATGAATGATCTGATGTCATCCACATTCCTAGGAGTTTTCCACCCCATGATAGCTCTAATCTTCTTTGTTCCACTGCTATACCTTCCATGGAAACCACATGTTAGGTCCCCATAATAATAGTATATTCACCTTATTGTTATTGTTAGTGTAGCCCCCTATTGTTATTGTTGTGCCCATTTATCCCCCATTTTGTTATTTTATGCCTCATAGAAACCCACTATTGTTATTTTTGTGCCATTACATTATTTTGATTTGTAGGCTCTGATTATATTGTGACCCCTTAGACCCCTATATATACTGATGAGGTATTATCATTTGCATAATCCAAGAATTGTTCATTTATGTAATGTAAAGGAGGTTTCCCCATCAAAGAGGATAATTTTGAAGTCTTTTATCTATCTTTTCTTCTATTTTCTGAGGTGGTTGCTTAATATTTCGTATCAGAGATTTGGATTCTAGGGTTTTGCTTCTTCAAATAGGTCATCTTGGAATTTTAGCTATAGCTTTTTTATACAAATATTCAGAAGCTGAAATTTTTACCACATCAATTAGGAATCCTGATGAACTTCCTATACAAATTTAGATCTTCGTTTGCTAAATTTTCAAAGACAGAATCTGAAGAAGTTGGGGTTTTTACATGATCCAAAATTTAGTCTCAAATAGTTGACCTTGGGAAAATCGTCATAACTTCCTCTATGAGAATTAGATTTTAATTTAGTAAAAAATTCTAGAAATTGAACAAACTGTAGTATATCATGTATTTTTTTCAGGGCCGAAGGTAAAAAAATGACACATGGCACTCCACACAATTTTTCTCTATTGAACCAGTCCATAATTAGGACATCATGGGCGATTGGGAAAAATTTATCTTCAAAAATCAAAATTTGGTCTGACTTGTGGCATTGGAAAGAATACTCAGAGGAATAACATTGGACAAAAATTTAGACCTTGGAGATCTAAAATTATAGAGATATAATAGTTTCAATATCAAGCTCTTAAGAATAAAGAAAAATGTGTGTATTTTTTAATTTTGCATAACTTTTGTTTGAAAATTCATTTTGAAGTGATTCAAAGGGAACATTGAAGAATATAAATCAGTATTTGGTTCTAAAATATCTCCCCAAAAAAATAATTCTACACCCATTAATCCATGATAAATCTCTACTATGATGCATGAAGAGGAAGAATTGCAACATGATATATCAAAGTTACATGATCAAGTGCAACAAATATCTCTCTCACAGAGAGAAACCAAATATGACATTGATGGATTAAAAGGGGACATGGATGGTATAAAGGGAAAAATGGATGTTTATAATGTAGACATGGATGCGATGAATGTTAGGCTAGAAGGGTCGAATTTTTTTTTGCAAGAAATGCTTCCCAGTGGTGACAAGGAAATCCATGAAAATCATGATGAGGACAAAAAGAATACAAATCATGATTTTAGAGACTTCAATATGGGGTTTAAGAACCACCACTTTCCAAATATAGATATGAGGAAGTTTGATGGCAAGGATCTGGTAACATGGATACTACAGATGGAGCAATACTTTTATCTATAAGACGTGCAACCCTCACAAAAGGTACATATTGCATATTTATATTTAGAACCCAAACAATTTGTATGGTATAGATGATTTTTTTTTATCGTAAACCACTTTTCACCTGGTCAATTTTTATGGAGGAAATGATAGAACATTATGAAGATACAAAGAGAAACACCTTCTTTAGCCAATTGATAGATATCAAACAAAAGGGTTCAATGGTGGAGCACATTGAAGACTTCCAAAAATTGAATAATATGGGTAAATCGATATTCCAGAGGAGCATAGGATTGATGTATTCATAGGGACTTTAAAAGGTAACATATAACATGAGGTTCACCTTTGGGAACCTGATTCGTTGGAGAAGACATTCAGGGTGGCAAGAAAATTTGAAAGCAAAATTATGGAAACAAGGAAGTCTACCACTCACAACTATAATTATGGAAGTGGTGTTGCTCCTAGTATTCCAAAACCTACAAGGTTGACACCACAAAAATTGAAGGAAAAATATCAAAAGGAATTTGTTACATTTGTAATAGAAAATAAACTAAAGGTCATAAGTGTGCTGAGAAGAAATTATTCTACATAGATTTTGAAGAGGAGGAATAAAGGAACAAGAAACATCAAAAGAGGAGGATATACACTAGGAACCAACCCCAGAGAAAGAAGAAATGAATCCAACCATATATTGTAATTCATTGTAAATAATCACCACTCCTCAAACTCTAAAGATAGAAGGATAAATGGAGAATAAAAAGGTAATAGTTCTGATTGATTAAGGTAGTACCCATAATTTTATTTGTTGTAAGAGAGCCAAGGAATTGAATTGATTCCTATATCCAACACTAGAGTTTCAAGTGATGGTTTCAAATCGAGGAACTATAAATTTCTCTATAAAGTGCCATAATATCAAGCTAACCATGGGGGAATATTTATTGAATATTCCAATGCTTTCCATTCTAATGGGTGGTGCTAATGGTGTACTAGGAGTCCAATGGTTACAAACTTTGGGGACGATAGCTTTTAATTTTCAAGAACTTTTCTTGAATTTTTTTTGGGAAGGAAATGAAGTTGAATTAAGGGGTATTGCAGGGAAACCTGGAAATATAATTAGCTATAATGGCAAGGAAAATATTTTGAATAAATAAAAATGGGGCTCCATTGCACAAATGATCACTAGAGGTTAAAACATAGAAATCATATATTTCTCTAGATCTCCAAAAAGTCTTGGACAATCATGTCAAGATTTTTGAGACTCCCAAGGGCCTCCCACCTATTTGTGATCATGATCATGTTATTAGTTTGATTCCAGGAAGGGTTCCTTTAAACATCAGACCTTACATATATCCATATTCCCAAAAGAGTGAAATTGAACATATGGTTGTAGAAATGTTAGAGGCGGGTATAATTCAACCTAGTCAAATTTTTTTCTCTACTATAGTAGTATTGATGCACAAGAAGGATAAATCATGGCATATGTGTTTGGATTATAGGGAGCTCAACAAAATCACTATTAAAGATAAATTTCTCATTCTTGTCATTGATAAATTGTTGGATGAATTACATGGAGAAATTTACTTCACCAAGTTGGATCTTCATTTAGAATATCATCAAATTACAATGAAGATGGAAGACATTCCGCAAGTAGAATTTAGAACTCATGAGAGTCATTATGAATTTTTGATAATGCCTTTTGGCCTTACTAATGCACCTTCCACATTTCAAGGTTTGATGAATTCATTCTTCAAAGCCTTAGAAATTTGTGTTAGTATTTTTTGATGATATACTAATATATAACAAGTCTTACAAGGATCATGTTTAATATGTTGACAGAGTGCTCAAACTATTGGAGGAGAAAAAATTATATGCAAAAACCTCCAAATGTTTCTTTTGAGTACAAGAGGTGGAATATTTTGGTCATATTCTATCTCATGAGGGTGTTAAGGTATACCCTAACAAAATTAAATCCATTAAGGAAAGGAAAATCCCCAAAAACATAAAGCATCTTTAAGGATTTCTCGGGTTTACAAGGTATTATCACAAGTTTTTTAGGAATTATGGGAGAATATTAGAACCTTTAACAACAATTACTAAAGAAATATGCATTTTCTTGGACTCCAGAAGCAACTAAGGCTTTTTAACATCTTAAAGAGGCAATGTGCCAAGCAATGGTCTTAGCTATGCCATACTTCACAAAAAACTTTATTGTGGAATGTGATGCTGCGATAATTGGAATTGGTGTTGTTTTAATGCAAGAAGAAAGACCCATTGCATTTGAAAGTCGTCCAATAAAACACTAGAAAATTTGGTGGAAATTCCAACGGCAAATTCGTCGCTATTCCGACACATAGTCGTCGCAAGAGCGACAGTTCGAGGGTGGGAAAAACGTGGTTTACCATACTGTCGCAGTTCCGACGCAATTAAAAATTGTCGCACTATCGACACTTTTTCTGTCGCTTCCAAACAAGCGTCACTCTTCCGACGTTTCCCAATCCGTCGCACTTCCGACCTTTGTAAACTGTCGCACTTCCGACGAAATGTGGTCCGACGTTTTGAACGTCACTCTTTCGACATTTGTAAACTGTCACAATTACGACGAAATGTGGTTCGACGTTTTGAACG
Source organism: Pinus albicaulis (assembly GCA_034641835.2). NCBI lineage: Eukaryota > Viridiplantae > Streptophyta > Pinopsida > Pinales > Pinaceae > Pinus > Pinus albicaulis. The sequence continues at coordinate 40,127,730 of CM076574.1, forward strand.
TCGCTCTTCTGACGTTTGTAAACTGTCACAATTTCGTCGAAATGTGGTCCAACGTTTTGGACGTCGCGCTTCCGATGTTTGTAAACTGTCACAATTCCGACGAAATGTGGTCTAACGTTTTGAACGTCACTCATCCGACGTTTTTATACTGTCGCTCTTCCGAAGTTTCTAATCTGTCGCAATTCCGACGCTTACAAGGCGTTGGTATAGCGACGACATGTTCAATTTAAAAAAAAAAATGAAACTTTAAAAGAGGAAAAATGTTGTTTTGAATATATTATATGAAGTAAAACAGTCCGTGAAGTCATTACATTTTCACATCTGAAGATTGGAACCCAAATATCCATCCAGAAAAGTGGAAGTCCCACCCCAGACAATGATATAAAAATACCCCATGTCACATACAGGGACATGATATAAAACCCAGTAACGGTCCATATGGAGATTATCGACAATCTAAGAAAGCATCCAAATATGCCTGAGGCATCTATAAGAAAGTGAAATAGTAGTATGTAGAATAGTAAAGCAACAGATAGAGTACCGATGTCCATTGTTCCAAATACAAATTAAAGTACCCAAAATCCTTGAACAGAGAAAAACGCTAATCATGTGAGGAGTGTGATATGTCCAAAATATAAAAAGACCATCAAACCATATCAATAAACCAGCAACATAGACCAACATAGCTAGTTTTGAAGGCAGAGTGATAAACATTAATCATTTTTTTTTCACAAGAGAAAAAACGTTGTTTTGAATATATTATATGAAGTAAAACAGTCCATGAAGTCATTACATTTTCACATCTGAAGATTGGAACCCAAATATCCATCCAGAAAAGTGGAAGTCCTACCCCAGACAATGATAGAAAAATACCCCATGTCACATACAGGGACATGATATAAAACCCAGTAACGGTCCACATGGAGATTATCGACAATCTGAGAAAGCATCCAAATATGCCCGAGGCATCTATAAGAAAGTGAAATAGCAGTATGTAGAATAGTAAAGCAACAGATAGAGTTCCGACGTCCATTGTTCTAAATACAAATTAAATTACCCAAAATCCTTGAACAGAGAAAAACGCTAATCATGTGAGGAGTGTGATATGTCCAAAATATAAAAATACCATCAGACCATATCAATAAACCAGCATCGCTAGTTTTGAAGGAAGAGTGATAAACATTAATCATTTTTTTTTCACAAGAGAAAAAATGTTGTTTTGAATATATTATATGAAGTAAAACAGTCCATGAAGTCATTACATTTTCACATCCGAAGATTGGAACCCAAATATCCATCCAGAAAAGTGGAAGTCCCACCCCAGACAATGATAGAAAAATACCCCATGTCACATACAGGGACATGATATAAAACCCAGTAACGGTCCACATGGAGATTATCGACAATCCGAGAAAGCATCCAAATATGCCCGAGGCATCTATAAGAAAGTGAAATAGCAGTATGTAGAATAGTAAAGCAACAGATAGAGTACCGACGTCCATTGTTCCAAATACAAATTAAAGTACCCGAAATCCTTGAACAGAGAAAAACGCTAATCATGTGAGGAGTGTGATATGTCCAAAATATAAAAAGACCATCAGACCATATCAATAAACCAACAACATAGACCAACATCTCTAGTTTTGAAGGCAGAGTGATAAACATTAATCATTTTATTTTCACAAGAGAAAAAACGTTGTTTTGAATATATTATATGAAGTAAAACAGTCCATGAAGTTATTACATTTTCACATCTGAAGATTGGAACCCAAATATCCATCCAGAAAAGTGGAAGTCCCACCCCAGACAGTGATAGAAAAATACCCCATGTCACATACAGGGACTTGATATAAAACCCAGTAACGGCCCACATGGAGATTATCGACAAGTCTGAGAAAGCATCCAAATATGCCCGAGGCATCTATAAGAAAGTGAAATAGCAGTATGTAGAATAGTAAAGCAACAGATAGAGTACCGACGTCCATTCTTCCAAATACAAATTAAAGTACCCAAAATCCTTGAACAGAGAAAAACGCTAATCATGTGAGGAGTGTGATAACCATCTGCAGAAACCCAGGCTCGCTTGATTCCAAAATTGGTAACCATCTGTTGCATCCGAGATGTAAGGTTCAGGCTCGCTTGTTTCCATTAGTAGCCCGCTACAGCATCCACCCTGTTCATAGCAAAAAGGTTCCTATAGATATACAAAGAAAGAGTATAATACGTAGACCATATAAACATGGCTCTGTATTTCAAAAAACAGGTTTAAAATAGAAACAGGGCAACATTTTTTTTTCTAAGTAAAGTTAATCTATTAACAGTGGGAATAAAATTACACCGAAGTCAAAATCATTGCCCAGACTCATGGCAAATTTGTCATCAAAAAATCAAAAAATTTAGAAGACTGCCCTCATACGGGGAAACCAGTCTTGAATGTTTAATTTACAGAATTCAAAAATATTACAAAGGTATAGCACAGTAAAATAATCTAAAAGCAGCTCAATTAAGTGGGCCGCGAAGCAAGAAAAACAAATTAACCAAACTACTCCTCCGGCTCCTCGACGATTCGGCACCATCCTTCGGAAGGTCCAGGATCACTAGGTGCTACCTCTACATTCATGCCACGGCTCCCCTCCTGAAGGCCCGAATGCTGGCCGGCTTTTTCCAAGCTTAGACCAGCCGGACGGGTGCATTCTTCCTTTTTTGGGGCCTCCTCATAGAAAACCACAGTGACTGAAGCTGTAATTCATGGGCGGTTGAGAGAGAAATTAAAGGAAAATTGCGCAGTGCGCGTCGTGGGAGAAGGTGAACTAGTGGTGGGGAAACAAGGAGCAGGGGAATCCATATGGTGGCCAGATCCTACAACCTGACCCTGCCCACTCCTAGTATTTGGATAGTGACCTGCATAATAATCACTGGACTGGCCAGAAGACAACTCAATTGAGGGGCTGGAGGGAGCGCGCAGGAGTTGACCTCTAGTGCTCCCCCTGTGGCAACACATCCTTTGACGCATCCGAGGCATGGGTGCAGTCTCACTAGCAGTGGGCACAAGAGGAGACGGAGAAGCAGAATTCCAAGAAACAGAGGAAGACAGACAAGGAACAGACCGAGAGAAATGAAGATATGCAGCAAGGTCTACGCAGCAGTTCAGCTGGCCACTTCTCCTTCTCGTCATAGTGAGCAGGAAGTGTAACCCAGTAACCGGCTCATCTGAAAAACCATAGCGAAATGCCATTTTATCAATGCAATGCAATCGAAGGACGTTCGTCATAATTAATCTCTGATCATTAATGAGAGCCGAAGGCCGGATCATATTGGAGCATGCAGAATTGCTAACGGGAGTGGAGGTCCTGTTGGCCACCTATAAATTTTGGTCTATCAAAAGGTGGCCAAAACATGTTTTCAGCCTTCAAGAAACACTTTCCTGGCCAAAATGTTATCTCTTGAAGCCTGTAGATGATCTCATGCTCATGTCTCAAGGTTTTCACTGTTATTTCTTAGAAACTCAAAATTCTGCTAAAAATTCCATGAGAAGACTGCTGCAATATCCTCCTTCTTTTCCCCTTTTTCCTCTTAGAGACTAACCTTCATATTTTTCATCATTTTCCTTTGTTGTCCATTTTCCTCACCTTTCTTTCATGAAAATTTCCTTGCAGAGTTCCAAACTTCTTTCGAACTCTGTCAAAACCCTCAGAAACCTTTGAAAATCATTGAAAATCTGTGTAAAAAACCCTTTTCTCTCTTAAGGGTTTAAAACCCTTGGCCTGAGTTTCCAAACCACTTCCCCAATACGCCCTCATCATAAAAACCAAGCGCCAAACTCATGAAGCGCTAATCGCATCGGAAAGATTCAAAGTGTGCATGTTTGTGAGCCATTTTAAATGCCGATTGCGATCAGCCCCTTTGTCATAAACCGAAGATCGTATTATCATTTCATCTACCCCATAAGCCCACAATCGGGCGCTAAGCTTCTTTGAAAATCGTATCCGATGGACGTTTTCTTTGTAAAACTTGAAAACCCATTTTTTCCAAAGTTTGTTTTAAAATGCCAAAATCACGTGTTTAAATAAAATGGGTTGATCAAAAGACCGATCGCGCAATCGCGATCGGAGAATTCACAATGGGTAGATCAAAAAGACCGATGCGCAATCGCGTCGGAGAAGTTACAAATGGGTTGATTGAAAGACCGGGCCGGAATGTTCTGATTGCGATTGGCCCTAGTTATATAAAGCCCCGGGCCCATGGTACTCCATACACCCAGTGGCCCCGCAATCGAGCGCCAACCTATCATATATATATTCCGCCCGATCCACTCAAAACCTTGGTTTTTATTGAAATTTGTAGGTTTCTTACAAAGTATAAGGGTCCCGCCGGTGCAAAAAATTAAAGGATCTGGACCGTTGATCTAGACCCGATCTAACGACCCGCGCATAATCGCAATATTTCAATTGCATGCTTTGTTGTGACCTCCCCGATTGCAATCCTCCGATTAAATCCGGGCCATCCATCTCCCTGTTGATCGGATGGACAGTGCTCAATCGCATCGCTGCGTTCCAATCGCATCCCCTTTGCTGCCCTCCCGATTGCCGATCCCCGATTAAATCCCGACCGTTGATCTTGTTCTCAGATCGACGACCTGCGCTCAATCGCAAGTTCCCTCCGATCGCAATCACAGACCTTCCCGTCTCACCCCCGATTCCATCGCAGCCGTCCGTCCTGCCAGATCCAACGGTTCAGATTTGTCCCGCACCTCTCCCATCATTCTTCTTCCCTGCCCCTCCGATTACATCCCGTCCGTTCATTTCCTGCTGATCTAACGGTCCTTATTCTCTCCGATCACAAGTCCTGCCCCCATTTCGAAAACCCTCCGATTCACTTTCCACCGTCGATCTGATCTGCAGATCAACGGCCAACGCTTAATTGCATTGGAAATTTACATCGCATGCACTTTTTGCCCTCCCTGATTGTGATCCTCCGATCAAATCCTAGCCGTCCATCTCCCTGTTGATCGGACGGACATCGCTCAATCGCATCGCAATGTTTTAATCACATATTTTGTTGTGACCTGCCGATTGCAATCCTCCGATTAAATCTGGGCCGTCCACGTGTCCAGATCGGACGGTCCCAGATCACCCCCACCGTTGCTCATCGCGCGATCGACGGTTCTATTTTATTCTTCCTCCCGCGTCATTTAAAACTCCTCTCAGTTAATCTCCACCGTTGGATGATGCCATCTGACGGTCCTGCTCTCTTCCTACGCCTCTGAAGCAGTAAAACCAAATACGCAGGATTTTATAACAAATTGTTTGTATTTTGCAGGTTTTTGAATGAATTCTTCCGCCATTTTTGAAGAAACCACAAAGGCCGAGGGTGACGATCCTCTGTCTTCTGAGTTCATAAAGAATCATTCAAGGGGTGTTAGATTTACGTTTTATCAGTGATTTCATGACCCATTGATGCCATTCGACCCCGCTACTGCCCTGCGCACCAGAAGACAAGAAGAAATCATCATTTATTAAAGAGTATCAGTACCAAAGACAAAATTTATCAAAACCGGAGATTGAAGACCCAAAAACACAGATCTCAAGTAACTTAAAGTGTTTTAGGAAACGACGAAGACATCTGTCGAGCTCAGAAATTCCCCACCGCTATAAGAAGAGGCTAATTGAACCCTCTACAGCTCCAAAGACACCTGCAGTCTCGTTGAGATCAAAGACCGTCGAACAATTAATAGTAATTGAGCTATCTTTTCTCTAATTGTCGGCAGAACCATTCGAGAAGATTGAAGAACAGTTCAGAAGCAGATATTTAGATCATTTCATCTCGGGAAGCAGAAATAAAGTCACTCCAGCATGACACCGAGCTTCAAAGGACGGAAAAAAGCTCCCACTGAGCTTAATTGTAAGTGTACATCAATTAATGCTGATGAACACCTGTAGATTTCGTGATCGAGGCCCTCAAAGTACCGAAGAGTCATCTTCTGTATTAATTGATCCAAACAGATCTTTTCATAATTGACCACCGCCTCATTCTTCTATAAATACCTCTGTAGAAGATGAGCAAAGGGTTGGTCTCGGGACATCTGAACGCATGTAATAGTCATTCTGAAGCCACCGATGCCCTGTTCTGTAATTGAAAGATACATAGGCTGATATGAGAAGTTCAAAGCTGTAGAGACCCACCGGGCTTGCTGATTGTAACTGGTTTGAACATCAATACAAGCTGCTAATTCATGGAATTCTGAAACTATGTCAATGGTGATGTGTTCCTTACTGTCAATTGTCGTTTTACTTAATGTTTTCACTCTGTTCACTTTCTCTGATAAAGAGCAGCAAACATAGAGTTAGGATATACTCTCCATGGTACCCTACTCTTACTGAAAGCTTTATCTTCTATGTTTTCTTCATTTGAATGTCCTCTTTGAAGAGGTTATTAATGCAGGTTAGTTTAAAAGTACTTCCCTGATCTAGATAGCTCTTTGAGATGAATGTTTTCTATGTTATCCTTGGAGTTTATCAATGCAGCGTAGTTTAAAAGTACTTAGCTGATCTAGATTGCTCTTTGTGATTATCGTCTGTGTTCCCTTATCGAATATGTTGAAGCAGGCTGGTTTAAAAGCACTTACCTGATCTTAAGCTGTTTGAACTGTTTTTAAATGTTTCTGATGGAAAGTACTTCAATGCAGGCTAGTTTAAAAGCACTTACCTGATCAACAGAAATAATTTTATGTTTCTCCTTTAGTACATGTTGAAAGCAAGCTAGTTTAAAAGTACTTACTTGATCTTAGACTGTGCTTTGTTTTTTTCACTTGTTTAAGTCTTTCACTGCCTATTTGTTTCACTCCATTAATCACCTTAAGATATCCTTTGATGTAAATGACTTGCTCCATGGATCCTTCTTGAATTTGCTATCCAATTAAATCCTCCTATGACTCCATAGCCCAATGGGTTAAAGCTGTCTTTGTCCTTTGCTATCAGCTGAAACATTCCTTCATTTGCAGGATCTTCACCCTTTATTTTGAACTGCTTTCACCTTCACCATGTCTTCGTCCAACCAAAACAAACAAAACAAACCCATGCTCTTCATAACTAGCCTAATATCATAATTCCAGTCTTTAAAGATCACATCTTTGAACTCATTTATAGAGAGATCCCTCTCTAGATTCAGGAGGGCTAGATCCTTGAATCCCAAAGCGGTTTGATGTTACCTCTGTAGTTGGACTTTTCCAATCTTGCTAATTACAGAGTGATGACATAATGGCGACTCCACTGGGGAACTCCTGAGTATTTCTTCGATTAGAAGACAATTATAAGATACCAGATATCCCTTGCTAACTGAAAATTAACTCAGAAAAACCCAAAAATATTTCAGATTGGTATTTAATAAACATGGTAGTGGACCATAACACCTCTTACCTCTGAAAAGGAGCTAAAAAATTCCACTTGGCGACTCCACAATCCTGAACAGACCTTAAGACTCCACTGGGAAGAACCCTCATTACTATAATATCCTTCAAACTCAGTCAGAGGACTGTAGGATTGAAATTTGTGTAAAATAGAGTAGTTAACCTCTCAAAGATTGTCATACCTGGTTGAACTTTTCTTGTTATTTGAGTCTAAAAAATTACATCATAGTGGCTCCTAGAGAGATTCACACTAGAGCCCATCCTGACCCGTATCCACCTGAAATAGTTGATGACCCAGAAAGCATCCTTTGGAAGTCTCCTAGGATTAAATTATCAACTTTTTTCAGATCACCCTTGAGAGCTAATTCCGTCCCAGAAAATCTTTCAGCGCTACAACAATCACAAGAAGACTTAGTAAATCCTTTTAGAAATAGGTCTCTTTGTGATTTAGATCAGTCAGATTCTAAGTCTCCTGAGACAAGTACACATCTTGGTAGTAGAGAGACTACACCACCTAATTTACACTTCCTCCACAATCTAGGTGTCTCTCATCCAAGATCCGCTCAGCAATCTATCCCTGGTCCATCCATTTCTGCTCACCCTGTATCCACTGTTCCAACCACTCCCCTCCAACCCACTTTCACTCTTGTTAATCCACCTCCACCTCCTTCCATGGCTGCATGGTATGCCCCCTTAGTTCTTCCTGTACCTTTAGTCAATCTGCCACAGGACTATCTGTCCAAAATTCCATTGTATGATGATAGTGGTGCCACTACTGCATCACAACATGTGGATAAGATGAATGACTGCTTTGACAGAAATGAGATTGCTAATGATTCTGTCAAAATGAGATTATTTGCTCAAAGTTTGGGAGGAGAAGTAAGAAAATGGTTCAAAGGCTTAGCCCCTCATAGTATTAATGACCTTCAAGGTTTCCATCAATCTTTCTTAAAAAAATGGGAAGTGAGGAAGAATCCTCTCCAAATCTTGGCTGACTACAACAATCTCCACAGGAACCCAGGGAAAGTGTACAGGCTTATTGTACTAGATTTAACAGTATCTATAATGCACTTCCCCCAGAACTAAAACCTCCGCAAGGCTCAGCTTTGAACAAATTTCCTGAAGGTTTTGACTCTGACATGACCTATTCGCTAAGAGAGAGATACTTTGCAACTCTTGAAGATATGCAAAGGGGTGCTCTTTCTGTCGAAGTCAATCTAATAGAGAAGAGAGCAAGAATGAAAGCTGAAAAGAGAGTATCTTTTAGAGAGGAATCCACACCTTCCACTTCAAACTCAAAGATGGAAAGAATGATGGAAGAGATGATGAAAGAGATGAGCCTAATTAAGAGAACACAAGCAAGCCTAAACCAAAATGCTTCTCAGAATAGAAATCAGAACCAGAACCAAAATTTAAGAAGAAACCAACTTCCAAATAGACCTAGAGAAGATGATCAGCAGATCATTCCTCCCTTTCATCAAAACTATATAAGTGAGACAGAGGAAACAGGTGAGATAGCAGAGGAAAACGATATCAACATGCTAGGGGTAGATAACGATGGCTTTGAGATTCATTATGAAAAGAAATGAGGTCTATACACACCTTATGATGACAACAGGGATGATGATCGACATTGTTATCAAGATATGGAAAATGTCATCATAGAGCCTCACAGAGAATATGACCTTAGAAGCAAAGCCAGTTAAAAAACTCCCAACACTAAAACCTCTGATAAATCTTCACAAAATAGCACCACAACCAAATGTAAAAATGTCAATCAAAAGGATAAAACAGTGGCTATTTATTCTGGTAAAGGTAAAGAGAAAGGCAATCCAAATTTTGAAAAGCAGGATGCAGATCTTAGCAGTACTAACACCTCAGCTAGTACTCCTGTCAAAACCATGTTATCAAATGTAAATAGAACAAATCAGCAAGGTGATGTTGCTGAAAGACTAGCAGCTAGTAAGGCTGAGGCAAGTTCTTCAAAAAACCAAATTCCTTTCAGCCTAGAACAAGAACTTTCAAAGATTAAAATCTATGTTCCCCTTACTAAGTTAGCTTCCCATAATGTGTACAGGACCCAAATTCTGAAGGCTTTAAACATAGAGGACCAGAATGACTCAATAAATTATAATGATGACCAGCCAGAGCTCATTTTTGGTCCTAAAGCTGAAGGGAAATTTCAAGAAGGAATAGTACCTCCATTCTACGTCAGTCTGAATGTTCATGACAAAATTCTACACAATGCTATGCATGATTCTAGAGCCTCACATAATCTTATGCCAAAGGTGATAATGGAAAGGCTAGGGCTACAAATAACCAGACCTTACAAGGATTTATATTCCTTTGATTCAAGCAGGGTCAAATGTCTTGGCCTAATTAAGGACCTCTGTGTGAATTTGACTCAAATCCCAGCCAAGTGCCTAGTTATGGATGTAGTGGTGGCCGATGTCCCTCCTAAGTATGGCATGTTTTTTTCTAGATCGTGGGGTGCCAAGCTGCAAGGTACAATGCAGATGGACGGGACATATGCCACTATCCCTGTTTTTAACCAGCCTAGAAGACTATACAGAGAGGCACACATGAAATTCATGGTCAGTAGCCCAGAAAAACCTGAAAACTGTCCCATCTACTCTTTCCATACTGACCTGAACTCTTTTATCCTTTACCATGATGAACCTTCGAATAAGTCAGAACCAGAAGACAGTAACGCAGATAACCTGTTAGAGGCCCCAAATCTAGAAATGAATGCAGTTCTAGACATGGATGAAAACGAAAGGGAAACTTTCGAACAATGCATTGAAATGACAAACCAAAATGAATATGGCCAAGATGGCCAACAACAAACGCCCCATCGAGTTCATCTCCATGAAAGTCCTGAGGAACGAGGCCCAGTACAACAACTTGTTGACCTTAAAACAGAACATGACGCTGAAACAGTTGGCGAGCAAGTCTCTACAACAAGATTAATCGCCGATGAAGCTCAAGAAACACCTAAATCACAAGTATCAAAACAGTTTGATGCATTTGAAGATATTAACGAAACAAATGAAAGTCTCGACCCACAAGTCATGTGCCCACGGCTCTCGAAACTTGAAACTCAGGAAAACAACCTTCAATATGGCGAGGAACTTGAAAATGAGACACAAATTCGATTAAGTGCTGACATACCACCACAATCAGATAGCATGTTAGTTAGCGAGATTACCAACCAAGGCGAAACCAAAAATAATCCTCTATGGACCATGTTCTTCGATGGGTCATGTACTAAGAATAGTGCTGGCACCGGTGTTTGGTTAACAAACACCGAAAACAGCCATACAGAAAGTGTTTCGTGCAAATTGAATTTTCGATGCTCTAATAACATTGCCGAGTATGAAGCTCTCATTTTGGGTTTGCATCTGTTAGGAAAGCTAGGAGCCAAAAGAATCCACGTATATGGTGATTCGGAATTAATCATTAGGCAAGTTAATGGGGAATACACTGCTAATCATCCCAGACTTAGAGCCTACCAAAATGACGTCCTGGATCTGTTAAACATTTTCGAGGATCCAAAATTGATTTTTGTCCCAAGAAAACAGAATATTGCCACTCACAATTTAGCTTTTACAGCTAGAACGTGTTTAGCACCATATGAAAACGAGGACAGCACCGTTCAGGTAAAATTTAGGCCAGCCATACCCGATAATAAAAAATATTGGCAAGTCTTTGAAAATGATAAACAGATAGAGGATTTCCTGCTCGGTAAGAATGAGTTTGAATCATCCAATTCAGATTCTACATCCGATGAAAAATATCTAAACAAAGAACCCCCTGAACAAGAACAACCATCTAGTCCTACAAATATCAACATGTTAACTCAAAAACTTGAAACTCATGCTGAAGAGTATGAAGACTCAGAAAACGAAGACATTGAGGTATTAACACCGAGAGACAAGAACATACCCAGGGGGCTAGCACCGTTAGAAGACCTGTTCGATTTTAATGACGTGGCTAAGAAACCTGCAGTAGAATATACAGAGTCTGACGTTGAAGAATGCAACATAGGCACAAAGGATCAACCTAAAATGATTAAATTAGCTAGGTCCTTGCCACCAGACATGAAAAAGAAATACATTGACTTGTTTAAAGAGTTTGCCGATGTGTTTGCCTAGAGCTATGAAGATTTAAAAGCTTACGATACAGAAATCATCCAGCACAAGATCCCTTTGAGAGAAAAACAAAAAAATTTTAAGCAGAAACTGCGTCGAATCAACCCAATACAACTGCCTCTAGTCGAAAAGGAAATTAAGAAAATGTACGAGGCAGGAATCATTGTGCCTGTAAGGTTTTCAGATTGGGTTTCTAACCTTGTAGCCGTGAGGAAAAAGACAGGAGAAATCAGACTGTGCATTGATTTCAGAAACCTTAACAGAGCTTCCCTAAAAGACAATTACCCTTTACCCAAAATGGAGCACATCCTACAAAAGGTAGTTGGTTCAAAGAGGATTTCTCTGTTAGATGGTTTCTCAGGATATAACCAACTTTTAGTACTCCCATAAGATCAACTCAAGATAGCCTTTACCACTCCTTGGGGCACCTTCATGTATGTGAAAATGCCTTTTGGACTAATGAATGCTGGGGCCACTTTTCAAAGGGCCATGGACATTGCATTTTCAAAGGAAATAGGACACTTCATTGTAATTTACCTTGATGATATAACAGTTTATTCCAAAACCGATGAAGAGCACCTCAAACATCTAAGAAAGGTCTTTGAGAAATGCAGGAGATTTGGGCTATCTTTAAATCCCAAAAAGATAGTGTTTGGCTTGCAAGAGGGTAAGCTCCTTGGCCACATTATATCAGAAAAGGGGATTAAAATAGATCCAAAAAGAGTTGAGGGAATACTATAGATTAGCCACCCTAGGAACATAAAAGAACTGCAGTCCTTTATTGGAAAGATTAATTTCTTAAGGAGGTTTATTCCCAACTTAGCAGAGCTCCTTAGAAACATGAATAATATGCTCAAAAAGGAAGTAGGAGTGAAATGGACTGTAGAGGCCAGAAAATCCTTTGAATTAGTAAAACATGCACTCACCCAAGCACCCGTCTTGATCAGCCCAGACTTTTCAAAAGATTTTCTTATTTTTTCCTTTGCCTCAGAACATACAATAGTTGCAGTTCTGTTGCAGAAAAACTCAGAAGGACAGGAACATCCTATTGCTTTTTTTAGTAAGGCTTTAAGGGATGCACCCTTGAAATATAACATAATGGAAAAACAAGCCTATGCTTTAGTAAAGGCCTTAAAGGATTTTAGGGTGTATATTCTTCATTCCCACACCATTGCCTATGTACCCAACATTGTGGTAAAAGACATCTTGTCACAAGACCCTGATGGAAAGAGAGGCAAATGGATAGCTGTAATATTAGAATATGATTTGGAGATAAAACCCACCAAACTCATCAAAGGTCAGGGCTTAGCTCAATTAATGGCTGAATCTAATCTACAAGCCCTAGACATTAACATGATAGATGCCTTGGATGAGCAGGAAGAATTACCCCCTCCCACTATGGAAGAGCAGTTCCAAAACTCACCTTGGTATGCCAACATCTTGTATGTACTTACAAATCTTAATGCTCCTCTTGATTTATCAAAAAATAAGGCAAGGTTTTTAAAGTTGAAAGCTAAGAATTATTGCATTTTGAATGATTTTTTATACTGGAAAAATGCTAATGGTTTATTGCTAAAATGTTTGCCTGAAGTTGATGCAGAGAAGATCAAGCATGAATTCCATGAAGGAGAGTGTGGAGGTCATCTCTACTGGAAAACCACAGCCAACAAAATCCTTAGAGCTGGCTATTATTGGCCCACCCTCTTCCAAGATGTCCATAAAATGATAATTGCCTGTCACAAGTGCTAAATTTTTGAGGGCAAAAGAAAACTCCTTCCCTTACCATTAAAACCTATCATTGTTGAAGCTCCTTTTCTACAATGGGACCTAGATTTCATAGGAGAAATCCATCCTGCTTCATCTGCCCAACATAAATGGATTCTTACAGCCACTGACTACTTCACAAAGTGGATAGAGGCCATCCCTACCAGGAATGCCATAGATTCTGTCATTATAAAATTTCTTGAAGACCATATCCTTTCTAGATTTGGATGCCCTAGGAAAATCATTACTGATAATGCTGCTGCTTTTGATTCCAAAAAGATGATTGATTTTTGTCACAAGTATCAGATTACATTGGGTCATTCTACTGCTTATTACCCTCAAGGTAATGGGCTAGCTGAATCATCAAATAATAGCTTGGTGACCATCATCAAGAAGCTACTTGAAGAGAATAAAAAGTCATGGCATAACAAGCTGGTGCATGCATTGTGGGCAGATAGGTTGACCACAAAGAAATCCATTGGAACCTCCCCCTACCAACTTGTTTATGGAGTAGATGCAGTGTTTCCTACCAGCCTGGGTGTACTAGTAATAAAATTAGTCCAATAAATTCAATCAGAAGAAGACAGTATGCTAAGAAGGATTAATGAGACAATACATCTCCAACAGACGAGGGAAGAAGTTTACAACAGAGCTCAAAAAGTGCAAGAAAACATCAAGAAGTTGTTTGACAAGAGAGCTAAGGCTTGTGACTTCAACATTGGAGATAAGGTACTCAAATGGGATTTTAGAAGAGAGGAAAAAGGTAAACATGGCAAATTTGACAATTTGTGGCAAGGCCCTTATATCATTCAGTCCACCATTGGTCCAAATACCTTTTTTCTACAAGAGTTAGATGGCACAGATCTATTTGGGGGTCCTGTCAATGGCAGGGTCCTTAAGCATTACTACTGCTGAGTTCAATTTTCAAGTTTCATTTCCATTGTAAATATCATTGCTTCGTTAGTTTCATAAAAACAAAAAGAAAAAAAAAAATACAAAAACAATAAAAGATAGAAAAGAGGGCAGAAATAAAAAAAAAAGAAAGGCAAAGGCCCATGCCAAAAAAGAGAAATAAATCTGAAATTGTGCAAGCTCAAATGCCACTCCTCAAAAAACACGCTTCTAGTTAGTCAAACTGTTTAATCTTGACTAATTAGCTTTAAATTTTTCTGCTGATAGGATAGTGAATTGGATTTTCCAAACTATTTAAACTTGGCTTATCAGTAGATAGATTAGGCTAGAAAAGAAAGGTTCAAACAAGCCCAAAACCTGAACCTAAAGTTTCCAAGCAAGAGATGACTCAAATCTGTTTTATTTTTCTGAGTCATAAAGTTGTAAATCTGGTTCTAATAAACTCAAAATCTGAACCAGAAAGAAATAAATAACAGCTCAAACAAATTCGAACCAGAGCTGAAATCAAGGAAAGCAAGTGGCTCTAACAAGCTCAAAACTTGAGCCACAAATAAGAAGAAGGATGCTTCAAAAAAATTTCATATTTCAAACCTTCAATTTTTTGATTTTTAGTAGTCTATGTGCAGCTTGTTTTTATGCCATAGATCACAGCAAGTCAAACAGTTCAATCTTGACTTGACTGTTTTTGAATTTCTGTCTTAGAATCTAGAGAATGAAATCTGTTGGACAGTTTAATCCCAACAGATAGTAGATTAGGTAGAGAAACATCTGAGCTCAACTGTTTAATCTGAGTTCAGGGAGAAATAAGGGGCAGAATTAGATTAGATTTCCTGTTTTCAAAAGAATAAAATGTTGAAAAAGAGTTTTCCAGTCCAAGTGCACTCTAAATGAAGAAAAAATGTTAGATCAGTAGGATTGGGTAGGTAGAAAGCCTGTGTTGATGAAGATTCATTGTTTTTCAATGCTGCTAACCTTTTTTCAGCCAGAATAAGATCATTTCAGTAAAGACAACAACCCAAAGAACGAGGCATTGGTCAGCCTCCCAGAGAATGCATTTCTGAAGTTCTTGATGCCTTCAACAAGGCACCATCCCCAAGTGGAGCCACTGTTGGCTACCTATAAATTTTGGTCTATCAAAAGGTGGCCAAAACATGTTTTCAGCCTTCAAGAAACACTTTCCTTGCCAAAATGTTATCTCTTGAAGCCTGTAGATGATCTCATGCTCATGTCTCAAGGTTTTCACTGTTATTTCTCAGAAACTCAAAATTCTGCTAAAAATTCCATGAGAAGACTGCTGCAATATCCTCCTTCTTTTCCCCTTTTCCCTCTCAGAGACTAACCTTCATATTTTTCATCGTTTTCCTTTGTTGTCCATTTTCCTCACCTTTCTTTCATGAAAATTGCCTTGCAGAGTTCCAAATTTCTTTCGAACTCTGTCGAAACCCTCAGAAACCTTTGAAAATCACTGAAAATCTGTGTAAAAAACCCATTTCTCTCTTAAGGGTTTAAGCCCCTTGGCCTGAGTTTCCAAAACACTT
Source organism: Pinus albicaulis (assembly GCA_034641835.2). Lineage (NCBI taxonomy): Eukaryota > Viridiplantae > Streptophyta > Pinopsida > Pinales > Pinaceae > Pinus > Pinus albicaulis. The sequence goes on from CM076574.1 coordinate 40,143,500, forward strand.
CCCCAATACGCCCTCTTCATAAAAACCAAGCGCCAAACCCATGAAGCGCTAATCACATCGGAAAGATTCAAAGTGTGCATGTTTGTGAGCCATTTTAAATGCCGATTGCGATCAGCCCCTTTGTCATAAACCGAAGATCGTATTATCATTTCATCTACCCCATAAGCCCGCAATCGGGCGCTAAGCTTCTTTGAAAATCGTATCCGATGGACGTTTTCTTTGTAAAACTTGAAAACCCATTTTTTCCAAAGTTTGTTTTAAAATGCCAAAATCACGTGTTTAAATAAAATGGGTTGATCAAAAGACCGACCGCGTAATCGTGATCGGAGAATTCACAATGGGTAGATCAAAAAGGCCGATGCGCAATCGCGTCGGAGAAGTTACAAATGGGTTGATTGAAAGACCGGGCCCGAATGTTCCGATTGCGATTGGCCCTAGTTATATAAAGCCCCGGGCCCATGATACTCCATACACCCAGTGGCCCCGCAATTGGGCGCCAGCCTATCATATATATATTCCACCCGATCCACTCAAAACCTTGGTTTTTATTGAAATTTGTAGGTTTCTTACAAAGTATAAGGGTCCCGCCGGTGCAAAAAATTAAAGGATCTGGACCGTTGATCTAGACCCGATCTAACGACCTGCGCACAATCGCAATATTTCAATCGCATGCTTTTTTGTGACCTCCCCGATTGCGATCCTCCGATTAAATCCGGACCGTCCATCTCCTTGTTGATCGGACGGACAACGCTCAATCGCATCACTGCGTTCCAATCGCATCCCCTTTGCTGCCCTCCCTATTGCCGATCCCCGATTAAATCCCGACCGTTGATCTTGTTCTCAGATCGACGGCCTGCGCTCAATTGCAAGTTCCCTCCGATCGCAATCACAGACCTTCTCGTCTCACCCCCGATTCCATCGCAGCCGTCCGTCCCGCCAGATCCAACGGTTCAGATTTGTCCCGCACCTCTCCCATCATTCTTCTCCCTTGCCCCTCCGATTACATCCCGTCCATTCATTTCCTGCTGATCTAACGGTCCTTATTCTCTCCGATCACAAGTCTTGCCCCCATTTCGAAAACCCTCCGATTCACTTTCCGCCGTCGATTTGATCTGCAGATCAATGGCCAGCGCTTAATCGCATTGGAAATTTACATCGCATGCACTTCTTGCCCTCCCTGATTGCGATCCTCCGATCAAATCCTAGCTGTCTATCTCCCTGTTGATCGGACGGACAGCGCTCAATCGCATCGCATTGTTTTAATCGCATGTTTTGTTGTGACCTACCGATTGCGATCCTCTGATTAAATCTGGGCCGTTCACGTGTCCAGATCGGACGGTCCCAGATCACCCCCACCGTTGCTCATCGCGCGATCGACGGTTCTGTTTTATTCTTCCTCCCGCGTCATTTAAAACTCCTCTCAGTTAATCTCCACCGTTGGATGATGCCATCCGACGGTCCTGTTCTCTTCCTACACCTCTGAAGCAGTAAAACTAAATACGCAGGATTTTATAACAAATTGTTTGTATTTTGCAGGTTTTCGAATGAATTCTTCCGCCATTTTTGAAGAAAGCACAAAGGCCAAGGGTGACGATCCTCTGTCTTCTGAGTTCATAAATAATCATTCGAGGGGTGTTAGATTTACGTTTTATCAGTGATTTCATGACCCATTGATGCCATTCGACCCCGCTACTGCCCTGCGCACCAGAAGACAAGAAGAAATCATCATTTATTAAAGAGTATCAGTGCCAAAGAAAAAATTTATCAGAACCGGAGATTGAAGACCCAAAAACACAGATCTCAAGTAACTTAAAGTGTTTTAGGAAATGACGAAGACATCTGTCGAGCTGAGAAATTCCCCACCGCTATAAGAAGAGGCTAATTGAACCCTCTACAGCTCCAAAGACACCTGCAGTCTCGTTGAGATCAAATACCGCTGAACAATTAATACTAATTGAGCTATCTTGTCTCTAATTGTCGGTAGAACCATTCGAGAAGATTGAAGAACAGTTCAGAAGCAGATATTTAGATCATTTCATCTCGGGAAGCAGAAATAAAGTCACTCCAGCATGACACCGAGCTTCAAAGGATGGAAAAAAGCTCCCACTGAGCTTAATTGTAAGTGTACATCAATTAATGCTGATGAACACCTGTAGATTTCGTGATCGAGGCCCTCAAAGTACCGAAGAGTCATCTTCTGTATTAATTGATCCAAACAGATCTTTTCATAGTTTACCACCGCCTCATTCTTCTATAAATACCTCTGTAGAAGATGAGCAAAAGGTTGGTCTCGGGACATCTGAACGCATGTAATAGTCATTCTGGAGCCACTGATGCCCTGTTCTGTAATTGAAAGATACATAAGCTGATATGAGAAGTTCAAAGTTGTAGAGACCCACCGGGCTTGCTGATTGTAACTGGTTTGAACATCAATACAAGCTGCTGATTCATGGAATTCTGAAACTATGTCAATGGTGATGTGTTCCTTACTGTCAATTGTCGTTTTACTTAATGTTTTCACTCTGTTCACTTTCTCTGATAAAGAGAAGCAAACATAGAGTTAGGATATACTCTCCACAGTACCCTACTCTTACTGAAAGCTTTATCTTCTATGTTTTCTTCATTTGAATGTCCTCTTTGAAGAGGTTATTAATGCAGGTTAGTTTAAAAGTACTTCCCTGATCTAGATAGCTCTTTGAGATGAATTTTTTCTATGTTATCCTTGGAGTTTATCAATGCAGCGTAGTTTAAAAGTACTTAGCTGATCTATATTGCTCTTTGTGATTATCATCTGTGTTCCCTTATCGAATATGCTGAAGTAGGCTGGTTTAAAAGCACTTACCCGATCTTAAGTTGTTTGAACTGTTTTTAAATGTTTCTGATGGAAAGTACTTCAATGCAGGCTAGTTTAAAAGCACTTACATGATCAACAGAAATACTTTTATGTTTCTCCTTTAGTACATGTTGAAAGCAAGCTAGTTTAAAAGTACTTACTTGATCTTAGACTGTGCTTTGTTTTTTTCACTTGTTTAAGTCTTTCACTGCCTATTTGTTTCACTCCATTAATCACCTTAAGAGATCCTTTGATGTAAATGACTTGCTCCATGGATCCTTCTTGAATTTTCTATCCAATTAAATCCTCCTATGACTCCATAGCCCAATGGGTTAAAGCTGTCTTTGTCCTTTGCTATCAGCTGAAACATTCCTTCATTTGCAGGCTCTTCACCCTTTATTTTGAACTACTTTCACCTTCACCATGTCTTCGTCCAACCAAAAACAAACAAAACAAACCCATGCTCTTCATAACTAGCCTAATATCATAATTCTAGTCTTTAAAGATCACATCTTTGAACTCATTTATAGAGAGATCCCTCTCTGGATTCAGGAGGGCTAGATCCTTGAATCCCAAAGCGGTTTGATGTTACCTCTGCAGTTAGACTTTGCCAATCTTGCTAATTACAGAGTGATAACAGGTCCGATCTTGAACAGTGTTACAATTTAATGTGATTTGATGTGAAAACCTTGGAATTTAATTGAACAACGTTAAATCTTAATGCGATTGATATGAAATCGCCACATCCATGTCCCATCGCCTTAAACACCATCGAATGCACCCACAGCCGAGAGCAGGGCAAGTTTTTATTGAGGACACGTGGCAGAAATTGATTGGAGCGGATCTTTGTTTGGGTCGCTCGCGCAGTGGAAATCCGGACCCGAAAAAGATTAGGGCGAATTTGGTAAGAAATTCGCATCACAACTCTCCCTCCGTACGCCAGCCCAACTTCGGACGCGAAAAAGATTAGGGCGGAATTCATTTGGTTTTCGCATCACAAAATTGGCCGACGTCAGCAGGCTATTTTGGATCACGAATTTGGTTTGAATTATGGTTTATCGCCATTTGAAGTCCAACGGGCTCGACTTAAGAACAATTTTGTTTGATCCCATCTTATAAAATTTGTGTTGGTTTTCTTTGATAATACACATATTTATAATAAATCATGGGAATACCACACTAAACATGTGGAAAAGTTATATAAATTATTGAGAACAATCGTTTTTATGTAAAAATATCCAAATGTGCTTTTGGGAAATAAGAATTCGAGTATTTGGTTCATATTGTTTTAAAGGAAGGAGGGAAGTTGGAGCCTCAAAAGATGCAAGCTATTACAAAATGACCTATTCCTAAGAAAATCAAGGTTCTTAGAAGATTTTTTAGACTTACATGATATTATTGATCATTTGTTAAGAATTATGCATGCATTTCAAGTCCACTCACATATCTCTTGAAGAAAATATCATTTATATGGAATGATGAGGCTACTTTGGCATTCTCTTTTTCAATGGATGCCATGTCTTCTACACCAACATCGGTTGCACCTACTTTTGGTAAAACATTCATAGTAGAGTGTGAGGCACTAGGACAAGGAATTTACGTAACATTAACACAATAAGGGATATCATTGGTTTTTAAAAGCAAGGAATTCAAAGAAAATATTTGGTGAAATCTACGTATGAAAAATAAATGGAAGCAATATTACATGCAATAAAAAATGGGGATAGTATATCATTGGGAGGTACTTTAAAGTCAAGATATACCATGATAGCATAAAGTATTTTTTGAAATATGGATTTCATTGGAATATTAACAAAAATTAGGAGAAAAAATGCAAAGTTTTAATTTTGAGATAATCTGCAAAAAGGGTAGGAAAATTTAGTACATGATGCTCTTTCTAAAATAGAAGAGGCCTCAAATTCATATCTGTTTCGGGGATTTAACACCCTAGAGGTTGGTTGGGATTCAACCTCCACAGAGCAGGGGCGTACTATTTAACAGAGACTCACACGATCATGCACAGTCATGAAAACGAAATAGAGCAGAACGAGAGGTTTACCCGTTGGTCCTACGTTTGAAGTAGATCCACGTGGAGTTCAAACTCCCCGCAACCGTCCTTCCTCTTTCACCTGAAATACAAGAAGAAACCAGCACAAAGGACAAGTTGTACAGTATATTTCTACTCTATATGTTAGCGAGATTCATATAAAACATTAAATAAATCATCTTAAATGCTTGTATAACAAATATTCTTCATACATTAAAGCACACACTAACACGTTTACTTCGGGAACAGCATGATACTTCTGTATTATAAAAATAGTACGTACAAAAGTAAGTGGAGAGATCACCTGATCCTTCCAAGGCCTTCGCAGACCGTCGTCCGGATCCGTCCAGCCCTTGCCTCGCTAAGACTCCTTCCAAATGAGTGCATACGAGATAACATATAAAGGAATGTGTATCTCAAGGAAACAAGGGTTTCCTGAAATGAACTGGGAAAGTGCAGGAGGCACGGGGAATCAGACTTGGATAGGGAACCAACAGAGTATAATAATAATAATTCTCTCTCTCCCTTAGGCCATACATATGAGGTCTTTTTATAGTCCTCCAAGTAGTTTCAGCAGTTGGAAACAGTTGGCCACGGGCTGGGGTGGTTGAACTACCTGAGTAACCATCAACCCAGCGCGAAATTAGGGATTTTTATATATTTTTTAATCATTAAAATGGCACACGCGGAAAAGTCTAGCTGTACTCGCGTATACACGCGGAAAAACACGGGCATAGTCGCGTATGAAGGATTTTCCACTGTTTTTAAGTGAATTTGTCCAAGTCCGTAGGAATGGGTGCCCATAAAGCCATGTAGCAATCATGAATCATGTCAAGGTGAGAAATGATGCTATAACAGATGCCCCCTAATATATGAGGTCAGAAGGGGTACATGATGGCCGAAATGTATTATGCACATAGAAAGAACTTCGCAAGGACAAGAGAGGACTTCACCAGATTTCAACCTGCCAAAAACCAATGAAAGAAATCAGAGAGTCAACACATGCTGAGGCGGGCATACCCATGCTCAGTCAAAAATACATCATATATATAGAAAGTACTGAATAGATCCAACATGTATACAAGTATAACTGAACTGAAAGTACATAGTGAATCATCTGAGCAGGGCCCGGAAATACAAGTCTGTATCAATGTCCAAGTATCACATATAGAAAACTGATCAAAGATAGTGCAACTGGATGTCTGATCAAGTAACTGAATCTCCAAGTACCGGATCATAAGAGGCGGATCAAACGGTACAATCACGCAACTCGGGGATCAACATATAAGATGCTGCTGTGCTGAACTGCAACATATAAGGGTGGACAGCAACACTGGCAGAAACTGAGAGAACTGTCAACAGTGAACCGAGAAATGCTGATGCAACCCAAGGTCTTCACCGATCACAATGGCACAATTCTACACACTGGGAATAAATGAGCTGAAGTCGACCATGTGAGAAATCGTTGGATTACCGGGCAATGATGTTTCTCGTTAACCAACGCGAGACAACCCACCGATAATGATAATGAGTGTCAAGGTGCCCCAGTACAATCTGACAAGTGTGAATGAATGAGTTGAAGTCGAACACTTGAAAGAATCTACCAATCAGGAGGCAATAATGAATCCCCACCGTCGATAGCGAAGAGTCTGCCACTGATGACTGCAAACCCTAAGGTACTGACAAAAAGACTCTAGATCTTGTTCCCAGAGCAATGAGTCGGAGTCGATGGGAAAAGATCTGCTGGAAGGAAGGCATTAAGGCATCCCACATCAGTCCAGCGCGAGTGTAACCCGCATGCCAAGATTTGGAAGGAATCGGACGAAGTAGAGTGATGGAACCAAAACCGAAGTACGTTTCCGACGTGCACAAGATGAAGCTAGCGCACGGAAGAAACCCTCTGAACCAACCAATAATGAAAGCTGACACAGAGGCGAGAAATCCACCGATAGGGTCAAATGGAAATCCAGGTACTGTACGAATCCCAAGTGTGATAATGTGTGCTGACGTCGAACACAGGGGAAACCACTCAGTCAAAGACCCATGATGATGATCAAATGCCGAGCACGAGGTCACCTATCAATGATGGGAATAGGCCCAAGGTGCAGCTCTAGGTTTGCTCTCAGAGCAATGTGTCGTAGTCGATAAGAGACAAACCCTCCGGCAAGAAGTCAATGGAGACCTTCTCAAACCAGCACGAGCAGAAGATCAAAACATCTGATGTGATAGAACATGATGCTGACAAGACCGGGAAGGCCGACTGAATAATGAGTCAAGAGACACCGCAGAATGGCCGACTCAGGCTAGACTTCCCTTGAACAAAAACACGACTCTGTGATGACCATGGCAGTAAAAAGTGACACTGTATAAGTCTGTCTTGCAAGAGGCAAAACAAACTCTCCATATGATTGGAAGAGATAACCAACCGGGGGAGAACTGACAAGTGAAACATGGTAAAGGCTGAACCTAGGTCAAACTAGAACCATCCCGAATGAAGGAAATATATATAAGTATATGTGCTTTGTTCAAGGGCGACAAACTGACTCTGTACTGCCATCGAAATAACGAAGATACATCCCGTTCCCGCTCTTTTTGTTATATTTAATTTTTTTTTGTCTTTTTCATAATAAGCCTGAAAAAGAATAAAAGAATGCTATGATACAATGAATAGAACGAGTATCGAAAAAAGCAGATGCACTAGTTCCGGGTTTTGGAACAATCCTATGCTCAATGCAAGGTGGCGAAAACTGGTCAGTGATACTCAGAGGAACGTTCCATCCATGGGTACAAAGGTGTCAAGTCGTGATAGCTAAGTGCATACAATGGTTAGCTTGTACAGAAAGTCAAGGTCAAAAGTTGGCTTAAACATCGAGTCCAAATGAAGCCGGCTAAAGGCCAGGATAAACAAGCAGCCAATATGCAATGCAGTAATACAACTTAACAACACCAGGGAGCCTCTAGGGTATAAGCCAAAAAAAGATAAGTGATGAAGGAGAAGAATGAAGCTTCAACACGAAAGACATGGCGGGACTAAAGAGGACTCCCGAGCCTACATAAAAAGCAGCATGGGCAACAAGTGATAGCGAGGAACTAACTAGGAAGCCCATGTAAAGGAAGGCTCTACCATCAAGTCATGATTTTAAAAATCGGCGAGTGAAAATGGTATAATACTCATGACCTGATGGGATCGACCCTAAGGCAAGTGATCAGTATGGAGGCTAGAATGAAAGATGCAACGGAAAGTGATTCCCTAACCTATATGCCAGTGAAGATCATATACCTGCCGTGAAGAGTCTGAACACATGGGCCAGAAATCGGGAAAAATCTCGAAAATGTCAAAATGTACCTGAAATATACCAAACTGGGCACTTCCAAGCAATCGAGTTATACAGCATAAGACAGATCGAAAAAATAAGCACAAGGAAAATTTTGCGAAAATTTTCAATTTTTTAGCCATAAATACACAAATTACCTCTCAAATGGTTCATTATTGCATAGCTGATTTGGAAAAAGAGCTCTGGAGCTAAAAACTTGTTTCGTCAAACCAACAACAACCGACCGTCGGAATTCAGCGAAACTTCAGGTAGGCTCCTTATTCATCCTGTTGATTCATTTTGTCCGTTTAAAATTTAAAATTAAGTGGATTTTTACCGGGAAACCCTTATTAAAAAACGCGTACCTGCGCATACGCGGGTTCAAAGAAGGAAAGCCGCGTGTACACGCGACTGTGCACAGCGAAACTAGCGTATGCGCAAGTCCGAATTTTTAAAAATGAGTTTCTAATGCAAATTTTAATGAATTTCTTCAGGATGACAATTTCATGGAGGGAACGCGAGCATAGTGCAGTGGACCAAGAGGTCATGGAAGACCGCGCAGCACAAAATGTCCTCCGAAACTCTGGATTATTCAAATTTTTCAAAATGCCCAATATGAAAAGTAATGTGAGGTTGCTTGAAATGCTGGTAAATTATTGGGAACCGGATCAGGATTGTTTCATCATTGATCAAATGCCACTACGCATAGAGGTGGAAGATATATACTTCATCACCGGACTCTCCAGAAGGGGAGACCCAGTGGATTTGCACGGAAAGCCCCTGGGAGGGTTAACCGTGGAGGACTATGTCCAACTCTATTGCATAGAAGATTCCAAAAAAGTAGGCACACAGATTGCAATCAGAGATATCAGGGACTTGCACATGAAGATCCTCCCGTTCACCATCGGCAGAGTGGCAGGATCTGCCTCACTGCATCAGGCGTCCAGGACGCACATGAGCATAGCTGTAGAGTGCTTAATTCATGTGTATGATTGGTGCACGGCCCTGCTACTGAACATGAAACAACAACTGACCTCCATTCGCAAAACACATACAAAACACTTTGGCTATGGAACCATTTTGACTACATTCTTCTTCGAGAGAGTTCCAGCTTTGAGACCCAAAGTCATCTCAACTATCAACAGCCCTCGGGACCCAAGAATTGCCCGTTGGGCAGACATGATGAAGAGACTGGGGGGCAGCGAGGTACCCCGAACTACCTGGGACGATGAGTTCTTCTTATGGTGGAGAGAACAGATCATCGCAGTAGATGACTATCCCTATGCTGGGATGGATTTCCGAGGAGATCCAGATCTAGTACTTCCACCCGGTGCAGCATGGGGAGCAGTCGGTAAGTTTTTTCAAAAAATTTTAACTTATATGATTTTTTTTTTTTTTTGGATTTTTCAAATATGTATGAAAAATGAAAACAAACATGTTTTTGGATTGGATTCATAATGACTGACAAATAAAAAATGATCATGTTTCAGATGTTGGACCAGTGCGTCCTGAGGGCCTAGCACGTCACAAGCGCCGCAGAGGTGAAGCAGAGACAACGGATTCTGACAGGACCCTCCAGGCCGTGCAGAGAAACTTGGAGGGACTAACCCGCCAAATCCCTCTGGCTGCTGTGGAGGACTTGCCAGAAGCCGTCCAGAGACGGGTTGTAGGAGTACCCCGGGACTGGGTTAGACTCTTCCGCCGTGTGGCCACTGCAGTGATGTTCTATAGGAACGCTGGGCAGGGTCCTCAGGAGTAGATAGATTTTACATATTAGATGACTGTATATTTTTTGAGACTGAACATGATGGGGCATAAGCCCAAGTTTTGTACGGCATTGATGGATCCAAAATTTTGTGAAGTTTTTTGACATACCGATGATATATATACAGCGATATTTTGATGTGATGTGATAAATGTATCAAAAGTATGATGTTTTTGATGATTTAGATTTTATTGTATTGAATGATTAATATGCCAATCTAAAGCTTGATTAGCTAATGAGTCAGCAAACCAATTGTCAGCTCGAGGAATATGAATGAATGTTAAAAATTGAAATGACCTTTGTAACAAACGTACCCTCAAGAACAATCATAATAAAAAGGGATCTCGTACCCGATAAGTGTTGTTCAACTGCGACACCACCAGCTGGGAGTCCAAGAAAACTACCAACGAATCAACACCCAAAGATATTGCCTCCGAGAGTAGATGAATGACTGCAGTGTATTCTGCTACGTTATTGGAAGCAGGACCAATGCAGACCCCTCTTGATACCAACAGCTGACCGGAAGGATAGTGAAGCACCCAAGCCACGGAAGCTAAGTTCCGGGTGTGTCTACTAGCACCATCGGCGAAACCATAATGACTCATGACATCAACACAACCTGCCAAAGCAGATCAAAAAAACATCACCATCCCATCAAAAATCGAAAATCAAACAGATATGTACAAGACAAAAAACTACTATATACAAAGCAAAATGCCAGGCCAAAGCCTAGGCATAATACTTCTTCAGATAGAGCCCATTTTGGGGCTCCGACAACTCGTTTCCTTCGAAGTCAACCAAGGTATACGCTCCTTTCTTAAGGACCTTTTTAACGATATAGGGGCCATACCACATCGACTTAAACTTTCCTGCCCCCAAGGCATCCTTTTCTTGGGCATAGACCAAAACCAGGTCGCCTTCGGAAAAGACCCTAGGCTTAACCGCCTTATCGTACTGGACTTTGACTCGGTTTTTATGCGCTTCGTTCAACGTGGCGGCATCTCGACGCTGCTCATCAAGATGTTCCAGATGAAGAAGCCGCTCTGGCAGACTAGAGGTGTCAGGAAGAAGCTCAACAGCCAGTTTAAGGGAAGGAATCTCGCATTCAATGGGAAATACGGATTCCACCCCGTGGACTAACTGAAACGGAGTAAAGCCAGTTGCAGTTTTAACTGACGTCCTGTATGCCCAGAGTGCAAGATATAGCATAATGTGCCAGTTGGATCTATGTTTATCAATCGTCCGTTGAAGAATTGTCTTCAAGGACTTATTCACGGCTTCCACTTGGCCATTGGCCTGAGGATAATATGGAGATGAATGCTCCTGCCGGAAACCCAATTTAAGAGCCAACTCAGCCATCATACTGTTCTGAAAGTGGCTGCCATGGTCAGTGACAATCTCTCTAGGTATACCGAAACGAGCAATAACTTGGTTGAAGAAGAAAAGAGCTGCAGTCTCACCATCGTTCCCAAAAGTAGGCATAGCTTCGACCCACTTCGTAAAGTAGTCTACTGCTACGATAATGTACTTGTGACCTTTTGCCGAAGGCGGGTTATAAGTAGTATAATCCATACCCCACTTTGTAAAGGGTCCGACAGTAACGACTGGAAAAAGCGGAGCTGGATGAGCGCGCATTTTTCGAGTATACACCTGACAAGGATGACACTTCTTGACCGATTCAATACAATTTTTGAAAATCGAGGGCCAGAAGTAGCCAGCACGCAAAATCTTTTGGGCTGTAGCAAGCCCTGATAAATGACCCCCACAAGCTCCACCGTGAGAATCATTAAGCACAGCCTCAGCTTCTTCGAAAGTTAAGCAGCGTCTCAGGATTGAATCAACCCCTCGATGGTACAAAGCATCACCAATAATCAGATAACTTTTAGCTAAGTGACGCAGCTTACGACGCTCATCTTTCGAAAAAGAAGAGGGAAACTTCGCAGTCTGGAGATATACAATGATGTCCCCATACCAAGGATCTTGTGGAGAGATTAGAAACAAGTATTCGTCCGGAAAGGACTCATCATAAATCATCGCCTCTCCACAAGGCAACTCGGAGATCAATTCCGCAAAAACTAATGACTTCTTGGATTTGGCAGACATGAACTCTAGATCAAATTCTTGTAAAATCACAATCCATCTGTTATATTTGCCCCCAATCACTCGCCTTCTGAGGACAAACTGAAATGGATTGGCAGCTGCCAAGACATAAGTTTTGCGAAGAATAATATAATGTCGGAGTCGCTGCACAGCATGAACTGCTGCTAAGGCTAATTTTTCTATCGGGGTGTATCGCAGTTCAGGTCCTACCAGTCCTCGACTAAGGTAGTAAATAACATGCTCAGCCAGAGCATCATCCTCCCGAACCAGAACCATACCAATGGTAGATTCTGCTGTAGCCAGATACAAAAGAAAATCTCTGCTATAATCGGGTGGACTCAGTAAAGGAGCAGAGGTCAATGCCTTTTCAAGGCATCGAATGAGCGTTGAGCATAGTCGTCCCAAAGAAAAGGGACTCCTTTCTTCAACAGTCTCATATATCCCTTTGTAATCTCAGCATAGTTAACGATAAACCTCCGAAGAAAGTTAGACTTCCTTTGGAGACTTTGAAGTTGACGGATTAAAGACGGGGGAGGCAACCGAAGTATTGCCTCAACCTTGAAGGGATCTACCCTTATCCCTTCATTAGACACGATAAATCCCAACAGCCGACCGGATGTTACCGCGAAAACGCACTTGTTCGGATTCAAACGAATTTTATAAAAACGACATCTCTCAAATATTTGCCGGAGGTGTCCTGGATGATCCATCCTCTTTCGAGAAGGAGCAGCTAGATCATCTAAGTATGCCTCGATAATTTTTTTGATGTCGTGGAAGGCGTAAGACATGGCCCGCTGAAAAGTGGCTCCAGCATTTTTCAGACCAAAAGGCATTTTCTTATATGCAAACGTACCCCAGGGACAAATAAATGCGGTCTTATGTTGACTTCTGGATGGATAGTAATTTGATTGTAACCAGAAAAACCGTCCATGAAGGAAAAAATTTCGTTACCGGCACACTCATCGATAATCTGATCAATGAAGGGTGTGGGGTAATTATCTTTAGGACACGCCTTATTCAGGTCTCTGAAATCGATGCACACTCGAATTGTTCCTTGCTTTTTATCAACGGGAACGGGGTTTGAAACCCATTCAGTCAGAGGAACTGGGAAAATGAATCCCGCCTTAAGCAGCTTTTCAACTTCAGCTTTGATAGTTGCTGCCTTCCTAGGATTAACCGGACGAAGTTTTTGCCTGACCGGCTTAGCGTTTTCATACGTCTTGATCTCATGCTGGACGATAGATGGGTCTATGCCAAGCATTTCCTCATAAGACCAAGCAAAAACATCCCTATACTCTTTGAAGAGCTCGGTATAGATTTGAACCTCTTCATGGGAACATTCAGCTCCAATGAAAACGTTCTCAATAATGTTGGGATTCCTGGAGATGTTCACCGGGATAGTAGGAGAGATCACAACCATGTTCCCTTCAGCATAAACCTGTGCTGGTGCTAAGGGGCTCAAGACTGGGTGAACAGGTCCAGGAGACTGAGGACTTGGAAAGCTTGTTTCGACTTCGCTCAAGTCAGGTAAGAAGTAAGACCGATGATGCAAGTCATCCCACGGTCTATCTATACCTGTCATTGCTTCCAGGATGGCCTCTTCAGATGGAAGAGTGGTATCTAGACAATCCTGGGCAGAAGAAGAAGTAAGCGTCCAAGCCGGAGCCACATCACCATCCAACCCTTCCGGCGAAAGAGGAGCTGGATCAGACTCTGCAGTGTCAACAACAGACTGATATGCAATCTCAGCTGCAGAAATCGGGAATGCCATTCCACCCACTTGCCCTTCTTCCAATGTGGCTGTTGGAGAAGGTAAGGTCCAAGGGTCCAAAAAATAATGAGTTCGAAAGAACTCTCTTCGAAGGGGAGCCTTGGAGGATGAAATAGCATTAATAGACACCTTAGGAGGAGGAAGATCAAAAGAACCCATCGGGGAAGAATACATTCCAACTCCTAGATTCTCGACAGGCGCCTTAGTATTATCCAACTTAGGCACAGATGAGTCAGAAGGCGCATCCAGGTCTACAGGAGGACAGTCCAGTTGATCCACCGTGACTATCCTCCCTTCGTGGGGGAAACATACTATTCGAAATAGTGAGGATGCAATGGCATCCATATCATATATCCAGTTCCTCCCCAACAGAAGGTTGTAGTCCAAGGCTGCATCTACTACCTCAACCTCTATGTTAACGGTTTTGCCCTCAACACAGATGGGCAAAGCCGGGACAATACCATGGGGCCTATGAGAATGGCCATCGAATGCAGTAAGAATAGTGCTAGATGGAACAGCTTTGGGAGATCCTAGTGTCTTCCCGCATGCGAGAGACATCACGCAAGTAGAAGCACCCTCATCAACGACCGTGCGAAAGATATTAGTCTTCCGGTACGATGATTTAATATGGAAGGCCATATGATGAGGGAGTCTCTTCTTAAAATTCTTCATATCAAAGGTAATCAGAAGAGAATTTTTCGGATCTATAGCTCCAATGGCAGTGAGCAAAGCACTGCGCTGAGCCGGACAAGACTGGAGTACCTCTAAAGCTGACATAGCACAAGGACTCTGCGCCAGATCTTCTACAATCGAGTAGTTCTGGGCAGCCCTCATGTTCGGATTAATCGTCGACCGCTTAGAGGATGCCTTCGGTATCCGAGGCATAGACTCGACAGTTGGCTTCGTGATATGAAGCGGCTCAGTAGCATCAGGAACTTCCTTAGCTTTCGAAGATTCCTCTCCGCCATAATCACGGGATCTCGTAGCCACATCCACGTGAGCACTCATCATAAAGATATTCGATGGAATTTCCCCTTCCTGAGGACCTCCAGAGGAAGCCCCAGGATTTTGATTCGCGCCAGCAATTAATCGCTGCCCTTGGGGAAAAGGGTTTGTTAGCACAGCCTGGGAACTAGAAGAACCTTGCTGAGATAACAGGCGCTGAGCATCCTGAATTTTCGGGCAAAGATGCGTGAGATGGTCTCCAGCACAAAGCTTGCACGGAAACTTAACTTTCTTTTTCTCCTTTTGCCCTTCACCAACACGCTCGTTGGTCTTATTAGCATTTCCCTTCCCATTCTTGCCCTTCTTCTTGCTATTACGTCCCTTCTTCTTCCCATCGGACTGTTGATTTCCTTTGGGTTCAGAAGATTGGACAGCATTAATGGACAAAGACTGGGAAGGTGAAGAATCAGCAGGCACAGCCTGACTAGAAGGAGCAGATTGTAAAGACAACTGCTGTAATTGAGAAAGCAGGCTGGCTGCACTACTACCGACCGATCCGACAAGTCCGTCACCATGCGGACCAGGTTTGGGTTTCGATAGATCCAATTTGGAGCGAGGAGCATTAGGCAAATACTTGTAAAGCATGCCAGACTGAGAATAGATCAACTCTAACTGCTGGGCCCCAAAGATGGCCTGCTCCTCGGAATATACCCCTGACATGGATACATCTTTTGAAATATCTGACTGAAGCGACTTCAAAAACCACTCGAGAAGGAACTCACCGGGAATATGGGCTTTGATAAGCCTCTTCCTTCTCCTCCATTCCTGAATATGATCAGAAATGTGAGTTGCCTCATCCTGCTTAAAATTAGCCAGGAGTTCGGTCCCAGCCTCATATCTGACAGGCAACTGAAAATGGTTAAGAAAAGTGACAGCCAGTTCTCCAAATGTGGCGAAACTGCCCCCAGTAAGCTCTATATACCACTTCGCGGCGTTTCCAGTTAAGGTGCGCTGAAATAATCTTAATCTAATCGAATCGTCGATCAGAGAGTTGGATGAACACCATAAGTGGAATGTGGTGACATGGTCTGCCGGATCTTCACCATTCTTACCTTCAAACTTAGGAATGTCTGAAGGAAGTTTGGTTGGAACCGAAGGCCAACCCGGACTATACTGAATCGGGTCATTAGTTAACTTCGCCAAGTCTGGCAAGTTTAACGTTGCCAGAAATGGTAATCGCGGCGGAGCCTGAGAATTCCATCCTTGATGGGATGGATTTCCCACATTCTGAAAAGAATAGCCTGGATTCGATGAGGCACCAGGCTGCCAGAAAGGACCTGTAGAAAACGGAGAAGAACCTCCTCCCCACGCCGAGTTACCAAGACCCAGACTAGTTCCCCCCGCTGAAGTATTGACTGAAGATGTAAGCCCCTGGTAGGGGTTCCATGCATTAGATAGAGGAGAAAAAGACTGATAAGCACTCGATGCAGGGAAAGAAGCATTCCCTGGATGACTCGCGATGAACTGATTCCCTGCCCCCGACGTTGCAAACATAGGATTCCATCCCGTAAAAGAAGCCGAACTTGGCCCCTGAGCCCAAGGATTAAAACTTTGGGTCTGGGACGTAAAAGGAAACGACCCTAAAGAAGGATTAGGACTAGGAATATGCCCAGTCCCAAAGGGGAAACCCTGAAAAGAAGCTGATCCACTAGCCATGTTGGACATGGGCGTAGATCCAGCTGCACCGGCGGTAAAGGAAAAAGAGGGATTTCCAGCAATGGACATCCCCGAAACAAAGGGACCAGATTGAGAAGCATATGCTTGGGTGAACCCAGAGCCAAACATAGCAGTGCTAGAAGCACTCGAAGATAGAGCAAGAGTGCCCCCTCCCTCGACAGAAGCAGGGGTCTGAATGCCCGCAGCACTCACGGTAGAAGCCGCGTTCCCAGTCGTGGCCATCGAAAGATAAGAAAGATAAGGAAGATCCGGCTGTCTCTCAGACTCCGGTCCGATGTACTCTATAACAAACGGATGATCAAGAGGAAGAGGAGATGGACCTGTAGCTGCAGGCTCAGGTATATCTTCTATCTGAAAATCTTCCTCCTGAGGAAACAATACCCTCGAGGTGAGCGAAACGCTCCTCTCGGAACCGACACCGGAATCAGCAATGAAACCTTCAGACCTTAGTGGAGGATCTCTCTCCACAGCGTCAGACTCCACAGGGTGAAAACCACCTGCTAAATCGCTCCTACGCCTTCGCGAAGAAGGCTCTGCACTCTCGGGAGATAACCCCTGGATTCTCCTCGAACGTCGAGGCGCTTGATCAGCCACTTTTACAGATTTATTATATTAGACTCAAAAAAAGTGAAAAGCTAGGCAAGCTAGGAGCAAAGAGCACTCACTAAAATAAAAATCCCTGAGAAACAGCAAGCAAACAGCCTCCAAGTATTTCCGCTCCGGGTGATGAGGACCGGACACCAAAATATAGGAAAGCGAAGTATAGGGCCTTCCGAAAGCAGTCTGGGATGATTAGGGCCCATAACAACTAGCGAAGGTATCAGAAACAGTTACGCCGACCTCCTAACGACAGCCTTTGCCGGTTCAAGCACCCAAGCTTCGCAAGGGCACCCCCCAGAAGTACTGCTGAAAGTGATGCGACGTCTGCCTCAGGTACCACGGGTATTCCCCCCCGCAGTCACCTGTGTGGAACCTAGGAACAACAACTATGGACACCAATCCGTATCGGAAGCTGGGCGGAACGGTCTTGAGGTTAGATTCAGCTAATCGGAGGGGGGGTATCCCTCTTCTTAACCTTCACTTCCCCTCGCGCTTGACTCTCGGATGAGAGCTTTCCCAGTCCACCTCACGGAATTGGATTTCGCTCAATTAGTAAACTTCTATGTCTGTTTGAGCGGCCTTGGAGAGTTAACTCTCCTCTCTCCTATTCCAAGGCTCTACAACCTAGCTAGTTGGTGATTGACACTAAATAAAACTTGCTAGTTGATTTTAGATTTAATCGCTTATTTTAAGGGCTGTTGTATTAAGTCATAAGGATATGGAGTTGAAACCAATGATGTTCTGACGCAAAAGAAATTAATAAAAACCCGACTACATGCACATGCAGTTCTTAGTCTTTCGATGAAGAGCAATTTCTATGTAAGTTCTACGAGGCTAAAAAATGTATTTTTCTTTTCGAATTACAAACTCACATGCACAAAAATTAAGAAGCTAACTAAATGATTCAATGCACCTAATGCAAATGACCACTAGCATGTAAATTCTAAGATGCAGAAAGTCCCTTGAAACAAGGTGAAATTTCCCAAAAGGCTCCTTCAATTTCAACTAATCTTTTGATATCCAGAAAGCTAATTCTTGCAAACAAGAACTCTTAATATAAGACACCAAAATACTCAACAAGAAAAAGAAGAAATCAAAAGACAACCTCCCTTCACAATCAAGCGGGAAACTAGAAGCAAGAAAATTCACTAAAGTCCCAAAAGATGAAGCCAAACGAAAATGAAAAAGGCAACAACAAAAACAAAAACAAGAAAAAATGTTTTTTGAGTTTTTGATATGCAAAAACAAAAGCAAAACAAATGTTTTTTGGGCTTTTCAGTTTTATAAAACAAGAGCTTCAAGAAAACCAAGAACAACTATCTCAATCCAAGCCAAAATGAGACCGAATTTGAAGCATAAACTCCAACTATGCCCCCAAACCTTATAAAACTAATGATAGCAAGATCAATAAGGGCAACGGAAAACTAAAAACTCAATCAAACAACCAAGAGAAATAGTGCAAATTTGTTGCAACACAAAACTCCAAAGAAACAAGAAAAGATCTTCGAAAAATGCAACAAAACCCTAGCTTACGAAACTCAAGAAAACCAATCGAAAACAAAGCAAAGAACGCGATGCAAAGCACAACACAAAGACAGGAGCGAGTCAGTGAGCAAAAGCTCTCTGTTCTGGTAAAACAGAACAGCCAAGAACGCTCCGAAAGCGATCTTGGAACTCAATCCAGGAGTGCTAGCACCAACAAGAACACTTCGCCAAAAGATCAGTTTTCGGGCAAACGAAAGAGAACCAAGACTTAAAACCACTTCTATCACACTCCAGTAAGTACAAAGACACTGCAAACACAGGCCTCCACAGCCAGAACAGACCAAAAACACCAGAATCTTGAAATTTCAAATTCAGCCTAGGTATACGCGACCTTGCAGCTATGCAACAGGCGTGTATACGCGTATGTGTCGAGGGAAATCCGCGTGTACGCGGATCCTTCTACACAAACTCGCGGGTATACGCGACCGTGTGCAAGAAAAACTGCGTATACAAAGAAAGATAATGAAAAATAAAAAGTACAAGCCTGGGAAAGGTATAAAAGCATCAAACTGACTGCAAGAAAACAAACTGGACTGTAAAAGACAGAAGAAACTGTTGGCAACCTACCAAACAGCTGAAACAACCCAACAGGAGAATCACAAAAATGTGATCCCCAGCGGAGTCGCCAGTTCTGTTTCGGGGATTTAACACCCTAGAGGTTGGTTGGGATTCAACCTCCACAGAACAGGGGCGTACTATTTAACAGAGACTCAGACGATCATGCACAACATGAAACGAAATGGAGCAAATAACGAGAGGTTTACCCGTTGGTCCTACGTTTGAAGTAGATCCACGTGGAGTTCAAACTCCCTGCAACCGTCCTTCCTCTTTCACCCGAAATACAAGAAGAAACCAGCACAAAGGACAAGTTGTACAGTATATTTCTACTCTATATGTTAGCGAGATTCATATAAAACATTAAATAAATCATCATAAATGCTTGTATAACAAATATTCTTCACACATTAAAGCATACACTAACACGTTTACTTCGGGAACAGCATGATACTTCTGTATTATAAAAATAGTACGTACAAAAGTAAGTGGAGAGATCACCCGATCCTTCCAAGGCCTTCGCAGACCGTCGTCCGGATCCGTCCAGCCCTTGCCTCGCTAAGACTCCTTCCCAATGAGTGCATACGAGATAACATATAAAGGGATGTGTATCTCAAGGAAACAAGGGTTTCCTGAAATGAACTGGGAAAGTGCAGGAGGCACGGGGAATCAGACTTGGATAGGGAACCAACAGAGTATAATAATAATACTTCTCTCTCTCCCTTAGGCCATACATATTGAGGTCTTTTTATAGTCCTTCCAAGTAGTTTCAGCAGTTGGAAACAGTTGGCCACGGGCTGGGGTAGTTGAACTACCTGAGTAACCATCAACCCAGCGCGAAATTAGGGATTTTTATATATTTTTTAATCATTAAAATGGCATACGCGGAAAAATCTAGCTGTACTCGCGTATACACGCGGAAAAACACGGGCATAGTCGCGTATGAAGGATTTTCCACTGTTTTTAAGTGAATTTGTCCAAGTCTGTAGGAATGGGTGCCCATAAAGCCATGTAGCAATCATGAATCATGTCAAGGTGAGAAATTATGCTATAACAATATCCAATTACATTTTCTATTCCTAGGTGGCTAGAAGAAGCTTGCCATAATGGAAAAATGACAATAGTACTAAACAAAAACTAAAATTTATAAAGGATGGGATGAACTCTATGGAGCATTGGGAGTGAAAGAGAGATATCACTACAAGAAAAAAGCACATTGGTGAGGGGCGAAAATGGTCACCATAAGCTCATTGGTGAGGGTCAAAAGAGCGTTCGTCACCAAAAACTGAACGTCACCAAAGGTGGCGTCACCGAAAGTATAGGTGTTGTGGTGACATTCATGGTCCATCACCAATAATGATTTATAGTGAAGAATAGTGACCGTCACCATTTCATATCAGTAATGGTGATGGACAATAGCCTCCGTCACCAAAAAACTGAACGTCACCAAAGGTGGCATCGTCGAAAGTATAGGTGTTGTGGTGACATTCAAGGTCCATCACCAATAATGATTTATAGTGACGAATAGTGACCGTCACCATTTCATATGGGCAATGGTGACAGACAATAGCCTCCGTCACCAAAAAACTGAACGCCACCAAAGGTGGCATCGCCGAAAGTATGTGTTGTGGTGACATTCAAGGTCTGTCATGAATATTGATTATAATGACGGATAGTGACCGTCACCATTTCATATGAACAACAATGATTTTTTGTGATGGACCTTTCATGGCCATTACTATTGGTGCATATATATGGCGACGTTCATTGACCGTCACCATAAACTCATTGGTGACATCAAGGTCCGTCACGAATAATGACTATAATGACAAACAATGACCCTCACCATTTCATATCAACAACAACGATTTATGGTGATTGACCTTTAATGGTCATCATTATTGATGCGTATATATGGTGGCGTTCATTGACCATCACCATTTCATATTTTGGTGAGGGTCGAAAAATGTCACCATAAGCTCATTGGTGATGGTCAAAAGAGCATCCGTCACCAAAAACCGATCTTCGTCATTCCCTATATATGAATATCAGGGCACGATGGAATCGAACCACCAACCTCCTTCTTGTAAAGCAGGTGCTCTTCCATTGAGCTAGCACCCTTTAAAGAATTAGAATTTTAAAAATTATACTTAAAACTTCATAGATTGTAAATTCTACAACTTTCAATAAATTAAAGTCTCGACAATCTTTTACTAAACAAACAAAACACCATCGACATTGCAGGTCCCTACCTAATGGTTATGGAAGTTATGAAAAGTAGGTGAAGGGAAGAATTAGACTTTTAAAAATAATACATGGACTACCACCTCAAGAATCCCCCAAGAGAGATCCAGTGGGAGAATCTCTTGAATCAGATTCAATGGAAAATGAAGGACTAGATGAAAGAGAAAGGCCTCAGCAGGATGGGGAATCCACCACCTCGATTCAAGGAATAGAAGAGGTCCTCAGAAATTCTTACAACACTTTGAAATAGAGCTAAGGGTAGAATATATACTTATGAATATTGCTTATGTAAAATAACTCAAATAGACAAGCAAATCCACAATTATAAAGTGATTATTTAGCATTTCAATCACTAATTTCAGAGCCAAAAACCTAAATAACCTAAAACACTCAAATATCCTAAAACAACGTGTGAAATAAATACAAAGAAAAAGAGAATATGTTCTCGAATAATAATACAAAACAAAGACAAAGAGAATATGTTCTAGAACAATAATAAAAAACACATCCAACATTTTGAAGTATTTGACTTGTCTTGGTGAACATGCGTCCTTAGCAAATACAATGCAGCAATACCTTCCCCATAAAAGAGAAGACATGTCAGAATAGTATGTTTGACACAGACAATCATAAATATGCCACAATAGCTACTCCATTCAACACATGCACAAGCAATACAACTTAGATGTTGATGGCAAAGTATGGGATAGAAACAAATATCCTAGATGCTAGTTGTCTCACAACAATTAATTCAGATTTTACATATTGGTATGAAGTTCCCAGTTTCTAACCAAAAGAAAAAGTAATAGATCAACATAACATACACTGCCAACATGTAACCTAGCCAATGGCTTCATCATATGCCTCATGCCAGGAATTGGATTTTGCATACTAGACCAGTGATAGTTAGGTTCTAAATTTCAACCTGTTTATTTTAGACAGCGTATGAGCAGCAGTAGAGAAGTCCTATAATAGAACTTCCATCACATTATAGTGATTTTGTTGTAGCATTTGTTTTAGTTTTAGGGCTCATGTTTCAAACAATTTTAACATGGTTTTAAGGTTCCAAAAATATCATGGGAAAGTCTCCCTTATTACAGTATTTGCAGTATTTGGTGGTAGCCTCCATGAACAGTTTGACATCAATAATCTTGTTATAATACAACCATTTTTAGTAGCATGTTGTCATCCTCCATGGTCTCCAAACAAAGCAAACAGATCACCATCCAAGCATAAATATAACTCGGCATATAAGATCAACTTTTGCTGGGAGGATGTGAGGTCATGTAACATACTCTTGTAGGATTATGAGGCAATATGAAGATGATATATAGAAGAAAATGACTGGAGATTCGATGGCAGCATGTGAAGAGCCCTAAATAGAAGATACAACAGTAGATATATCCTTTGATTGGTGGTTCTCTGGAACCCAATAGTGTTGGTCTTTCCAGTGGTTGATACCTCCAACTGTGGTAAATTTTCACGAACAAATAGAACTAGGATTAATGACAGCACGATTATGGCTATGATACCAATGTTTGGACAGATAGGGCAGCATGAAAACAAGTATGAAAATACAGGTGCAATCAAAAAATGTTTCCAACAATGATGTGGGGTTTTTGGGAAGCTTGTTGTGGGATAAATTGAGGGATTTCAGACAACTTTTCAGCCTTCTGAACAACAATAATCTTTATTATTTTTTTGTGACTACATCTAGGGTCATTGTAAGAAAATTATAGCCAACAATAAAACTCCAAATACCCATCAATCAGAACAGTTCATATTTCCTTCAAGTAGGAACCAATTTAAATCTTCATGTGTCTTCACCTTACTGAAATTTTGTGGCAGAAATGGTGGTGGTAAAAAATATCATAAGGGCTGTTAATATCTAGTGAAATTTTTTTTTTTGAAACCCTTGGAAACATACAACGAACCCTTGAACAAGGGCACTAGAACCTTTGTGAAATACTTAGGTAGCATTTGAATTGGACATCAATATGTCATTATAAACATTGGAGTGCTTTGGTATTCAGAGGCATTTCAAGAGCCCTTTTCATATCTTACTTGGAGTGGTTTGTGGATATACCTCTCGTTGTTGGGTGTTCCTAGACTAGATCCTAGCAATCTAAAGCATGTATCAGATCCTAGACCAGGAGATGTTCCTCCTCGGCAACATACATTCCTTAATTAATAGAGAATAATGTGAGGAAAAGGAGACCTTGAACCACATGTATATGCATAACCTTATGTTTGATCATTAGCTAGAGTACAACAGCCTGAAATAGGTCCAGCCTCCTCATCTTAGATATTATCTAGACTTTACTCAGACAGTGCAGTTGATAAATGGGTTTCAACTGACCAACAGTTTACACCCAAAACCGCAATTTGAACTTAGTTCAGGCTAGCAATGGAAAATTTTGATCTTCTAATCATCCAAAAGGTTATAGAATTTCAACATTATAATTGCCCCATGGCCCGGAAAAGCCAATCCTTTGAGTGTAGGAACCTCTTTTTTTTTATAAAAGGCAAGGTTATACAAGTGATAGAAAATTACTTGGTTATATAGGTGGTAGAAAGGTCAGAAAGGAATTTGGCCAGCCCAACTTTAGAAATGGCATCCACAAAACCATGTTGCATTAGTTTAGGTCCTTCAATCTACAAACAATAAAAATGTACTGCTCTAGGGTTTTTTCAAGGTGTTGAATCCATATATGTAGTCAAAATTCCATTTTAAATAACAAAATTAAGATTTGGCCAAAAACAAATTTTGGGTAATAAGACAAAAACTCAAAAATGTAACATGTTTAGATTCCAAAGATTACACTTTTTGGTAGCCACAGTGCATGGGTTGTCTATAGTTGCACACAATCCATGTTATGTCTTACACCATGACCTTATCTTAAGGCATACAGACACACCCTAGTCTAGTATTGACTATGTGAGTCTCTCTATATATATATCACTGAACGTTTTGCTTTAGCTTATCCATCCATCCCTTGATCAGTCAATCAATCGATGATGGTGAAAGTGTCATCCATTCTCTCGCATTTTTGGTGCATTCAGGTTTTCATTCACCTCTGCAAATTCCATGCTAGCAGCCAAGGGCACAAATGGGAATTGAATCAAAGAAATTTGAAAGGGAAAGGCAAGTTGGCTCATTATGGTCATCCCTATAGAAAGATCAATGCCCCAAGTTTCTTTCAACTTCGCAGAGGCGATCTGTATATAAATCTAACCAACTAGGGAGCTACCCTTGTCTCCCTCACTCTCCTTGATGCTAAAGGTAATCATCCCTAAACCCTACCCTTCAACTGCTTTACCATCTTTTACTCAGAGGGAGCTAGCTCATTAAGTATTGGTATTTATGCATTCAGGCCATCTAGCAGACGTACTTCTTGGCTATGACAATATTGCCTCATACATGGTATGTATTTGCATTTCCCTTTGGAAATTAGTACTGCCATCATATGCTAGAATTTTAAGATAAATTTACAGTTTCTACTCACATATTGGAATGGATCTCAAATGTATGTGTTACCATGGGGAATATGAGATTGTTTATTAATGCAGAACATGAGCTCCAATAGACCTTACTTTGGTGCCTTGGTGGGTCGTGTAGCCAACCGTATCAAGGATGGATAATTCACACTAAATGGGAAAACATATCAGTTGCCTAAGAATGATGAAAAAAACACACTCCATGGTGAAAATCTGCCTTTTCTATTCTGCATGCATGTTTTATCCAGCTAACTAGAGCCTATAATGACCACTACTCAGGAATAAAATCTCTCTTTTTCTGTATATGTATGTTTGTTTGTGGAGGTCTAGAGCACTACTATTTCAGGTAACATATGTGTAGTTTGGTGATCTGAATGAATGCAAGAGGGTTGAGAGGCTTTGAAAATGTCCTGTGGGAAGTGAAGGAGCAGAGAGGCTTTGACATGTAGAATTTTATATGACAAAAAGAGTCTTTGAGCCACAAAGGAGGGATCTAACATAATTTTGTTGATCCCCTACAACTATCAAGTGTTCAGCAAAGGAGGTGTTAAACAGGTCTGCACTACAGTAGAAGATACAACAAGTACCACTATATTGTATGGTTTTCCTATCAAGCGCTGAGGTCCAGAATTAACCATAAAATTGCCCCCCTGTATCAGTCTTAAAATTGGTTTAAATAAATGCCAAAAATGATGCACAGGTCGGCTCAAATCGATATGTCGGCTCCTTAATCAAAAGACATGAATGTTCAGTTCATACACAAACAACTATAAATAAATAGTCATGCTCATCATTTTGGAATGAAAAATTCGGTGAAAAATATAGTGAGAATTCAGAGATAAAACAGGAGGTCAAGGAGATAAATCTGTGCCCTAGATTGTGGGGCCCTGGGGAAAATTTCTGAGTGAGTTCTAGTTTTTGGAATGATGGGAATATCGAGCCCTAATCTGAGCAGAAAATAGTAATTGAAGAAGCCTCCTAGGACCTTAGATCAGTCTTTGTAAGTGCTTGGTAAGGGTGATTTCCTAAGGCTAATAATTGAAGACTAATATGGAAACGTTCTAATTCAAAAGAAAATCACTACAACAGAGGAGACAGTGAGTCATTGGATTGGTAAACAATATGAAAGCATGCTTGAAACATTACGGCTCTGAATTTATAGAGGCGTGAAGCAGACAACACTCGTTTGAGATTCTGTCCTGAAGAAGTCATTCTACCCTCCTGAAGAATTGAACTCCTCATCTGATGTGCAAAGATTTGTCTACATGAAAATTCTATGGTAAATCTGACCCTAACATTTCAAAATATTTCAATGGAATCAACAGTAAAGGATATCACCCTTGTCTTGTTTTATGCCATCTCAGATCTATGAAATAAGGTTTATCATATCACAACAAAAAGCTCATGACCTTGCACTCAGTCTCCTACAGTAAGAAGAGTATTTTCTGACTTGTGGAGATAGTATGAGTCTCACTAAAATAAGAACAATGAATTCAATGCACATATATATTTATATATACATACACAATCTGATCTACTTGAGCCTATGGAGAATTTTGATTTACAGTTGCAATACTGTAATTAAATAAGTCTATACCAAAACCCTAGGAAATTCACATCAGTGAATATTTGGTTACGTTGAAAAAAAAGAGGAAAGTTTCAGACACAAAAATCATTTTTTGAAATTCATCTTGAAGCCATGTATCAACCTCATTGAAAGAAGCAATCCTGGAAGATCATCTTAGGCTTGTATAGTTGGGGAAAATATGTGTATAAGGTGACAATGAAGTATGGATCAACAGTATTGTGGGCACTATTCTTGGCAGGCATCTTCAGTGGCACATTTTTCATGAGTAGACATCCTCAGGGATTTCATGAGTGCATCGCCAGTCCTGAGGACTTGATGAGCAGCTGGTTAAATTGCTGATTATGAGATTATGATGCCACTAATACCCTTTTATTTGTTTTGCAGGGACTATTTCTTGGTTCTGTTGGAGCAACCTCAAAAAGAGTTTGAATATCACTCATATCCTGTTGGTAGCAAATGCAAAGCTTCACTAAGTACTCTAGCTCAAGGGAAACATAGGGATCAGTCACCACTTTCACCTTAGTAGCTGCTCCTCTGTTGTTCTAAGGATGGATGTCCCCACAACAGAGGCTATCTCAGAAAATCTTGGTGATTAAGTAACCCGAGAATTCTTAGGCTAAATACCTTTTAAGGATTCTACTAAATACACACCAAATTCCAAGGATATTATTCGATAACCAGAGTGGACAAACTCATACTGGTGGACAAGTATATATGGAGAAGAAGAGTGCTAGGCTCGGATAAGCACATCTATGGAAGCTCGATTATCATTACATAGGACTGTTACCATACAAACTCGGATTGTAGAAATTATAGTTTCAGTTAAATGAATTTGGAGGCTCGGATCAGTGTTGAAGAAGCTCAAACTACTAACTGTGGAGCTTGGGTTAGCTCGGACCTGTGTGACTGTTTCAAGCTCGGTTGAAGGCTTGGATTTGGACAAAAAAAATGCTAATACGGTGGGTTCAGATTCTGGAATAAATTCTGTGGAGAGGCTCGAAGGTGCTCGGACCTGTGGCTGTCCTGTGGTAGCTTGAAGTGTAATCCTAGACTATATTACAGTCATCTGGAAGCTGTTGGGAAAGGTGTAGTCCTGTAAAAGGTTGAGTTGAAGCTCAAACCTATTTAACTGTGGTGTAAAAGGTAAAAATTCAGAACACTGACCTCGGTGTGTGAACAATCATCACTTTATCTCGGGCTACAGTTGGATAGACCTCACCACATTGAATAAGTGTTGCCTCAGACCTATGACAGATCAGAGACACATGGAGTAAGGAAAAATTTGGTTTATTGAACAATTAAAGAATTCGGACCTGATATCACTCTGGACTCAACTTCCAGAATCAGCATTTAAAGAACAAGACTTCTTTGATACATGTTGCTGTAGCACCACTTCTAGACAACGTGCCATTTTTTGGGCAACATTATTTGTGGGTAGTTGGGGGAAATCTTTGAGAATTTGTTGGAGTAGTTTGGAAGGCTATTATTTCGAGAACTCAGACTTAA
This sequence comes from Pinus albicaulis, assembly GCA_034641835.2. Lineage (NCBI taxonomy): Eukaryota > Viridiplantae > Streptophyta > Pinopsida > Pinales > Pinaceae > Pinus > Pinus albicaulis. The sequence continues at coordinate 40,171,548 of CM076574.1, forward strand.
TGATAGTCACTTGGAGAATCCTTTGGAACCTTTGGATTATAGTCTTCTGAGAAAACGTTGATAAGAACTTAAAGAAGTCTTGAAGCAAACTTGAGGACTTGAAGTAGATTCTTGGAAGTGTATTGAAGGCAGCTGTAAGAGACCTTTGTTGAGATTGTGCAGATCTATTGAGGACAGTGAAGTCAAAGCCCCTCTCAGTATTTCCAACAGTGAGGCTGTATATTCCCAAAAGGATAATGCAGAAAATAAGGCAGTTTCAATACCCTAACCAGGGTCAAGAGTATTACCTACGCTGTCGAGATTCATATGAAAAGAGACACATAACTGTGACCCAAAAGGTATATTTAGAACTCTGGGTATTTTTTCTAGGGATAGAACATTTTTTGTGCTGTCTTATGTCAAAGCTTCATGTGCCCTAATCTTCTATTCTTGTGATAATGAAGATTGGGCAAAATTTTAGTCATTGTAAATACAATGTTTGGACAGTGTTTGACAGTTTTGACTTAACAATTTTGTAGCCTCTTGTAGTGTTGGGGCTACTTAGACAATGTTTGACTTAACAATTTTGTAGCCTCTTGTAGTGCTGGGGCCCTGTAAGAGACATATATAACCACAAAATAATCCCAAACACGTTTTATCTACCTCATTTGCTAACTCGGCTACCTGAAAGGTTTATCTCCTATGAATGGATGCACATTGGGGGCCTAAAATGAGTCCTCTCACCTTATATTTATATAATTTAGAAGGGCTACTCGAATAGAAATGTATTTTGGCACATGCACTCCAAGCCTACATGACTTATGTGCAAAAAAACTCATTGTACCTTTAAAAATACATAACTCATCAAGGATATCTCATATTTGATGATTCTCGTAGTGTTGGATTCTCCTTACCTTACTCTATCATCTCCACCCATCACTTGTCCAAAATTCTCCATGATTTTGTCCCAAACATTATTAGGTGCAAATCCCCAACCTTTGGTTCCAAGCTGACGAGTGACTCTTGTGGTGCTCCAACCTCCAAAACCTGAACCCTAGGGATTTGAGTACCTCCCAAGATAGTCAATAATCAACACCTTCTTCTATTGACACTCTTCATCACCTTATCTCCCTATTCTAGAGTACTAGGTCTTGGAGCAATGCCCAGTTTTACTAGTGATAGTATTTTGATCCTAATGGAGGCACAAAAGCTTGTGATTGTGACAAACCCCAAAGGATCAGAAAGAAATTTTCTTTTAACACATCTGAGAGAAGAACACTAGAGTAGCAGTGAGGAAACATCTTGAACACTTATGGAAGACCCAAAAGAAAAAAAGAAAAAGAAAAAAACAAAGGGTGGTGGTGTCTTACAAGTTGTATCAGAGCTCCTAGGTTCAACACTCTGACCTGATGGGCTCCATTGCAAAAATGAGTATGATTGCATGTCATTGGTGTTATGTTATCATATCATCTACAGGTTTTTGTATGGAGAACATCATAGTGCACAGGAATTTGAACAAATTTTTAGATCTGTGTATATTTATAACAGTAGCCTGAGAGATATAGATTTTGCTAAAACTTTTTGGGCTTTGAGAAACTTCATTGTCCTTTGAAATATTATCACTTTGTTGGGGAATAGGTTTCTCAATTGTTCTGTGTATTATGTCATTCTTCAGAAGCCGGGGAAGTAATATTATACCAACCTATATATGTCAGGGAATATCTCCTCTCGGCTTTAAAAGATACAACAAATAGTATATGAACAACCGATAGTTACTATTCAACAATCCATCACTCTACTAGTTTATGAAAACCCCAGAAACAAGAAAGTTGAAGGAGAGCAGATCCTGCTATTGATCTGTATATATTACTCAACATGAATAGAAAGTGAAAATTATTAAAAATAACATTGATAGCATGTCAAAGGCTAGCTTGAAAAATATTCAGACTACGTATTGTTTATTTTCATTTAGGTGTTTTTTAACCATGCTCTCCCCCCATTCACCGCCATATTCCTAGTTCACAGAACTAGGGAATATTCTTTCAAAGAACTTTGGATGTCTACCCCTGATGATGACCTCACTTGGACAGTCCGAAACGTTGGGTAATTACAAAACTCAATAACAGGTTATTCCTTTCTTCTAAGAACTAGGGAAATCAAAGTTTCCTATCTTCATTTATATATCATATTGAGATTCTTAGTGTAAAAATTCTACATGTTTCCCTCTACAGCTTTGTTGTCCTAGACTCCTCGATATAAAGTCATGCATTTCCACCAACATGTGGAGCTCTAAAACCTCTTATAATGCAAGTTATATTCTTTTGACATAACAAAGATATGGTTTTAAGAAATGTTCATATTTAGTCCTATATAGCACAGAGCTTAATACTTCAGTGATAGGGGATGGGGTTCAAGTTTCATTTTCCCATAGGCATTACATAGGTTATTTATTATGTTATTAGTGCCAACCAAACTAAGTCAATATTTTTTGGGAGAACCAATGTCATATAGGCACCATTTTGGATAAGAAGCCCTTAGAAATCCCTGAAACAATCAATTCTTATCTCCCTAACATCACCATTTTTGGCAGGAAAGATCTAGAGGCTAAGGGGGAAGCCCCTAGTTTCCTTAGGAACATCCCCTTCCAAACATGAGGCAACCCCTTGCAGTCCCTAAGTTATTGTGAACAATGAAATGCAGGAGACACAACATTCCTCCCATTGATGTAAGACCCAAATTACTCAGGAATGTCCCCTTCCGAATAGGGGGCAGCCCCTGGAAGTTCCTAAGTCATTGTAAACAAGGAAATGTTGGAGACACAACATATGGAGGTTAACATGTCTGAGATAAACTGATTATTCTTCCCATTGATGCAGGACTCATATTTAATCAATCACACATTCAAGACTCTAGTATGCCTCGAATAAAATGAACATATGTATATAGCTATATCCTACCCCTTCCAAGGTTTGGGATTATATACAAGCATAAAATCATGCCCTCCATAGTCCTACTCTCAATTTTCTAAAACCTTTTCATCTATATAGCAGTTATCCTTGCAAATCCTACTTTGATTTTTCTAAAAATCTATGTACGACCATAAATATATAGGGTTGTATCATAACCTTTTGACGAAATGTATGAATGAATTTTTCATATGTGTCATTCTAATGTTTGTATCTTGTTCTTAAATTCATAATTGTGAGATGGAAACTTTATTTTCGTAACTAGAAATTTCTTTACGTATTTTGTTAAAAAGGACATTGTGTGTTCTCAAGGAAACAAAATTGAGTTTTTAAAGGAAGAAAGGAACCCTTAGACTAAATTTTCGTGGCCAACAAGAAATGCATGCATAAGTAACTGGAATGTATATTTAAATCTGATTTGTTTTTTTGGTTTATGGTTTAGATAAAAGGAAATGTAAAATATATGTTTGTTTCCTTGAAATGCACCTCTAACTTATTGTGTTGTATTCTAATCTAAAAAAGTTAGAGAATACATTGTCATAATAATTCTGATTTTCTGTTTATTCACTTTAAACTCGAATTTCATTTGATGGTAAAGTTGTACTCTTTAATGCACATAGTTTATGTATTAGAAAGGTAAGTTTAGAAATTATTTCAATTTGCATTTTGTGCTTTCAAGTTAGATATTGGCATGATACAACCATAAAGGGTCAACATGAATGAGAAAATAATGCATTTATGTGTTTCATGACAAGTAATTTCCATCTTGTTAGGAAAATAACATCACATCATAACAATAATGTAACTAGAAATCATGACATCTACATCGAAAGAAAATTTGTGCCCTAGATTGTGGGGCCCTGGGGCAAATTTCTGAGTGAGTTCTAGTTTTTGGAATGATGGGAATATCGAGCCCTAATCTGAGCAGAAAACAATAATTGAATAAGCCTCCTAGGACCTCAGATCAGTCTTTGTAAGTGCTTGGTAAGGGTGATTTCCTAAGGCTAATAATTGAAGCCTAATATGGAAACGTTCTAATTCAAAAGAAAAGCACTAAAACAGAGGAGACAGTGAGTCATTGGATTGGTAAACAATATGAAAGCATGCTTGAAACATTGTGGCTTTGAATGTATAGAGGCGTGAAGCAGACAACACTCGTTTGAGATTCTGTCCTGAAGAAGTCACTCTACCCTCCTGAAGAATTGAACTCCTCATCTGATGTGCAAAGATTTTTCTACATGAAAATTCTGTGGTAAATCTAACCCTAACATTCCAAAGCATCACTAGGACTCAAGAGAGTCATATACTAACCCAAAGTTAGTTTCACTGACCCGAAGTCAGTTGGAGGTCCGAAACCTCGCTAAACTTGATCCCAGATCAAGTAGTTGGACATGTGTCATCCTAGACATAGAGAGTACGACAATCTCCGATGCCTCCATCGGTCTTGCTATGGTCTCTATTCACTTTTCCCACCTCATTGGCCAAATGAGAGGTACTTCCCATGAGTCCGAAACTCCATGGGTAGGATGCATACGGGGCACAGATCAGAGAGAGGTAAACCATCTCAAAATCTTCACGGTGGGGTAGAAGCACACCAACTAGGTTTGGCAACCCTAGCCCTGTGGTTGCTTATAGCACCTAAGCTATCCCCAAACCCCCTTTGAGCTCCTAGAGCTCATCGTCCAACAGGACCCTCAGAATAGGGTTGTTCCATGATTCCAAGATTCTCACGGAAGGTTAGGAACATGACCTTCCCCAAGGGCATTGTGAGAATATCCGCAACCTGCTCATCAGTTCCTATATGATCGAGCCTTACGACGCCTCACTGTACCATATCCTAGATAAAGTGGTACCAACCATCAACATGCTTGGATCAATCATGGAACCAGGGATTCTATGACAATTGAATCCCCCTCTAGTTATCACAAAGGATAACGGTGGCATCTAGCACATGCTCGAACAACTCACTGAAGAGCTTTCACAACCAAGTGACTTCACAACGAGTCATACATGTTGTAATGTATTCGACCTCAGTAGTGCTCAAGGCTACCAACTTCCTTTTCCTGCCCGAAGCAGATCTACTTGTGAAGTAGCATCCAGACGTGCTCTTACGATCCACCACACTGCCAGCCCAATCGACATCAGTATATCAAGGAGTGTCATACTCCTGGCAGCGTAACTCAGCCCAAGGTCTATCGTGCCCCAGAGATATCTCAAGAGTTTCTTGGCACCAACCTAGTGAATGTTATGATCAACCATGTGTTGACTCAAAGTATTCACTGCAAAACATACGTCCAGACGGGTGTTCACTAAGAACATCAAGGCCCCTAAGAGTTGACGATACTTAGTAGGATTTGTCAATATGGACCCAACAGCGCTGCCACTCAACTTCTTGAAGTTGAGCTCCATCGATGTCGACATAGACTTATAGTCCACCATACCAGAAGCTTCATAATGTATTTTCCTTGAGAGAGGAAAATCTCGCCAGGTCTCTGCCAGACTTCCAGGTCTAGGAAGTAGTGCACCAGTCCTAGGTCCTTTCTTTCGAATACAGTAGCAAGCTCCCTCTTGCATTGATGAATGAAAGGGTCAGCACCTGTCAGGAAGAGGTCGTACAAACACAACACCAGAATGAGAGGCTTCTCTCTATCAACCTTGAAGTAAAGGTTCAGATCAACATTACTACGAGTGAAGCCCAGCTTCATCAGGTAGCTATCTATCCTCTCGTACCAAGCTCTGGTGCTTGCTCCAACCCATAGAGGGCTTTCTTCAACCTGCAAACATGGGTGTCCCGATCCTAGACTTTGAATCCCAAAGGTTGCTCCACATACACCTCTTCCTTTATCGCACCATGCCATAAAGAAAAAAAATGGTCTTGCACCAAGCAACACATTTTCCCATCAGATCCATGCTTGATCTTATATCGAGGTGACACCAACTTTGATCGGTGGTCTAGGAACCATATCCTAGACATCACCCTCGCATCCATGCAGATATTGATGCTTTCCAGTTTCTTCAAATGATCCAAGCTCATATTGTACTCATGGCAACTAGATACCCCTTGTGTTTATATGGCTTCTCGATTTTCTTCCAGAATTTCCCCCTCTGAAGCCATATGTCTTTGAGCCATGGGTATCTTCTTTCGTTCAGCAATGATATTCGCTCATGAGCATACAGGTGTATCTCCCTCTTAATGTCAGCTTCTCTCTCGAGAGAAGACATCTATTTTAAATGAGGGCATCTTAGACACCAACTTCAAAAGGGGTCTTATTCTCCCACAGTCAAAGCCATCCAAATAGGCTTTGCTGATCATGTTTCAAGACTCCAACAACATGACTGAAATGCTGCAAGGACTTCTCAGTTCACACTGCATGTTTATCATTATGCTGTGATACTGTCACAAGCTTACAACTATTATGAATTTCATAAACATGGGTGTCTATCTATGTCACTGTCATAATGACAGTGACATAGAATCACAGATTTAGAACTATCACATTCATCACTGCTTGTTGAATATGCACTTCACTTACATCCCTTGGACTCTTGTCCTTGATGTACCAGGCAGAGTTCTCTACCTCCTATACCTGCAAAGGATACTGCTGCTCCAATACTTCTGCCTCAGCTGCTCACAAGGTCCTCTGCTGCTTCACATATCAGCTGATCAATCTGCCTTAATGATCCTCCAATGTTATGGGCCTATATCTGAGTGCCCCATAATAGTGATTTGTCATATCACTGATTACAATGTTGCCATAATTTTATCATACCCATCACTATCTTCTTCATCATGGTCATACAGCCATATAGTATTGAAGATTTCTAATTTCATGATCATACATATTATGCCATCATGATTCCTCCTTTCATGATCCTGTAGTGCTTCTTGTTTTCCAGATCTGTCCATTTTTCATTCTTTTCAGATCTCAGTTCAGCAATTTGTCTCCTAAATTGCACAGATCTAGGAACCAATTGTACAGATGTTCCAAACACTGAATTTACCCTTCTTCATGCTAGTACTTTTTGATCTAGCACAGTCATAAGTCACAAATTGCACTGAAGTATGGCACAAATATGAGCTAGCAACAGGTCCCGTGAATTTTCATGTAACAGATCCGAGCTTGGAGAATCTTCACACAAATCTGAGGTATTTTTGGGGACAGGTCCGGGCATAGCTCACACATGAGCCTTCACTCAAGTATATTGTTGTTATTACAGTCCTCTATAATGACTGTTGTTTTCTGTTGTCACCTTTTGTCCCACTGTCTGAGTCTACTTTTTAAATGTTCGATCTAAACAGAACATCCAACCTCTCTTCCACAAGTTCAACAATCCAATCAACACCGGTAGCACTTCAATATTAGATAGCATACCCTTTATGTGACTGTTCTTTTCATGAACTATTATTATCACAAAGAAATTTTCTGACAGAATATGCCTCAGCCCACAATATTAACAAATCAAAGTTATCCATTCAATTAAGCTGCATGGAAATGAATATGGATTCCCCAGGACTTTTGAAAAGCTAGGATATCTTATAAGATCAAATCTCCTGGATGCAGATGCAATTTTAAGGAGTAAATATGTGCAGGTATATCCTTGTAGGATATGAATAACAATTAATAACTCACACAGGAACTTGTTCACTGCATACTCATCTGCACAATCACTGTATGAAAGACTCCGAATTTTGAAATAAGTTATTTCATCCAAAAACATATGGAAATAAGTCAAACTACCATCTCGTCCTGCACGACCTGTCTCCTGAACATAATGCTCCAAACTTCCAGGCAAGCTATCACAGCTTCCACATTACTCTTGTCACCTTTAGAATTCGACCTCCAAAAAGAATTGGATATGTCTTTTCTCACTGTCCGTGTTGGATGCATGCTGCCCTTGCTTGGGCAGGGATAGCCATTAAGTATGGAGACAATTTTTCAGATGTAAAGCGAATGAATATATCTTCAAATGTTTGCATTTCTTGACTATGGCATCCTTCAAAACTGAGGTAGGGACAACGGCATTATTTTGGGCTGAAGTTCTGGGCACTTTGCAGCCCCAAACATTCTTACACTGCCCCTGGTTTAGGTTGAGAAGGCTTGTGGCCTATTTCAGCTGGCTTCTTTACTTTGGTTTCAGCCTTCAAATGATCCACACATGGTGTTGTAGTTGCCCTTCTCTGCAGTCCTGTAGACAGAGATATGTCACTCAATTTATTCACCGAAATAAACTTCGATACGTACCTTTCATCATTGTGGAGACTGCCCATTGGTTAGGGCTTCTGCCCTCACATCAACACTTCCTCCTTGGCTTCCACAGGCTGCTAGTTAACAGTTGCAAATCTGAACCTAAACTAGGATCCAACATGCATCAAGATGCACCCCAAAATGCATACTTCAACTCACTGTTTTAGGGTCTGCTTCACGTTGCAAATCTGGACTGGTTAGGGCATGAACCACATTCCCTAACACCCTCAAATCTGGCCCATAATTTCTCCTCTTAGCTGCGGCTGCCCTTCAATGGTAGGCTGCCCCTACACGCTACTCCTTAGGGAAGACACAATCCCTTTTACATCGAGATGCCCTCCTAAATAATAGCGGCATCGTACAGGCATTCAAACAGAGCTGTAACAGCCTCTTATGAGGGCTATTCACCCATCAAAAAATCCTTAAATTGTTGTGGCCTAGCCAAGGAAAGATTCTATCACGTGGGTTGTTATTATGGGCGTCTTACAGCCCCACAAACTCCCACGCTGCCATGTTTAAGGTGGTTAGGCCTGCGGCCTACCATAGATCTGATTGTAACTTAATAACCCCATGAAAACAGGGTTCTCTACACCTCGTTGTAGCCAAAACAGACCTGCGTAGACTCCTGAAGATGCTCGGCCTCCTTGCTGAAGAAAAAAACCCTTCAGACATCTCCTAAAAGGCTCCATGTAGCCTATCTCCAGCGGTCTCCTTCCAAAGGAACTTCGACCTCTCTTCCTAGGGCTGCGGCCTCCTTCAGATTCTCTACAGCTCCCTAACAACCCTTAGAACAACCTTCAGAAACTTCAGTTTGACCTTAAAACAAGGCCGCAAACATTTCACCCTTTCAACTCTTTTCCTCGGCCTTCCTTAGTTTTCTGTGGCAAACTTTAGGGGTACTTTCCTTCTCCACCATGAATTTGGGCTTTGTCTTCTCCTCAGCTCCGATATCATGTTAATTTCGGAACATGTTGTATGCCATTTCAGATTAGGGCACAATACTGAAGAAGATAGAACATACTAATAGATCGATAGAAGACAAGCCAAAACAGAGATAAGAAATGGTGGCGTTACGGCGATCAGCAGGATGCTTCAATCAGCAAATTCTCCAATAGGTCATTCAGCCAAGCGTGTCACACATAACCCAGAACAACCCAAACAAAGAATATGCAGCTCCAATGGTATCCAGAGAGAGAGAATTCCTCCACACCAATGTGTCAAATCAACTCTAAGTCTCTCCAATATATAGGAATCTTTGGGGGTGTGTGACACGTCCTTTAAGACATTTAAGTCAATATTTTATTCTAGGCCGACCTAGCACATAAGTGGAATAAATTCAAAGTATATGTTCTGCTCATCTGATCGAGATGATTTTTAGATCAATCTTACACCTCTCCGAAAGAGGAATCTAATAAAAATATTGGGATCATCATCTGAGCAGCAAAACCCGGAGTTTGGACCTAGTTGTCCAATTTTAATAGCAGATATATTGAGGCCAGTGAAGTCAAATCTCCTCTCAGTATTTCCAACAGTGAGGCTGTATATTCCCAAAAGGATAACGAATAAAATAAGGCAGTTTCAATACCCTAACTAGGGTCAAGAGTATTACCTACGCTGTCAAGATTCATCTGAAAAGAGACACATGACTGTGACCCAAAAGGTATATTCAAAACTCTGGGTATTTTTGCTAGGGATAGAACATTGTTTGTGCTGTCTTATCTCAAAGCTTCATGTGCCCTAATCTTCTGTTCTTGTGATAATGAAGATTGGGAAAAAATTTAGTCATTGTAAATACAATGTTTGGACAGTGGTTGAACAATCATAACAATAATGTAACTATAATTCATGAAATCTACATCAAAAGAAAATCTGTGCCCTAGATTGTGGGGCCCTGGGGAAAATTTCTAAGTGAGTTCTAGTTTTTGGAATGATGGGAAAATCGAGCCCTAATCTGAGCAGAAAACAGTAATTGAAGAAGCCTCCTAGGACCTCAGATCAGTCTTTGTAAGTGCTTGGTAAGGGTGATTTCCTAAGGCTAATAATTGAAGCCTAATATGGAAACGTTCTAATTCAAAAGAAAAGCACTACAACAGAGGAGACATTGAGTCATTGGATTGGTAAACAATATGAAAGCATGCTTGAAACATTGCGGCTCTGAATGTATAGAGGCATGAAGAAGACAACACTCGTTTGAGATTCTGTCCTGAAGAAGTCATTCCACCCTCCTGAAGAATTGAACTCCTCATCTGATGTGCAAAGATTTGTCTACATGAAAATTCTGTGGTAAATCTGACCCTAACATTTAAAAATATTTCAATGGAATCAACAGTAAAGGATATCACCCTTGTTTTGTTTTATGCCATCTCAGATCTCTGAAATAAGGTTTATCATCTCACAAGAAAAATCTCATGACCTTGCAGTCAGTCTCCTACAGTAAGAAGAGAATTTGCTGACTTGTGGAGATAGTATGAGTCTCGCTGAAATAAGAACAATGACTTCAACGCACATATATATTTATATATACATACACTGTTTGATATACTTGAGCCTATGGAGAATTTTGATTTACAGTTGCAATACTGTAATTAAATAAGTCTATGCCAAAACCCTAGGAAATTCACATAAGTGAATATTTGGTTACGTTGAAAAAAAAGAGAGGAAGTTTCAGACACGGAAATAATTTTTTGAAATTCATCTTGAAGCCATGTATCAACCTCATTGAAAGAAGCTATAACCACAAAAAACACAAATAAAATAGGTGAAGCTCGACAACTTAATAATACTTACTAATCAGACCACATTAACAAATCCTCGTTATCTATTCATTCCTCAATCCATCAATCCTTACCTCATTCATTGGTGAAGCCAACGATCCCAGCCATGCAACCCATGAAGACCAGTCTATTTTGCTACTTGACTGGCAGGATTTTCACCATAGTGGCAATATCAATCGAGCCTCTTGGATGAAGGTGAGCAGGTAAAGGCTGAGTTCTTGAACATGTTTTCTGCTCCGAATTGCACCGAAAGCCCCAAATCAGGAGAAGAAGATTTCAAATAAAGATAAAAAAGAGTGAACCCAGATCTGATATAATAAGTTCGAGTTAAAAATCTAGTGGAGTGGATAGAAGAATTGAATGTCAAAGAAGGGTGTGGAATCTGCGGCAAAATCATAAAAAAAATTATGAGCAGAGAAGGACCACCAAACTCTGTCCCAGACCTGGAAAAGAGAATATCGACAGGAAATTAAATTTTAATAGGTTGATTTAAATTTTATAGTAGCCACCACATTAGATTTTAATAGGTAGTCAAATAAATTGCTATGGTCGGTTAGGTTTTCATCAAGTTTTATTTTTATGTGAGTAAAAATAATGTTAAATTAATTAGAGTATTAATCAAAATTATATTATACTTCTTTAATATAAGTAAGAATCTTAATTAATCAAAATTATATTATATCTCTCTAATATAAGTAAGAATGTTCATATAAAGAGAGAAAATGAACATGAGCTCGGAAATATCTATCAACCTTTTAAGGTAGTGAAAATTATATTTAAATCTATGAATAATGTTATCAATAAATTTAAGTAGGTATAGTTAGATATTAACATTGAATGTTTTAAGTGTGATGCCGGGGAGAAATGGAGGGTCTCTGCAGTGGCTGGAGGCGGGCAGGTGGCGAGCGCGTCTCCCTGCACCTGCACAGAGACAAAACTAAATTAATTAACAGTTAATTTGGGTGATTACGATCGCGGTTTTCCCTGTTTCCTCGACTGGTCGACATCCGTCATCTAAATCCTGTCCTGGTGGTTTCGAAGGCAGTTTCCGTCAATGGAGGCAATGGATTATGATGAAGAAGCGATCGATTATTCCCAGGATCCTTATGAAGGACAATCCATTTTGTACGGTCGCGGTGCCAACCCTAGCGTTATCGAAGCGACACCTTTTTATCTGGCTATCTCATCGGTTGTCGAGCTCCCTGGATCTTCTGCATCACCGCTGCGTTTTGGATCACTCTCCTTGGAGTCCCCAGGTTTATACATTCCTCCGCTCTCCCCTGGCACGCTCAACCTTCTCTCGGTTATTTCGCCTCCCTCCCCTAATTTCGATCCTCTCCCCTCCTTCAACCCGGTGCCCCCTTTGAGATCGCCTCATCCAGTTTTGTCAAACCCTAACTCCCTCCCTTCAGGATGTTTTGACTCCCCGGTCATTATCCCTAAATCGGCGACTCCCCTGAATAATTTGGGATCAGATCCATTGACGGAGCACCCATCGGCGCCGAGAACAGGAAAGCGAAAGGTTAAGTGCGTGAAGAAGTCCTCAAAAGATCTTACCATCACCTTCGGCGAAGATATTCCTATGGGCGAGGTCGTGGATAAGGCCAACAGAGTACTTGTTGGACATGTGCAAGGGAGGGCCTACTCAGCAACTAGGCTCACAAATTGGGTATAGAAGATATGGGGTGGTATTCTCCAGGAGTTGCTGGAGGTTCAGAGCCTGGCTCGGGGTTGGTTTGCTCTGCATTTTTCGAAAGCAGAATACATCAATCTGATCTTTGCCAAATATTGGCACAAAGAGATGGCACCGGTCCTTCTCAAGTGCTGGTCCCCGTTATTCGACCCAGAGCAGGAACAATAGGGGCGGGACCTATCTGGGTACGACTGCCTGGTCTTCCTCTTCAATTCTGGTCTGAAGCGGTGTTTATCAGGATTGGCAATGCCCTTGGAACATATTTGGAATATGATAAGACTTATGTTCAGACAAAAAATCGGGCACTGGCAAGAATTCTGGTACACTTGGACACAAGGGAGGGCTTGGAAGAGAAGATCACCCTGAAGTGGAGGCATTACACCAGGATCCAGATCTTGGATTATGAGGGGGTACCGTTTCAGTGTAGAAGGTGTCACAAGGTAGGGCATGTATTCAAGGAATGCCCTCTGCTCTCGAAAGCATTGGACTCCCTAGGCTCGCCTACGCCTCGAAAAGGAAATGCTCCAGGGTCGGTATCTCTAGCCCCGGGTTCAGCATCGCGAATGGGTACACCAGCTCCCAAGAATCTCAATGTGGGTGGATCATCGGAGGAGGCTGTAGAAGCAATCAGGGTGCCCTCGCCCCCATTGACCTGCGCTAGGGCCGCAACAGCTGCGGAGGTGGCGCGGGATACGAGTACATCTACTTCCCCCTCTTTGATTTCACCTTCATTATCACTTTCTGTTGATGCACCTTCGAATGTATTTGTATCACTGGTTACTTGTGCAATTTCCCCACCTCCACCCATCATTGCACCATCCTCTCCTTCGGTCCTTTCCTTTGCTCTTCCTGAAGATGTGGCCTCGTCCTGCCAGATGATGTCCCACTCTTACAACCTGCGGTCAAGGCCCTTATCTGGATCCGACTCTCATTCTGGGCTGGGGGTGGTCTACCCTGGTCCCCTTGTTCTTTCATCCCGAGGTCGCAAATCTAACCTAACCAAAGCTATACAGAAAGCTGGAGCTGAGGTAGTATCGGGCAAGCAATCCACCATGGAAGGGGTCCTTAGAGCACTGAAAACCTCGGTAGGGGTTCCCCCATGAAATGCCTATCCTTTAACTGTAGAGGTCTGGCTAGTACCTCCAAGAAACTAGCCTTGCGGAGGTTGTTTGAAAATGACCCAATTGATATCCTTATGCTGCAAGAGACTTTGGGCACTGCTGAAGCCATTGAGCATACCCTTGCCAGCCTGTGACCTGGATGGCATCACCAGGCGATGGATGCCATGGGTCGGGCTGGAGGTTTAGCCATCAGTTACAATCCTTGGAAAATAAATGTATCTACCACTTGGGGGGTGTGGGATACATAGGCATGGATCTCATCTCGGCCGAGCTAGGCGAGACCTTGAGGATTATCAATGTATATGGCCCATGCCAGAGGAGAGAGGAATTCTGGCAGAATTTTCTTGGATCAAGCTTGACATCAGTAGATCAGCTTATCATTGGGGGTGATCTTAACTTCTCTATGGGATTTGGGGAATCCCGGGGATCGCATGCACAGATTGACCCCTTGTCCAATTTATTTAAATACATTCTGGAGCAACATCATATGGCTGATATCCCCATGAACAAGGCGATGCCTACTTGGAGGAATCGGAGAATAGGGGATGCTGCTCTGGCCAGGAGACTTGACAGATTCATGATCAAAATCCCTCTTCTCCAGAGACTGGGCAGGTACAGGAAATGGGTAGGGGTAGGGGGTAAATCCGACCATTCCCCTATCTATTTGGAAAATTTGGGACCTGAAGTCAAGCCAAGGGCTCCCTTTAAATTCAATCATGTCTGGCTACAAGATGAAGAGTATACTAAGCTGATCAAGGAATACTGGGTGTCCCACCCTATATCGAATCACAGATCAGCAGAAGAGGGTTTCTGCCATAATCTCTCTCAGCTCAAACAAATAACCATGGCTTGGGCCAAAGATAAGAAGGCCAAAGATGATCGGAAGATTCTGGATATAGAAGCAAAGATGGGAACTCTGATGGATGAAAGGAATCTTGGCTTTACCTCAGCTGAAGAAAAGAACAAATTGATCATGCTTGAGATGCAGAAAGACAAGATTCTTAAAGAAAGGGAGGAAGCATGGAGATTTAAGAGTAGGGCCATTTGGTTGAAGGTGGGAGATGACAATACCTGATTTTTCCAGAATTATGCTAAAGGAAGGAAGGTTACTAATACAATATGGAAGCTGCCCCTTCCTAACGGAGACATGGCATAAAACTTCCACAAACTCACCAGACTAGGCACATCTCATTTTCAGAGTCTGTTCAAAGTACCCCATGAAGCCAACCTAGCAGATATCATTCATGTGGCCAGACTCTTCCCCCGTTTTGTAGGTGAAGAAGAAGCAAATGAATTAACCTTGCCAGTTACTCTGGAGGAACTGGAGGGGGTTCTGAAGTGGTTCAAGATTGACAAAAGCCCGGGACCTGATGGGTGGACTATTGAATTCTTTTTGGCTTTCTTTGATTTATTGGCCTTGGATCTTCTTCGGGTTGTCGAGGAATGTCGTTCAACCGGGAGGTTTTTCAATTTTATCAATTCCACCTCCATAGCCCTCATTCCTAAGAATGATACCCCTGGCTCTTTTGATGACTTTCATCCCATCTCCCTTTGCAATTGCCTCTATAAGATTATCTCGAAAATCATTGCCAATCGTATCAGACCTATCCTATCTCAGCACATCCTCCCTGAGCAATTTACTTTCCTTGAAGACCACCAGATACATGAAGCGATTGGCACTACTCAAGAGGCCATTCACTCTATCTGTGCCCGCCGTCTCAAAGGCATCGTCCTCAAAATTGACTTAGCCAAGGCTTTTGATCGGGTGGACTGGACCTACATCAAAATGCTGCTCATCCATCTGGGCTTTCCACTCCCTTTTACAAATTGGATAATGGTCTGCATTATGACCCCCACATACAGTTTTCTCATTAATGGATCTGCCTCCCCTTTTTTCCATGCTGAAAGGGGTCTCAGGCAAGGATGCCCACTTTCCCCGCTCCTCTTCCTACTTGTTATAGAAGGACTGAGTAGACTCATCTATCATGAAAAACAGATCGACAGACTATCAGGATTGAAGATCACATATCAGTGTTATTTAACACACCTCCTATTTGTAGATGATGTCATCATATTTTTGGATGGGAGTGTTCGGGACACGATCACTTTTGAAAAGATTCTCGCCTCATTCTACAAGGCAACCGGCATGATGGCTAACCACACAAAATCAACTATCTCCCAGGCTTACACTTCAGCTCAAGAATATGAACTTGCCTCGCAGCGTTTCCCTTATAATCCTCGTCCATTGGATCAGGGGTTCAAATACTTGGGCTATTGGATCAAGCCGTCGGGTCACAAGATTGCGGATTGGACATGGCTGATCACAAAATTAGAAAATCGGATCTCGCACTGTAGCCATTGTTTTCTATCAAGATTTGGGAGGTTAGTTCTCATTAAATTAGTTTTGGAGGCCACGCCTGTATTCTGGATGGCTTTAGCCTAGATACCTAGAGGCATTCTTGCTCGCCTAAGACAATTATGCTGTAGATACCTCTGGAATGGGAGACAGGACAAAAGAGTATTTGCTTGGATCAGCTGGGATAACATTACTCTACCAAATAAGTGGGGAGGTTGGGGCCTTAAGGATCTTGCACACTTTGCATAGGCTCTGGCTGCGAAAATGGGATGGACTTTGCTTACTAAGCAAAATCTCTGGACATCGATCTC
The DNA here is from genome assembly GCA_034641835.2 of Pinus albicaulis. Taxonomy (NCBI): domain Eukaryota; kingdom Viridiplantae; phylum Streptophyta; class Pinopsida; order Pinales; family Pinaceae; genus Pinus; species Pinus albicaulis. Next base: position 40,187,994 of record CM076574.1, read on the forward strand.
ATACCACAAATACACATGGCCTTTACAACTCATGGATTGGATGCAATTACCTAACTAGAAGAGGACATGTATATCAACAGTATGGAAAGCTCTGTTGCACTCGCTCCCCCTCATCTGCAGTCATCTAACATGGAGAATAAATGATGGATCCAGGGCATGCATCGGAATGGATCCATGGACAGGAGGAGGAGGGAGGTGTTTTCTCCCACAAGAGCTTATTCGGATACTCGATCAACAGAATACTAGAGTAATAGCTCACATAGTGGATCAGGAGAACTCATCCATATTTACTCAAGCATGGAAAACAGCTGCGCAGTTAAATCTGCCCCCTGACTGGCATCAAAGCTGGGATGATTAAACGATCGCTCTGAGTGAATCTCATATTCGCATCAAAGACGGACCAAACGAACTCATGTGGGATAAGGCTGAATCGAGATATTACTCCCCCAAGGAAGGGTACCTGTGTATGATTAATTACAAAAATCCAGAAATAGTGCAAAGCTGGTGGAAGATCATCTGGCGATTAAAGACCCCACCCCGGAAAAAACTCTTCTTCTAGTGTTTACTCTAGAATAAGGACCCCACGGGGGAAGTGCTCATGCGCAGATATGTGCATGGTCCCACCTGGTGCATACTCTGCAAACAACATTCCGAATCGACCACTCATCTTTTTCTTACATGCAGAATAACTGTTCAAATTTAGAAGGAGGTGACTGAGGAACTCGACTTCATGAGTATTTGGGAGGGTGAAAGCATCTCAGTAGCATGGGAGGCTTGGTATCAAGCTCATTCCGGTTCAAACCGTGGGTGCCTTCCCCTTATCATTAGCTAGGTAGTTTGGTTGGCTAGGAACAAACTGATTTTCGAAAATGGCTCGATTCGATGGCAATCTGTTACTGCCAAAATCATTGTAGCATACCATGAATTGTCGGAAATGGCCCCTCCTCGCATTCGCAGATCAGCTGCCCCGGACCCCATAGACCAATCCATACCATGGGCCTTTTTCGATGGTGCTATGCAGCAACATGGATGTGGGGGGGGGGGGGGTTCATTCTATATTTATCAGCGCATCATCATTAAAAAGTTAAGATGGGCTTAGGCATGGGAACGAACAATTTCGCTGAGCTCATAACCATCAGACATCTTATGCATTTTTCACTAAATCATGATTGTAGAGATTTACAGATACACGGAGATTCAAATATTATCATTAACTGGATCAATCTAAAATATAGATGTCATGCACACACACTCTTAAATATTTTGGATGAAGTTATGCAACTCAAATCTCAGTTTAATAACATCATTGTTCGTCATATCTACAGAGAGCATAATCACAGTGCCGACAGATTATCCAAGGAAGCCACGCACATTCCAGGAGGACAGTAGATAATCCATGAACAGAGGGGAAACTCACAGTATCAATACTTCCACAGGCCTTACATAGATCAAATCTACCCTCGGGTGGAAGACCACTGATTTTTTCCATGTTATATATGATGATATAGAAATCTAGTTTTTACTTATGAACAACATCCTGCGAGGTGCAATTATATAATTTTTGTTTATGATACAAACATCCTGCGTGATGTTCATTTTTGACAGCTTGATACAACATCATCCTACGTGATGGTTTTCTGATATGGATACAAACATGTACAGGAAGAACCATAGACTCATAAGTCATGAAGGAATTTTTCATATGCTGAACAACATTTACTACATGTAATTTTTCACTATTAATGGAAGATTACAATTTTTCCTTGGGAAAAAAAAAAGTAGGTATAGTTAGTTTCTTATTTTTTAGGAAGTTCATTTAGAGCTTAAAAATACCCAATTAGATTAAGGCCTTCACATGTGTTGTTAAGAGAGACATGGGATAAATTTTGATTAAAGGAATTAAGGGGTACAATAAGATCAATGTATAGCACCTACTCAAATCAACAAGAATATATCCAAACCATCAAGATGCCACACTTCTCTAAGAAAAATTATGAAACACCATGGAATAAATCAGATTATAACTTATAGTCAATTAATCAATAGTTAGAACATAGTGTTTAAGTGAACACAATAAAAATAGTACACATTGGACATAATAGCATATACACATGGATCATACATATCCAACTAAATGTGGTAGCTAAAGGAACTTCTTCCTACACATAGTGTCCTAGATGGCTAAGGCAAGATGTCATCAAACCAATGATACATTCATGAATTACATATATATCCATATACCTTAGATGAAAAATGATCAATGTGACAAGAATCGTAGGGGTTTAGATGACAATCAAATTTTAAAATATCCTCTAAAAGCCCATATAGAAAATGGGGTAACATATCCTATGACATCCAACTTGTGATATATGGTGGGAAAACCTTAAAGTATATCTGAAGAAAGATGTCTTGTTAAGGTCTAGGTCAAGAAGAGGTACAATGCCTCACTAATTTGGTAGTTGAAGAAGTTTAAATATTGGTTTGTCAATTTGGCCCTAAGTAGGCAGGGCAATATAGAAGGAGGTGACCCCCTTGGAAGAGTTCTAAAGGGGAAGGGCACATAAGGCCTTATATAAAGATCTAAATCCAAGTACCTCCCTCATAAAAATTTCTAGACATGTATTTAAAGAATGTAGATAACGACTTGTCCAAATGTTGATAAAGACAATAGAACATCCCTTGAATCCCATAATAAATGGGGGCATCTACAAATGGAAATGCTAGTAGATGTTATTAAGAACAAGAAGGTCATTATGATTCGTTTCAACTTGACGCGAATGTAAACCCACTTTGAACGCAACAAGGGAGATATGAAGGGCAACATCTGATACTCTTGAGTGTATGTGGTTAAACAAAAAGGCCCCCTTTCATTTGCATGAAGTGTTCCTGATACAAATCCATGTTATAGTTGAGGCCCTAAAAAGATGAAGTCCAAGTACATTGAATGTATTGTATACAAATAACCTCTCTAACAACCTAACACAAACATATAATGATGTCATTTACATTTGAGGTGTAAATCAATTGAATTGTGTTACAACTTTAATCGCTCCCCAACAAAACTGTGCCATGCTTCCTTGTGATGATGCTTCAACCCTATTGGAGAACAACCTCACAATGTAAAAGGAATTTAAACATGATGCAACTTTAATAGTGCCCCACATTCACCCTTTGGCTCACTACCCATGGCTAATTTGAGGTTATTTCAAGCACTGATGTGGATAATATCATTTTATTTTCTCTTATGTATGGTATTCTACATTGACACAATTGAGTTTGTTTAACAAACAAAATATTTATATTGAGGGTTCACTCCTTGTGCATTAGGGCTAGACAGACCTTGTCTTTATGAGTTATCTATTCATTTCCAACTCCTTAGTCCTTCAAATTTTGCACGTCATTAGGTCCAATACACCTACCCTTCTACCAGTCTTATTTTCCTTCACAAGCACAAGACTTGGGGCTCTTCTTTAATAGTCACCTAACAACCCTTCAACTGTACTTGGACTACCATTAATTTTCCCAACCATGGTCAATTATTTTACTGATCTAGTGCCCACAACACTACCCTCATCTAGGGATCTTCAAAATTTCCACCTAATAGTGATTTGACTCCTCTCAAAATCACTATTTTTGTGTACCAATTTCTTTGTTGTCCAATCTATGAACAAATATGAACTACGCCTCTTATCATCCTTCTAACACTTTGTATATGCTTGAACTAGGGTCACAAAACATCCACTAAAAGTTGATTGACTAATTGTTTATAGCTTGCTTCAGATATCTGTCCAAAACTCTTTGGACAATCCACCAAAATCAACTCCTCTTCATGTCCATCCATTCCTCATAATATGCCAAAATTATTCTACCCAATCTTCTACTCAGGTTCCACCTCTCTCCAAGGGTCTCGACCCCTCTTCTTCTACACATATTTGTCACGGTCTTAAGGGCATACCTTATGGATTGAACATGTTAGGAAACCTCCTTAACTACGGCATTATACTTCTATTCGAATTGTCTTAGAACAAACCTATCCACCCATAGCAAAAATAACAACTCTTACCTCCATAAGAGACACAACCTAGCTCATATGGACCCATAGATTCTAGGAAATTCTTTAACTGAATTAGGTTTTAAGGGGTTAGGGTTAAGGGTTTAAAGGTTTAGGGTTTAAGGGGTTAGGGGTTAAGGGTTTATAGGTTTAGGGTTTAGGGGGTTAAATGGGTTAGGGGTTTACTAGGGGTTTAGGGGGTTAAATGGGTTAGGGGTTAGGGGTTAAGGGTTTATAGGTTTATGGTTTAGGGGTTAAATGGGTCAGGGGTTTAGAGGTTTAGGGGGTTAAATGGGTTAGGGGTTGGGTATTTGTGTTTAAGGGGTTAGGGGTTAAGATGATAGTTTCATTGGTCTCTATTTGTGCACAATAGTTGCTTATTCTTTGCATCTCAATGCAACAATTTTGTAAGTATTGTTTCTTATTGCCATGTCTTCTTTATTTATTAATTTATACTATTTGTTAGCCATTGCTTTACATTTATTGATGAAAATTTCTATTGAAATCAAACCAAATGTATGTTCAATCTCCAGTTTGAAACTCAACCATAGTGTTGTCACACAATTTAAGTCTGAAGAATGGCCATCTGATGAAGTCTTAATAAACAGACTGCACCTCATGACTACTCCAGAAAATCTTAAGTTCGAGTGTCCCACATTCATGAGAAATTTGGCTCTAATACTCTTGCTCCACCTGACTGTGTCCTGGAAATACCCTTGTTTATTGCAAAAACATCCTAATGTTGTCGACCTTGTCCCTTAATAGACTAAGGAAACATATGTGACTGAGAGGAATGGAAAGCACTACAAAGTTGAAGAGAGTACAAAAGACTAAGATGGTTTAAAGGATAAGCTTAAAGAATGTAGCAGTGTTGAAACAACTAAAAGTTGTCCCAAACAAATAGTTGATAATGCGAAGCCTTCTTCTGTACTAGTCAAGCAAGACTACATTCATGTGAGAGCAAGAAGAGGCCAATCGACTGATAGGCATAGGCTGGAAGATAGGGTATGGTTCCCTCTTTTTGATGAAATATTTGATCTACATTTTGTTTATCAAAGATTAACCATTTTAACCTTGCCAACAAGGCGTAATTAACCCAATCGTAGGTCCCACTATGTCATGATATATATTAACTCTAGATATATATGAGAATGAATAATAAAGACATAAATTGATAGAGGTGGCGAGACAAGGGGAGTCACAAGGGAGAGATGGAGATAAACTGAAGGAGAGGGGAGAGAAGGAATGGATAGAGAGAGAGAGAGGGAGAGGAGTGAGAGAGGTAGAGAAGGGTTAGAGAGGGAGATAGTGACACAAAGATGGAAGGGGGGCAGAAAGAAGGATAGAGGGAGGGATATAGTGAGAGAATTGGAGGGTCAAGAGAGAGAGAGAGGGGAAGAGAGAGCGAGGTAGGAGAGAAAGGGAGAGAGAATAAGTACAATGTATTAAAACAATAAATATATTAGGCCCACTCTACACAAATCTGCAATCTGAAAATTCAGGATAAAAGAAGCAGGCTCTAGCAACAAATGCATAGAAGTATTTATTACTCAAACAGAAGAATGTCATAGCAAGTTGTTATCTCACAAAAGCTCCTACTACAACCTACAAGCTAACAGTACTCACTCTTATTATCCATTTCTACAAATGATTAACTATTGTGCCCATCCTTTTCATTTATAAGTTAAGAGAAGGTGATGTTAGAAAACATGCTAATGATAGCGTTAGTGGTGCATCTCCCTTGAGCATGAACAACTCCCTCATAACTTTGCCTTGTATGCAAGGCTTTTATTTTAGAGTAGTGCATTATCATAGTAGATATAACTCCTCTCCTGAAGGTGCCTCATTCCATAAGTGTGCACTCATGAATGCACCTGATATGATGGTGTTAATCTCCTCAACTAGTGTGCCATACTTGGTGGGTGTGACCCAACAACTAATTCGTATATCCTCGAAGGTGTCGTTATAAGCTTCTAGCTGTATTTAAGAATCTTTCTGACTAGTGTACCACAATCTAGCTCTGCAATCCTGGTGCTGCTCAACTTCTCAAGGCTGAGGTGAGACCAACTCGGACCAACTAGGTAATCTAACACTCTTGAGAAATTTTTTTTTTCCAATAACCCAAGATTCTCCCCCAACTTGTCAAACTTCCCCTTTGTTAGGAGCTTTGTCAAACTATTAACCATATGCAACTTTTTCAAAATGTGGTCCAACACTACTAACTCCCTAATGAACTTGGAATCTTAGGAAATTGTATTGAATATCAATGTGTTTGAAATGGTCATGACACATTGGATTTTCATAGAGCTTGATGTAACTTTGATTCTCACAAGAGACAATATTGGGCTTCAACAATTGATTGGTTGACTCTACAATCAAGTTGAAAATCTAGATAGCTTCATAATAAGTATATGAAACTACAATATACTTTGCTTCAGTGGAACTGAATGCAATTGTTGCTTTCTTCTTGTTGATTTAATAAAAATGATTTATAAAATGATAATAATGATGTTTAAAATGAGCCTTATGATGGTCTATTTATACACATTGATTGTTCACGGGGTGTAGGGGTATGTTTATAACATCACTTCCCTTGAAAACTTTGCCTTGAAAGCACAATAATTAGAATTTTCTGTAGTTATGCATGTTTTTGTGGTGGAATGAAGTTTATCAGATATCTATTTATACTTTATAGAGGTTTGACTTTGTTTGTCCTTTGGGTGTTGGTGAGGTTTCTTTGTATTTTTTGCATCATAGTCTAAAGTCTTTTGACCCGATTGTTTAACATGAAAGCTTTATGCTTATTGGCAATATATTTTAAATACCTGCATGATAAAGAAACTATTATGGTTAATTAAATTACTAATTAGGTACTACAAAAAGAGGATGATGTTGAGAGGGCTTGCCTGGGTGACTCTGGGAGAAACCTGGAGGTGGCCAGACAAAGCTCTTCTAAGTTACAAATCTGAAGAGAAAAAGCTGGTGATGTATATGTGGTTGCCCAACCTAGGTTGTATGGAAAATCTTGGCAGAGAGTGTTTACCTTTCCATGTCTTCACGAAAGTAGGTATTCTGGTCACAGAATAACATCACTACATGTAGGTGATGGTTTTATAGTAAGTTCTCAGCCTTATCTTCAGAATGGCTAACAGAGAGGATCAAGTTTGAATATAGGATATAATTTAACGAATTTGGAGATTTAGAGTTGAAGAAAAAATTGTGGTGATGTTTGGATGGGTGCTAATTTGTAGGGTTTTCCATTTTTATAATTTTCTTTGTTGTGCTTTCTACCATGCTACCTAGTTGTTTTCATGTTTCCCTAGCATTTTAACTTTTTCGATTTCTATCTCTCTATTGTTTCTTGCCCCATTTGAAATGTCATCCTTATTTGGTAGGTTTTTTCTTCAATATAGTGTGAATATTTTTCCATCACACAACTTCTGTGGGGTTCTTCCATGCAAATAGCTTGTAAGGTCCATTCATTGGGGTATTTGATGAAATGAAATGATTATCGATGATCACCAACTAATGGTACCTGCAGAGATTTACTCTAACAATTCTATAGTTTTCTTGTGCCAACAATTATACAACATTTTAACCTCATGAATTAGTCTCCTCTGTTCTCTTAGTTGATTCTATAACTGAACGGCCCGATGCCCAGTGTTACTCCTGAACGAGGCGCCCATAAAACTTTTGCCATTCATTGACTGCTCGAGAAGTGGAAAAGGTCTCTACCACCTGCCCTCTAATATTTCCCTCATCATTTCTCATTTTCAGTCATTGAAAGTGCCATTCTTAGCCTTTGCACTTCCCATTCCTGAATGGTCCGGGCCACCTCTGAACGGCCCGGCGCCCGGGGCACTGTTGAACGTGGTCCTGCCTGCTTGGGCCGCTGCTAAATCCATCATCTCATACATCTACAAAGCGGTTTTCTTCACACCAATATCTCACCCTCCACGTATCAAAATCTGCATATCATTTTCACCTCTCCTAGTTCATCCCTACGGGCTTATTTTTGAACGGCCCAGGTCACCCCTGAACGGCCCAGCGCCCGGGCCACCAACAACAGAGTTTTTCAAAAGATGCCAAAGTCAAGTTTTTAGCAGAAATACACCCCCAAGTGCATCAAGATACTTTTATAAAGAGGATGAAGGAAGTCTTCTACTATGATTACAGAGGACATAAAATAGTGAAAGAGATAATGGTTATTGTGTCACTTTGAAAGAAATTTTCTTTCTATAAATGGCTAGGGATATGCATAGTCTCTAAAAGAAAAACATCAGTTTGATTAGAAGGTTTTCAATTAGTTTGAAAGAGTATTTAAAATAGTGTTTTAAATGAGTCCCTTTTGTCTCAAATAAACCACAGAGAAACAGTGAAAGGGAAGAGGGTTAATGTGAAAATTTGAAAGTCCTTTTTGTGCTATGAGATAGCTAAGACTACACACAGTTGATAGAAGGAAAAACAAATTTTGTTTGTAGAGGTTTTCAAATCAGTTTAAAAGGTGTCCTAACAATGTTTTCAAAAGAGCACACCTTGTTTGCTAAATCAAATATCAACACAGTGATTGGGGAAGAGGTTGTATCAGTTTGAAAAAAATCTTGTTTACCTTTTAAAAACAATGATAACAAAGGGGAAATGTTTAAAGGGGAAGGGTTTTCATGCCAAAAACAAAAGGAAATTCCTTTTGAACAAAAACCACAAACATATCTGGTTTAAAACCCTTTGTTCAAACACAGTGATAAAAAGTGATTTTGTTCTCATTTGACAAATACTTGTTTGCTAGCATTAAAGAAACACATTGATTTGCAAGGAGTAAAAGGTGTCTTGGTTGAAGATTTTTTCCAATGATAATTTCATAAGTTTTTATTGGTAAGTCAGTGAAGAGTATTAGAAGAAACGAGCACTACAAAAAGCCAAATCAGTTTGCCCAAAGGAAATTGAAGGATGCACAAGAAAAAATCAAAATCGCCCAAAGAGGGTGCCCGGTGGAAAAAGAGGAAAAAGACACCTCTAGGCTTGGAATTTTGGCCTGAGCTTCTAGACATGTTTCTAAAAAGCCTTGAGGGACTTGCTCACCAAAATTGAGCAAATTTCGACATGTTCTTGTTTTTTGACATTTTTGGGCCTAATTGCATAAAACCATGTGCGCCGCCATTTTTGTTTGGAGCATCCTCAACTATTGAGAGTGGTACCATTGGATGAATTAAATTCAGGGGCATCTAATCAGAAATTTTTATATCAATTGAATATTTTTTGGTCCCCCAAAGAGGCAAAAAACACTCACTTTTTCGACACTCTGCCCACATATCAGCAAGGCCTATTTTTTGGGTTTTTTTGCTCAGTTCTATATTTTACAGACTTCCAAGCATCATTTTGGGAAAATTCAGGTTGTTCCAGAAATTAGACATCCAAGGATTTCTAAAAATCTATCATGGGCCTCATTTCGACATCGGGAAGGCCTTCAAAAGTCTTCCGAAAGACAAGAAAGTTTCTGCTGATGCGCCCTTGTGGCATTTGGACCAAAAAAGGCATTTTTTTGAAGTGGCCTCTCCAAATGTGCGTTAAGCTATTTTGGGACATTTTCAGTCATAAAAAGTCAAATTTATTCCCTTTTTAGTATTTTGAGATATTTTATTGGATATTTTGTGCCTTGGGGTTTGCAAACCCTCAGGGACAAGATAAGATATTTGTTTTTGAGCCAATGGCTAGCTAGTTGCCTTGGTTGGTTTTCCTCCTCTTTGGCCTATATATTCCAAGAGGATTCATTGTAATAGCAAGCAAAACTTGATGTTAGAGAGCAATACAATAGCACTATGAGCTTTGAAGAAACACTTGTCTTGTGATGTTGATGATCTCTTTCTTGACTTGGATGGTGGAGAAGTATTGTATGTAGGATTCCATGGCTTGGTGAATGGTATAGTGTTCTTATTTTGTTTATGATTCCTCTGTTTCACATATGTTTCCATGCTTCTTGCTTGTTGTATTTCAGTAAAGATAAGTTTAATACATGCCCATGGAGGCACCTCAAGTTTCCTAATTCATTTACAGCTTCTATGTTTTCTTCCTTCTTAGTCATATCAAAGAATTCTTAACTGCTCTTTGATCACTACGAAATTGTTTATTTATTTCATTGATGGTTGTTATGCATGCTAATTATGATTCACAGTATGCCCTTCTTACTCATGGCTAGTCAAAGTTCCTTCTCTAAAATCTCTCTTTGAATGGTTGATTGTCTTAGTTGAACCAAGGAGGTCTTGTTTCGATCTTTCCCTTTGCCTAAAAATTTGAATTCTTGCTTTCAATGTTCCCAATAGCTCAAAATATGATTTGTAGGAGTTCCCTCTTCATATATTGAGTTGTTTGTCCGTCTTATTTGTTTTCCCAAAGTCTGAAGGTGATTTCCCAAAGTTAGAGGGTCTTATACTTCTATGCATCACCTGAATGTTTATTTTATGCATTGATTAGTTATTGTTTCGTTCATAAGGGACCATGGTTAGCCCTAACTTATGAATGCTTGCTAATTAACTATTCATGTTTAAAACCTCTTTGTTATTCACAAACTTATTGTTCATCCCATTTCATTTTCGCCCAAAGAATCTATTCATCTCGACCAAATCAGCCCTGCAGTCATACCTTATCCGTCATTAAGACTATATTGACCTCATTTGACCCCATAGCCCAATTGTTTTGACATCTCCGTATCTATTTATCCTTTCAGTCAGTTTTCCCTCAACAACCAAAACAAATAAAAAACATACTTCATAACTAGCCTAACATCTAAAAACAAACTAAGCAAACAAGCACACATCCTTGCACATAATAGAGAGAGCCCTCTCTGAGTCCAGGAAGGCTAGGCCCTAGGACTCCAAAGTTGGTCTGATGTTACCATGTCATTTGGATTGCCAATCTGCCAAATTACGGGACACTAATACTATCTAACTGATCCTTCCTACTACTATTGTACTGTGGGCTCCTCGTAGCCAGGTTCGATCCATGAGACACGCCATCGCAATGGACCTTGCCCAAATTTCTTATCTTGGGATTATGTCTACACATAACCCCACCTTACACCTCGAGGTATGGCTGCTCCCTCTTCCCGGCTGGCTCGAAATTTCCCCCTCATGGAGGTCTCTACTTGAGTGGACACTTCCACTCGGTCTCCTCTCTGCTTCTCCAATTGTGGCAGCTACTCCACAACCTTCTGAGACTGCTTCTCATGAGGATGCATGTTGAGAGGTAATTTATGCTCCCTCTAAACCACCAAGTCTCTAACTTCTGCCTTTCTCCTCAAAGCTTTTCATGCATCTGATACCTCAAGTGCATATAGGTTCTTGACTCATGCACAGTGTAATTGTCCCAAAGTTAAAAAAAAATTCTAAAAAAGAGTTGATTTTAAATCGATGATATCTCCCTCATCCGAGCTCCGATTTGACCGATTTTTTTTTCCATTTGGGTAGATTTTCGCAAGGAATCCAAATATTCTATTTTTTTTTAAAAATTTTACACCAAAATATTCAAATATTCTCTACAAACTCGCCGCCCAAAAAATTCCTGCTCTGATACCATGTAGAAAATCTAACCAACGACATTTAATCTGATCTTGTAATCTACTAAAAAAAGATACTGAATCCTTCCTACAATTTACGAAAACAAAACACGATCGCACAATCATATATAAGTAAGAGAAATAAATTATCAATCGCACAACAACATGATGTATTTGGGGAAAGCAACTAATCAAAACCCCTCTATCTCTATTATGTATTAAGTCAAGAAATCATGAAACAATACAATGCTTAATCTCTCGTGGGATTCTCTAACACTCTGTCAATTGTCTCCCATTGATCTAGGCAAACTCGGTCTAGTACTTAGCCAATTATCATCCTTACTTTAGCCTGCCTTGCTAATGCAATTCCTAGGGAATTAACTCCTTATTAATTAGGAAAATCAGTCTTCCTTGATTGCGCAATCCATCATGGCATCCCAATGAGTTTATAATTGTACATGGGAAACTTTCTCTGAATAAAAATGATAGTTATGTTCCCTTTAACCTCTGTCTCAACTGGGTATTCCTCAAAACTGACATGCATGAAAATATTTATAGTGAATTATCAGTTATCTGATTGATCAATCATTGTGAATTAAATCTAATTTAATTCACTGGACCTCTCACTAGCTCATCACTCAGTTAGAACTAGTTAAACTGATTTTAACTCATTTAATTGAGTTAATTACACTTGCACCCCACTAATGCATCAACTTCAACTAGACCCCAAAAATATTAGAATCCCTCTAGATGCGTCATATTAGACCCTCAAATCGAATTTCTTGAGTTAACTCGGTCATCATGACTTAATTAACTGACACAAGTTGTTATGAGATGAAATTACAATTTATTGTCCAATTTATTTAAGCGAAAAATAAATTAGACGCCCCACATTCCTCACTCCTGGTGCATCAAAATTCCTCACCAGTGTGGGTGCATTTTTTTTTGTCCTTTATGGTTTCCAATCTCACTATTTCTTGTTGCAAATTTCAACATTTCAGAATTTGATGTGGCCTTCACACAAAGACACCATTGAAATCACATGCCCATATTCTCATGAGAAACCTCTCTTAAGCTTGATCTGCTAGAAGAGAACCAACAATATGCCATCCTACTTCCTAGCGCAAACTGACCATTAAGGTATGCAACATTCTTTTGAACCCTCACATGATGATCTTTCTCTTGGAGGATGATCATGACCTCCCTTTAGCAACCCCTACTCGGCCCTCGTACTTGACCTACTTTATGACTACATCTCTCTTCACCCCCTTGATGTGCCAAATAGTGGGAATACATGTCAAACATGCTAAGATGTGCCAAGTGATAAGGCATGCCAAGATGTGCAAGGGCGTGTCAATGCGTGTCAGGGACTTTCAAGACAACAAAAGAGAGAAAAAAGTTAAACTACAAGGAAATGAACAAATAAGAGGGTTAATAAGTCATCAATTTACCTTTTCCAAGAGGGGCATGCTAGGCACACTAACACTAGGTGGCAATAGGTTCCAAGTGCAAAGTCTTAGTGCATTCTAAGTGCCAAGTATTCCTTTGTTGCTTCTCATCTACTTTCCAACAATTGATCATCACAAATAAATTTAATATTAAACCATGCTAAATCATACCAAGGCATCTCAACGTATTCCACACATGCTAAGACTTTCCAAGTGCCAACACGTGCCAAGCGCCAATATGTGTCAGGGACTAGTGTTATGCATGTTATGAAGTGGAAGGGAATGTTGAAGAGTGCTAAGGTGTGCTAGAGAGTGATAATGCATGTTGATGAGTGTTAAGGAGTACTAGGAAAAAACATTAAGGGAGCACTAGGTAAAAATTCAATGAATATGAGGAACGTGTACTACCAGAGTGTAGTGTTAATGGTTAGTGTTAGTCGTCATGCCAAGAAGGGAATGACAAGGTATGCTAAGCATTGGTAAGGCATGCTAGGGAATATCAAGGCATGTTAATAATTCCCAAAGTGTGCTTGGGAGTTCCAGGGTGTGCTAATTATATCATGTGCCAATTAATAGTGCCAAGATATGCCAATACATGCTAGGTGCTAAGGATGTGGCGCAAGGTGCCAGGGTATATCAATATGTGTCAAGGCAACAAAAGGAAGAACCAATAAGAGGGTTAATAAGTCATGCCTTTATCTTTTTGAAAAGGGGCATGCTAGGCACACTAATAATAGGTCCCAATACATGCCAAGTGGCATTGTGTGCCAAGTGCTAATGTATGTCAATTCATTCAACCAAGGTGTTCTAGGGCATGCTAGGGACAATATGCAACATGAAAACACATGCTAGGAGAGTTCCATGTTGTGTTAGTGCATGCCACCATGTGCTTGGGCGTCAATGTCATCAAAATATGTTATAGGTACAAAGATGTTCCAAGACATGTGGGGTAATAAGAAATGTTAGTGTGTGCCAAAGAAGTAATTTAAGGTGTGCCCAGATTGTTGAGGATTGTTAGGTTTTTCCCATTAATATAATTTTCAGAGCCCGATTATGTATTAAATAATATATTTCCTACACACAATAGTGGAACTTTATCTAAATGGAATTTGCTAGATAATAAACTTAATTGATATGAATCATGTGTTGACTCATAGGAAATCTCTATTCGACTAGTCATTACTTGAGGGAAATGAGACACGCTTATTAATTCTTAAAAAATTGACTGACCCTAACCACTATGGCCTTGGAAATATTATAAAAAATGCTCAACAATAATGGTATTAAATCGTTATCTTTTGATAAAAAATATATTAACAGGCACATAGCGTCATCAAAAACTCATTGGAATGATCAATGATGAGGGACATTTTTTTATCATCACCAAAAGTAACAAAAATAGCATTGGTGAGGGTCATTAAAAGTTCGTCACTAGAAGTGTCACCAAAGAGAGAATTAGTGATGGGCCTTTAACGACCCTCACCAAAAGTGAAATGTCTTTAGTGACGGACCATAAAGGACCATCACTATATACACTTACAATGACGGTTTTTAGTGATCAATGACGACAGACATTTTTTGATCGTCACCAAAAGTAACAAAAGGAGCATCGGTGAGGGTCATTAAAAGTTCGTCACTAGAAGTGTCACCAAAGAGAGAATTAGTGATGGGCCTTTAACGACCATCACCAAAAGTGTCATTGAAAATGTCTTTGGTGACGGACCATAAAGGACCATCACTATATACACTTAAGTGACGGTTTTTTAATGACCGTCACCATATGTGACATTGGTGACGGACCTTAAAGGTCCGTCACAAGCATGACCCTCACCAATGTGCTTTTTTCTTGTAGTGTATACTTTGGTGCAAATGTAGAATATTTTTATGCACGCAAGCATATTTGAATAAACAAATATTAAGGGAGTCCCATGTCTCTCTGATGGTAGGACGCAGGGTTCCTTAAAACATCTCAAAGGATCAAAAAATATATTTTTGTAAGGAATGAAGAAAGATATTCAAAATTTTGTAAGAGAAGGTCAAGTTTGCATAATAAATAAAAGAGAGATAGTAAAATCTCTAGGGTTACTTCAACCATTCCACATACATATTCAAAGACTAGAAGATATATCAATAGACTTTATTACAGGGTTACTGAAATATAAAGGTAAGTATTACATTTTTGTGGTCATTTATAGACAAATTTTGTAGATTTTTTTGTAGAGCTCAAAGTACATAAACAACAAGCCAAGTGGCAGAAGTGTCCGTGAAAGAAATTCATAGTCTTCATGGTTTTCCTAAAGTAATAGTAACAAGAAAATTTTGGAAATAATTATTTAATATGAGTGGAGAAACACTAGCTGCCATGAGTTCTACATATCAAACACAATCAAATGGTCAAATAAAAATAGTTAAAAAATGTTTTTAAAGTTATCTAGAGTGTTACTCTTTAGAAAAGCAACTTAGTATGCCATAATTAATAATCATTCCCTATTCAATTTTGTTAATAGGTTTATGTCAGACGATGATGCAGCGGCATTAGGCACTAGCCAGCAATGTAGGAGGTTTTGTCCACATGTTGTGGCTAGGAGGGTTCGAAAACATTTGAGTTGTAACAACTAGGTGTCAATACCTCAGCTGACTGTATTACTTAGACTAGTTAGAGTTGTAGGAGTCGAACAGTTTCAGTTAGTTGAATTATTATAATTAGACCTTTTGATTTCTAGAACGGTCCTCTCAGAGGAACCGAAGAGCCATATGTTATGTATATAAATTGTAAGTCCTCGGATGAATAAAAGTAGAGAGGGGATTTCTGCAATAAACCTCTGTGTGTGAACAATTGTTTCTAGTTAAATGATTTCCAAGCTTAGTTGCCATTGAATTATCTCGAACTGCTAATTGTGAAGAATTGTTTAACTGCGAGGTGATTGGGTACTGATAATTCCATTATTCTGTATTTGAATTCCCGTAAATCGTTGGATAACCCTGTGAACTCACCCCACCCGAAGGCGAGCTCTGTGTAGAGAACCGGGGTCGTGAACACTGTTCAAATATAAAAATCCCGCTTAATAAAGAGAAAAATTGTTGTGCTTTCGAAACCTGACCCGAGGATTGGACATGAGTTAACAAACAAAAGGATAGCGGAACCAGACTTGCACCCGTGGTCAAGCCCTGTACCAAAACCACAAGCTGAATCATAAAAGCGGGTTGCCCATATCGCACCGCTTTTGCGGAGTAGGGGGTATTTCCTATTCGCGAGTGATTCCATAGGGAATGCGACACATGGCGAAGTGACCCCCGGAAAACCACCGTTTAACCCGCGCCATTGCACGTTAAAGCCCGACGTTGGAAGCCGAGCGAAATTGCCAAGAGTCGTTGATTTGGA
Organism: Pinus albicaulis; assembly: GCA_034641835.2. Classification (NCBI taxonomy): domain Eukaryota; kingdom Viridiplantae; phylum Streptophyta; class Pinopsida; order Pinales; family Pinaceae; genus Pinus; species Pinus albicaulis. The sequence continues at coordinate 40,204,424 of CM076574.1, forward strand.
GAAGGGCCATCGGACGGTGGTCGCACGTTGAACTTGCCTGGAGGTTAACTAATGTGTGCGGAGGATAGCCAAGTATGATACGAGTGTTTGATTGGTTATTGATATATATAGGTGGGGCCAGAGTATAATGAAATTGTTTAATTAAACGATTGGCGGATAATTAGCATAAGTCTGGAGCATGATTGTTGTAAGGCTGGGTGGTGAAATATAGAGTCGAAAGTTCATTACAAGTTATTTATTTAAAAAGAAACGTGGAGTATAAATACAAAGTGTTGAAAGTTAAACATTGGTTATAAGGCTTGAAGATAATATAAAGTCAGGAATATAAATTAAAGTCCAACCATTGTGGATAGTATTTATTTATCAAATTCTATGAATTTCTACGAATTTGATAAATAAACCCGAAGAAAGAAGAAGTCAATTAAGACTCAGGTTGGAGGAAAAGAACGGGGTAAACCAAGGGAAAATGCTGACAGAGCGATTGTAGACACACCAGCTCTCCTTAGGGGTCCAATTTCAGTTTTGTTGCGTCACACGATGATCTCTCTTCTCTAGCATTTACCTGTATTGAAGATCACTATTCTAGGAATAAGGAGTTATTTTATCCAAAAATAACCCTAGCCAAACATTGACAATGCATCAAGGATATATGTTTATGCTTCATAAGTACATATGTTCTACTTCTAAATCATGTCTTGGAAGTGGTTGTTTTGCTAGAAATTATGCACCAGTTGGTTTCATACCAAATTCTTTTTCAGCATCCAATACATGAAAAAGATAATGGTTTAAAACAACATAAATATTTTAAATTTTGCAAGAATTGTCTGGCACTCTTTGAATATGAATTTTGGAGTCAAGTGCATGATGTTGTATAGGATCAAGTGTCATTTTGAATACCAAATGTCTCACAAGAAACTTCTCAACATGCTACCCTGTAGTAAGGATTAAATGACAATATTGCATCAACTATTTCCATAATAAAAGTGCACCTCGGCCATAAGACTAAACAACTACAAATGTTGTAGATCTAACAAGACCACACAAAAATGTATTCCACAAGGCCAATACTGTATGAAAAATGAAAAGGAGTTTGAAACCAAAAATACCTTAGGCAACTAATTCAATTAGATACACCAAACCATCAGCAAAAATGAAAACCAACCTACTTGGCCCCAATATTTTCAACTGGGTCCTTTAATTCAACCAATAAAAAGGCCAAAACCATAGCATTGAGATACATTTCATTACGCTGTCAAAAACAATAAAATTTGACTCAGCCATAACCCTTTCCTTTTATTGTTGTGAAAATATTTATGCATTACTCTAATGTGGCTAGTCCATAGGCCAAGTAGACCACTGGGTAACAAATATGTTTCTTTTCACCTTTGATTTTTCAAATTATGCCTACCAAATCTAAGACATTTAAGAGGGGGAACTAATACAACGTTAAAAAGAAAACCAGAGAACACATCTACAAATTACCTCCTTAGCTACTGTCACACCATCTTTAACTATTTTTGGAGAACCATGATTGCTCTCCAAGACAACATTTTTCCCTTCGCCCCAAGGGTGACTCCAACAAGATCAGCAAGTTTGTTCACACTGCCTGCAAGACAAATTGGCAATGCTTTCAGTAAGTGTGCAATTGAATGCCAGACCATATGCCAAAACAACCCTCCATGAAAAATTAAAATAACACATTAAAATCGAATATAAGTGGACAAGGAAAGATCCACCGCAGTGAAGTTTCACGTGCAAGTGAGCTTCCTTTAAACATAATTTTTTCTCTGACCTGCAATTTTTTTGTCATTGAGCCATCCTTGTTGAAGTACAACTCCTTTTCCATAGCTCTTGTATTAACTACCTTCTCTCTATCATGTAATCTCAGATTCCCTCTTCTGCTTGAGCGATTAAAGGAAATGGGTGAAAAAACTGAAAGAGAAGACAATTGTCTGCCATAATTATCAAACATTGCACCCAACTTCTTCCCCTTTCCATTGTTACCCAATGAGGTAGATGTGGAAATTGTTGTCATACTACCCAAAGCAGAGGCCATCTTCTTTTATGTTGAATATAGAATTACAATATCTTCATATTAGTATGAACCTTAAAAAACATGACTCCCATTGCTAAAAACCAATTTTAAGTTGTAACAGGCAAACTAAACAACTATCGCAACTTTTGGCAACTTCTAGAGCATTAAGAGAGAAACAACCAAAGAGAAATACAACCACAATCCTCATTTTAATGAGACCGGATTATATATTTGCATTAAGATAATAGAAAGAAATCACGAATATATTAAGGCCAACACAAAACAATCTTTAACCAGTGTCTCTCGCAGCCTTCAGGTTTCCATGCTAGAGGTTGCATATTTTTAATTTAAATTCTTGACCTCTCGTGCCCATCTATGAATGCATCCAATGGGATATCTACATCAAATGCTCCTTTATATCCCCCAAAACAAATTCCCTACTACAAGAGCACCAGTATTGATCGATCACCCCACACCATCCCACCCACTAGAAACGGTGAAAAAGAAAACCCGAGAAAACTTCTGAAATATCTCAAGATGACTATATGGGTGGTTCTTATGAATCAACCAACCATTCAAAACATTCTCATCAATCCAAACCATGAGTATTATGTGACGATATTCAAGCAGGCACTGAATCGGATTTCTGAAGCTATGTTAGAGAAACCCTAAACTCTCACTAAAAATAGGTGAAATGTGGCATCACTCAGAGATTGACATGTGCCAATTGGTACAAGTGGTAGACAATTGGCATGCTCAAACAACGAGGTGATGCAGGAATGACATGAGGGAGAAAATATCGGAAAAGCCCCAAATCTGGAGAACTAAAGCTCATCACCAACCTGAGATTGACAACTTTACATGATGTAACCTATGAAATCGTAAATGGAGAAATCATAGTAACAATAAAGTAACCTATGTAACAATAAATTCGAATTAATCCTGGGAGTGGTAATGGGAGAAATCATAGTGAACAACGGGAAACATGAAGAGTTGCTTACAATCAAATAGATGAAAAAACACATACAAAAAACCTAGATAATAATCATGAACAAGCTTAATATTGAATTATGAACTGTAAAGGAACTTACAAAATGTGACATTACGAACATGGTCAAGCGCACAAGAAAAAATATCTTGGACATGACCCTGGTTGACAATTTGTATTGCTCATGATGCAAGAGGATTTGTACCTGCACTACCAAGTCAATCAAAATCCATCATTATCTATACAATAAATACAAGTAATTGATGTAGTATTTTTTACTCTAAGATGCATTCTTATGATAATGTTAGAACATATGTTGAAATTGTCAAAACATACCTGAATAAGCTCCTCTTCGTTTCAAGAACAATTTATTGGAGTCGCATGAACTTGGAACAAGCCTCCCACGATCTGAAAGAGTAGCAACTAAGTCAACGGTGACTTTTTTGTTGCTACGCTGGATCGAGGGAGGTTTGCTCCAAGATTAAATCGCTCCAATAAATTATTCTCTACTAAACAGGGCCAACCACGTGAAGGTGGAAGCTCTTATGGCCCCTCCCCCCTCCTCACATCACTCTCAATTCCCCAATACCCAATCTATATTTCATTTTTTACTTTCATGAGCATAAAAAAAAATATTCAATAACTAATAAAAAAAACAATTCAACAAAAAGTACGCAAGGAAACATTGCAATTAATGCTTGACATAAAAATAGTATGATAAATGAGTTTTTATATAACGCAAAAAAATGTTCCAAGTATGGTAACGTTTGTCTTATAATAATACAATATTTTACATTGTCAAATTTTCTTTTTCTTCTTCCTATTTTTAAAGCTCCTAATTACATCATCAATATCATCGTGCTCTGCTCCTGTTTCATGCCTTTCACCTGCACTGCTGACCTGGTTGCATATTCACGATGTCTGGGCTCATCCAGTGACGGGGCATCGCCTACAAAAACGGATAATATTAAATTTTAATTGTCAGTTTTTAAATATCATTGAACTAGTTCGGTAATATTAATAAAAAAAATTGCAATGAGATTATTTACCTGGTGCACCAGTTGTCGCTGCTGACCTAGTTGCGTTGTCACGATGTCTGGTCTCATCCAATGACGGGGCATCGCCTACAAAAACAGATAATATTAAATTTTAATTGTCAGTTTTTAAATATCATTGAACTAGTTCGATAATATTAATAAAAAAAATTGCAATGAGATTATTTACCTGGTGCACCAGTTGTCGCCGCTGACCTAGTTGCATAGTCACGATGTCTGGTCTCATCCAGTGACGGGGCATTGCCTACAAAAACAGATAATATTAAATTTTAATTGTCAGTTTTTAAATATCATTGAACTAGTTTGGTAATATTAATAAAAAAATTGCAATGATATTATTTACCTGGTACACCAGTTGTCGCTGTTGGGACTGTTGCCCTGTCTTCCTCTCTGGTGGTAAGATCCTCAAGAGAAACATTCTCTGTCATTTAAACAAAAAACGTTATAAGGAAAACCATCAAGGTATAATTAGAAAAAATTATAAGTGAAAATTAATTACCGTCACGATCCTCACTGATAGCAGCATTGTCGGCCTGGTCCCCACTACAATGATCAGGTTGCACGTGAGGATCATCTACATCTGGCTCTAAAACTGGGTTATTTGCCTCGTCGGTAGTGCTGCTCCACTGATTTAAAAAAAGTTGTTAGACATTAAATTTATGGACAAAAACAAATATATTGAAAGGTTAATGTTTTACCTTATCAAGCATTCTGGATCTTGGGACCTGCCCCAAGCTTCTGCGACGTTCAACTATAGCTTGATCGCTGAAATGGAAAGCGATATTTTTATCTTCCTCTGTAGTTTCTGTTCCGAAGTCATCACCCTACATTACATATGATTGTGTATTTTTAATCATATTTGATAGGATTACAAAAACGTTGGAAGGCGATAAAATTAATTATAATATGTTTAGCTACTTAATTACAATTCTTGCAGCTAATTTCAAGTAACCGCCCTGGCCTAGCTTGTGATGGCCCTTTTTCTCAATCCTAGCTTTGGTTGCCTTTGAGGTGTCAGGAAACCTAGCATCAACAAAATTGAAGTCAGATATGATGTAGCATACTTTTATTTTAGGCATAGAGAAAATTAAAGTTATTGAATTAAAGTTGTAATTTACCTTGCGGGTCCAGTTGGCATTTTTCCTTCTTTCTTTGCCCTTTTCTCTTTTCCATCATGGACGAGTGCTCTCCACTCACTCTCTGGAATTGCGAGAGGACGCTCATATATAGGGTTAAATTGCAATTGCATCCTATAGGTGTCCTTGGTATATTTCAAATATTTTTCGGCTACTCGAGCCACCGCTATTCTGTCAAATGTGTCGACCCCAAAAAGGGCTTCTAGATAATCTAGAAGTTCTTTTTTTAGGTTGGAATTCTGGGAATTCTACCCTGTGCATATGGTTGGGCCAAAAATTACCAACACATGGCTCTCCAGAAACCTGTAGAACTCATTGTTTCCTACACAGAAAAGAAGAAGAAGATATTATCATTAATTTAAAAATAAAAATCATGATAAATATGTTTTAGATAAAGTACATGAAATAGTTAAAATATTAAAATTTACCTAGGAGTTGTACATGCTTTATAGGGACACCTTCATCGTTCACCAACAACGTGCCATTAATGGTCCCTGTGGAGCTGACACGTGTAGCTCCAGGAAATGCAATAATGTAGTTGGCCATATCAGCCTCATCATTGCCAACACGTTCAGTAGTTGGCTGGGTATCTGCTTGGGCAGGGTGTGTTTCTTGGCTGGCACCTAAAGGAGTCGAAGGTGTACAAGAGGGTTGTTGGGAAATCTCTTTCCCTTGTGTCCCACTACCACCAACACCGGGTTCAGCAAGTGCCAGAAAACGCTACATACAAAAGAAATTTTTGTTAGTTTAGTCAATGTAAAAATTAAAAATCAAACTATCACAATTCATCTCATGCAGAGCAAAAAAAATATCCTTTTGACTTTTTATTATTACCTGATATCTTTCTAGTTGGCTCATAAGATGTTTTATCCTCTCTTCTGTTTCAGGTGTTTGAGGCGCATCTATCAAAGTATTAAATTCCAACCTTGCATCTCGTGCCTTTTTTTGCAACAAGAACACTGGAGATAGGGATGAAGAAATATCTTCCTCAAAGAGGGAATCATCAGGCGTACCATGGCTAGGTGTCTACATATTTGAACAAAATTAATATTATTTCAATTATGTAAATAACTCAAATACCTGAAGATAGAGCAATGTTGGCACTTTACATGTTCTTTTGCTGGCCTCTTTCCGCGATCATCCCATCTCGGGGTTGTTCCTGCACTGCTCTAATCAGTCTGCCACAATGCAATAAAATTATAAATGTAAAAACTTGAAAACAATATCTAACTTGAAAACACAAAATGAAAACTGAAATAATTTCTAATAAGACACCAGAAGACAGAGTTAGAGTTTCAAATATGCCTTGCATTGAATTCAGTCCTGGAAACATGTCATTGCACATTAAGGCACCCAAACAAGAGGCGAGTTGACAATGAAGACCTTATTGAATATATTGTTGGAGCAACTTCTAGTAAACTTGTTGTGAAGACCTTGAGGATATTTTTGGAGCAACATTGTTGAAGCTGATGGTATAGCATTGTTGGAGACGATCTTGAAGGGCCTTGAAGTGAAGCTTTTGGAGCAACTATTGAAAAATCCTTAGAGCATTTAAGTAAGGCACTTTTTATCTTCCATCACCTTTTTCCTTTCAATATTCTTTAAACAATTTTGTTGATATTTAATTTTTGAAATCACGTTATAATTCCTTGATTATATGTGTTTGGGGACTTTCCCTTTGAAATTACCCAAAAATACCCTGGCAATTTTATCTTTAGGATGCATGTTTGACCCTATTGTTCAATATTTTGATTGATAGTAGTAAACATAGAGAGTTATGGGGCTCTTGACCTGGTTTGGTTGGGCCATTATATCCCTAACATCTACTAGGGAGAACCCCCCTTGAGTTGGAGGAGAGCTAGCCCGAAGTGAAAAGAGGTTGGTGAGGTGACAATGGGGCTATTGAATTACACATGGTATCACACTTTAGCTTTAGGACTTTATCTTGAGAAGTGCGAGATTTTTGCTATATCAATTCTCAAATTGTTTACAACACTATTGTTAAGAACTAATAAGAAGTGATGTTGAGGGATTTTTGGGTATAAGAAACAATACCATTTAAAAACTAGGGTTCTCAATCCTTGGCATTCCTTCACCTGGGCCTAGGGGCACACAAGAATAATTTCACACTAAACCATGCAAACTTAAAAGTAACTTAAGATATCCATAAAGTAATAATAATCATAATTCCTAATTTCCTATTGTACGATATGATGCAAATTATTCAAACATGAAGCAATGAAGACATGCAATGTTCGAATTTCAAGATTGATGAACCAATACAAGAAGTTAGAAACTACAACTTTGATTCAATACTCTGTGTCCTAACTCCAGGAAGGAATCTAGTTTGTAGGAATGAAGAGGTTGTTATCTTTACAATCCCATCCCAACATCAAATTCAGTGATAAGTTTCTATGAGGTTCTGGGTCAAGGAAACATTCACTCCACGAATGATATATTTAAGTAGGCTTCTCGTATTCTGGGAAAACACCATACCTATAATGCATTCACTTGTATGTATAAAGGGAAAGGAAAACATGTTTTCATACAACGGTGACAAAGGCATCTTGGGGAAATGTATCTTCACTTTTTATTTATGTTGTTCACCCACACCACTCTCGTGTTTTCACTAATCCTATTTTGTCATTTTTGGGTTCAAATTAAGTTAAGGCCTTAAGTATTTTTTGACCTTTCGGTGTAGTTTTCATAAGTGGCATGTATGGATTTTCCATTAATTCTACACTTTTTCTCTTCATGCACATGTTTCCCTGGAAATCAAATGCATGATTTAGTCCCATACATTTAACAAGTTGTTGGATCAACTCCATAGGAAATATCATGTTTCCTATTCAATCAAAATTTATCTTGGTTACGGTAGGTAGGAAGGTTTTCCCTTTGTATTAATAGGGCACTTCTAGCTTGCATTTTTATTATATCTTTCAAATTTAGTGTCGTTTCAATTAGGGCATGAATTTTTGCAACTTTCAAGGTGAGAATGAACAAAGAAATTTTTTTGTGATGGATGATTGTATATGACTCCATGACCAAAGGAAAAGGCACTAATCTACTTCTTCAAATATCTATAGTTCTCATTCACCTCATACGGAGATGGTCCCTGATTTTGAGCCAAATGTTGCAGCAAAAAGTTCCCCCCCTCCATAATTTGATATTCAATGGAAATTTCTTAAATTGATGATGGGGCATGATTATGGAACATTGGCACATACATATGTAATGGAATTTCAAGATCATGATATATGTTTGCATATGTTTATGGAGGTGGTGGAGCAAAAAAGAGCTCAAATAGAGCTGAAATTTTTCACATAAAAAGGACTGTGGGCTTGACTAATGCTTCCATTTAAAAAATGATATCTAGACAGAGAATAAGTGTAGCATGCAAACATGCATTGAAAATCCATCTGAGTTTGCATTGTATTACTTATGATGGATTCAAATTTGGGTTTCAAAATGCGAGGTTATGGCATGATTTTGTCGAGAAACCCTTAGTTGGATTCTCATGTTGGTTTAATTTATATTTTAAGTTTGTTTTGCAGTCTTTGGGTGATAGTAACTCATGAACTAGGTTACCAATGTGTAACAATTATATTTCAAGAATAAAGTTGTGATTTTTTTATATTATTATTATTATCTATTAGCTACGAGTATTGACACCTAATTCCTGGAATTTTGACATCTTGATAGCATGGATAATTTCGAAAATGTTTTTAGTAATGTTAACATAATAACTATCATTACGTGTCTTCACTTTTGTCACCATAATAGACCTGTGATATGGACTCATCACACAACTTCATATGCTATGTCCCAACAAGTTCAAACTGGTTTAACCTACCTCATAGTGTGGTTATTAAGGACAAGTTTCTTGGTATATAACTCGATATCATAGACTGCGTTGCAGTTCTAAAAAGAATCCTCAAGTGTCAAAAAAACTTAACAATATGTTCTACTATAAAGCCTTTTGGGATACTTGAAATAATATATGTATCATTGATGAATTTTAAAGTATGATAAGATCCAGAGGGAAAGGAAATCAATGGAAGAGTGATCCACCAATGAGAACCTAGAATTTAGCATCAGATGAGTTAGAGTCTAGGAAATTGAAACCCTAAAATTTTAATTAGTGATGAAGGACATCACATAGGTAATTATATTTTCATGTAGAATAATCTGTTAATTCAAATTTAAACTACATAATATGAAAGGCATACCATAAATTTTTCCACGTAAGTCCAAACAACCTCTAAAAAGGGAAAACCTTCTTTTTCATGGGAAATAATTTACCTTTCCTTTTTCCAGATAATCTAAATCACAAAAAATATGAACTATACTGCACACATTCTTGGATAATGTGAAAGTGGAAAAGGAATACCCTACACAAGTGATGCACACATGTACATTTGAACACTAATAGATTTTTGTAGTTGAAATGCAATGCTTGTTTTCAATTAAATGTAGGGTTTTTAAAGCAGGGAGAAATAATGGCTGCCAAATTAATAAGCATTTCTTTGGGAAAAATTTAAATCTTGTATTGGGTGATGAAGATAATAGAGGATATTTAATCTTGATTCTTGAAATCTAGAGAGAACCCTACAGCCTAACACAATCCAATGGAATTGACCAAAAAAACCCAAATAGAGTCAACCCTACTATAGGAGGAAGGGCTTGCAGTAAGAACTTACCATTTTGCAAGAGCTAAGGGCGAATGCTGTTCTGTAAGAGCTGAGGGTGAATGCAGGGCGAATGATGTTCTACAAGAGCTGAGGGCGAATGTAGGGTGAATGTTGTTCTGCAAGAGTTGAGGGCGAATGCTGAGGGCGAATGTTGTTCTGCAAGAGCTGAGGGCGAATGCTGAGGGCGAATGATGTTCTGCAAGAGCGAAGGGCGAATGCGCACATGATATTAGAAGTTAATGTAGCACACATGTACATTTGAACACCAATAGATTTTTGTAGTTGAAATGCAATGCTTGTTTTCATTTAAATGTAGGGTTTTTAAAGCAGGGAGAAATAATGGCTGCCAAATTAATAAGCGTTTCTTTGGGAAAAATTTAAATCTTGTATTGGGTGATGAAGATAATATAGGGTATTGAATCTTGATTCTTGACACCTAGAGAGAACCCTACAGCCTAACACAATCCAATGGAATTGACCAAAAAAACCCAAATAGAGTCAACCCTACTATAGGAGGAAGGGCCTACAGTAAGAACCTACCATTTTGCAAGAGCTGAGGGTGAATGCTGTTCTGCAAGAGCTGAGGGCGAACGCTGAGGGAGAATGCTGAGGACAAATGCTTTTCTGTAAGAGTTGAGGGCGAATGTTGTTCGTCAAGGGCAGAGGGAGATTGCGCGCGTGATATCAGACGTTAATGTAGCTATTGCGACGGATACGAAACAATAAAATAATTTCTATGTAGCGCACATATAAGTTTTGTATTTTTATGTAGTGCGCATATAAGTTTCGTATTTTTATGTAGCGCGCATATAATTTTCGTATTTTTATGTAGCGCACATATAACTGTCGTTATACCAACAGCGGAAAAAGCGTACTAGGAAGACTGCCTCCAAATGTCGTAATTGCGACACTTAGACGTTGTGTCGTACTTGCGACGTTTGGAGGCAGTCGTCGCAATAGCAACGCTTTGGGCCATAGTGTCGCAATAACGACATCTTCCTCCAAACGTCGCAATTGCGACACTTTTTCTACATGTTGGTATTGCGACACATTTCTATAAACGTCGGTATAGCGACAGTTTCGGGCGGGATGGAAAAAAATTGGGGAAATTTCCGACATTTGGTCAAAAGCGTCGGAACCAAGTGTCGGAATTTCCGCCAAATGTAGTAGTGAAAGGAACGTATTTACACAAAACTATTTATGAGAATGAAATGTTGGAAATACTACATGCACTAAATAAATGGAGACCTTACCTAATGGGAAGACACTTCAAGGTAAAACTATCATGGTATTCTTAAATAATTTTTGAAACAAATATTATCTTCAAAAAGAAGCGAAAATGGGTCACAAAGATGTTGGGTTATCACTTTGAAATCATCTACAAAAAGGGGAAGAAAAATGTTGTTGAAAATGCATTCTCAAGAAAGGATGAGGATGTGGAAGTATTTGTTTGTTCCATTTCTATTATCCAACCTGATTGGATTACCAAAGCAAGGGATGAATGGAAGAATGATGAATAGGTGTGGACACTCATTTAAACATTGCAGGAAGATCCTAGTACATATGACACATTTAGATGGAAAATTTATTCATTATGGTACAAAGATCACTTATTTCTTTTTAATAATTCCAAATTCAAGAAAAATATTCTTTTGGTATTTCACACCTCCCCCTTAGGATGGCACGATTTTTAAAAAATTACCATAGGGTAAAGAAGGAATTTTTTGGGATGGTCTTAAATCTGATATTCAGAAGTTTGTGGCAGAATAAAAATTTGAAAAAATTAAGACCCCATATATATTAAAACATTTAGCCATTCCAAGTCAGCATTGGGAGGAGGTCTCAATGGATTTTATCACAGGTTTACCCAAGTCTGAAAGAAAGAGTGTCATGATGGTAGTGCTTGATGGAATTACCAAGTATGCACAATTTTTTGCATTATCTCATCCTTTTAAAGATAATACAGTTGCTACTGTGTTTATGGGAACAATTAAAAAGCTACATGGAAACCCAAATATTATTGTAAGTGACAAAGATCACATTTTCACTGGATATTTTTGGACCAAAATATTTTATTTTCTTGGTACTCAATTCGTTCATAGTTCGACTTATCATCCTCAATCTGACAGGAAAACTGAGATAGTGAACACATGTTTGGAAGGATATATTCATTGATTTGTATCTGATAAAAAAACACAATGGGTCAAGTGGTTACCTCTAGTTGAATGGTCGTATAACACTTCCTTCCATACTACAGCAAAAATGACCCCATTTATGGCACTTTATGGATATCATCCACCATCCATCACATCATCTTTAAGAGAAAATTCTAAAGTTAAAAAAGTGGAAGATCACATCAAGCATCAACAAAAAGTTCTACAACTCTTAAAGGATAACCACACTTTGGCGTAGAATCAAATGAAACAATAGGAAGATCAACATCGTAGGGAAGTAAGTTTTGATGTAGGAGACAAGTTATTTTTACGACTACAACCATACAAACAAATGTCCCTCAAGTAAGCTAAGAAAGATAATAAATTATCGCCCAATTACTATGGTCCTTACAAGGTGTTGCAAAAGATTGGTACTATGGCATAAAAATTGGAGTTGTCTGCATCTTCCCAAGTACACCTAATTTTCCATGTTTAATGTTTAAAGAAGGTTATCAATGACAAGCTCCCAGTTCAAACAATGTTTCTAGAACATGACGAAGAAGGAAAAATCACGGAAATAAGAACCTGACGGCTACTGAATCGATTAATTTCAGAGTATCTCATTAAGTGGAAGAACTTATCCGCTGAAGATTCCACATGGGAGGATGATAATTTTATATAGAAGCATTTGAAACTACTCAAGCATTGAGGACAACAATTTTTTGAAGGAGAGGGGCATGTTAGGTCCCTATAATACTGGTATATTCCCCTTATTATTATTGTTAGTGTATCCCCATGTTGTTATTGTTGTGCCCCAGAGAAGCCCACTATTGCTATTGTTGTGCCCTTACATTATTATTGATATGTAGGCTTTGATTGTATTGTGACCCCGTAGACCCCTATATATGCCAAGGAGGTCTTATAATTTTTATCATCCAAGATTTTTTCATTTATGTAATGTAAAGGAGGTTTCCCCCTCAGAGAGAATAATTTTTAAGTTGTTGATTTTTCTTTTCTTCTATTTGTGAGTTGGTTGCGTTACACCACATGTACCAAGTAATGAAATTTTTTCTGAAATAACTGCACTTACTACTCTATCAACAATATTAACACTACTGCTAACTATTATGAACTCTCTTCCTCATTCTTAGAATATACCAATATGTTATTAATGAGTACTATCACAAACTTGTCCAAATAAGGACACAACACATTATTCATCAAACACATGAATGTAGTTGGAGCATTAATCACACCAAAAGGAACCACAACAAACTCATAATTCTCATACCTGGTCTAGAAAGAAGTGTTGTATATGTCCTCTTCTTTTATGTGTACCTGCTGGCATCCTCATCTCAAATCAATCTTTGATAACATTGCCTCTCCCTTCAACTGATCAAACATGTCATCAATCCGTGGCAAAGGGAACCTGTTATTAATTGTGACCTTGTTCAACTACCCGTAATCAATACACAACCTAAGAGTACCATCCTTCTTTTTCACAAACAATATTGGTGCACCCTAAGGTGACACACTTAGCCTAATGTATCCCTTGTCAAGAATTTCCTTCAACTGCAACTTAAGTTCTACCAACTCTAGAGTTCTCATCCTATACAATGCCTTTGATGTTGGTGTTGATCCTAGAATCAACTCAATAGAAAATTCTACTTGCCTATGAGGCGGTAAATTTGAGATCTATGTTGGAAATACATCCTGAAACTGCTACAAAACCGAATATCTCTTCAATACATCAACATCCGTAACAACTCTCCCTCTGTCACTAGAAATATGACCTGCAAACAGTACACAAACTTTCATGCTACTGCACTTGGCCTACATAGGTTTAACCATTTTTGCTGATGTAGGCTTATTATTACCTTATAAGATTCTCTTCTCTCCATCATCATCCAAGAAATCAATAGTTGTATCATATCAATTCACCTTACTCTTGTGAATGTACAACCAATCCATACCCAACAACGTAATTTATGATCCCAATGGAAGCACATTTAGATGCGTTGATGTAGACATGTCGTTAAACTCAAATGCATAAGATATTACACACTGATGAAATATTTTCTTAGTACCTGTAGCCAACTACACTAACCAAGACTCTACATGCACTTATTTATTGAAGCAACACTTATCCACTAGGTCAAGACCGATATAACTATAATTAGATACGAGGTCAATTCCATAAACTATAAATAGTTTATCACAAAGCTTAATTTCCATCTCGATAATAAATTCATGATGATCAACCTACCTATTATCCAATGCTGCATAAATTCTAGGAATACTCTATCCAAAATCCCCAACTATATGTGCCTCATGAGCACTGTAAATGCATGGTCTTCCACACTAATGTTGTGGAAAATATCTCATGTGATGATCCTTGCCACAAGTCCAAAATTGCAAAGGCTTCATGCCATCAACCTTGTTCCACTCCTTAGACTAAAACCTTTATCCTTTTTTAACTGCATTAAACTTCTTGTACATTGATGCATTCTCCTTTTCATCTGTATCCTAATATTTTCCTCTCTTCTTAGCCAACTTTAATTTATTCTTATAATTACCTTTTTAATCATTCTTAGACAAACTCTTGTGCTTTTGTTTCTCATAATAGTGCTCCAAATTTTTGATGGCTTCCTCCAGCAATCTAGACTCATCAAAATAAAACCTGTCTTTGAATGATACTAACAACCCACTGATGAATCTCTGAATATTTTATTTTTCCTCCTTAAGAGAAGGCACATACTTCAACAACTCCAATAGTTTGCTAGTATACTCCTCGTCAGCCATAGACCCCATATTCAACTCATAAAACTCCTTTGCCATGTCATCATAGTATCTCTTAGATAGATACTTCTTCCTAAGAAGCACAGGGGCTTCACTCAATGAACCTCTAACATATCACGTGCGATCATAGCATATTAAAAAATACCCTTAATTTGAGTACATATTGGAAAATGCCTCTAAAAATCACATTATTTAACCCCCTACCAATATGAACCCAATACACCTTCCCAATTTAAAAAACCCCTACTTTCACTATATATTGTAGGTATTCATTTTTTCATTAAATTTTTTTATACCCCTTTATATTTTTTCATTAACTTTGAGCTCCATTTTTTATACCAGCCAATATAAAAACCCTTTACCCCCTATATATCCCGCAATATATTATGTCATTTTTTCCCTCATTATATATCCCCCAATATGAACCCACGTGGTATAGTATTGCTCTTGCAGTGAAGCCCTTGTGCTATGAAGTCTCTCACAATCACTCCAAGTCAACTCTTCTTCCTGAATTCCTCCGACATTCTTCACATCTTCCCACCAAATGTATAAATTTCCTTTAAGACTGAAAGTAGTTATCCTGACCTTCATATTCTTTGAGTAATCATGCAATCTTAAAAACTTAATAATACCAAGCAGTCAATTTATGCATCCTATGACTTCTTCATTTCTCCATCAAATGAAGGAGGATTTTCCTTCTTGAATTCCTCTGGAAAGTATTGCTTCTCACTCCTCCTATATGGATGGTGATGGTGATGACAATGTTGCATCTATAATATAGAACTAGAATATAACCCACGGTCATTATCCCTCTTGTCATGTGTATCCAAGGATCTACCATCTCTGACTGTATCATCCTTGTCAAACCTATATCTCGACTAACACCTATTTCCATATGCCCCATGAGTCATTTCCTCTTATCCACAACTAATCCTAAGTGGTCCCTTTCTCTAAAAGTATGATAGACTCTGAAAAGTCACTGCATTAACCTCCGCTTGTTTTTCCTGTGCTCTGGCAAGTCTTTCCTGTGACTTAATTATTCTGTCATTATCCAGCTTACCAGTTTTGATCTCTACTTTCAAACTTCTCAATGTATATGCTATGTCAGGGGAGTACTCACCACCATATTGTTCATTTGATCTATAGGGAGAATAACATGAACTATAGTCCACCATTTTTCTTGTTGTCTTTGATCCTCTACTTCTTGCAAACATATCATGTCAAATAAAAAAACATAAACATAATCAAAATACCCCAGTTAATTTTAGGGGATGCTATCTTGCCTGCAAAATAAATTTTTATTAGCACAATATATATATATATATATATATATATATATATATATATATATATTAGAGGATGCTAGCAAGATGTGTCACAATTTTTAGAGTCAGGCATAGAATTGAGAGTAGATGTGCAAGACTCTAGGAAGACAACAAAGTTTGGAGAATCCCACTCAAAATTGGATGATGGCCGTGAAGACTATAAATGTGAAACTCATTATGCAGCAATGCATATGGATGAAGAAGATGCAACAAATATTGCAAAGAGAGAAGTTGAAGCCTCTGTGTGTGAAGCAAACCAAGAGCATATAATTGCTCAAGGAATCCACTATAACATGGAATGTGCAGATGATGGTGAATCCCACAGTGATAAAACATGTGGATGATGACTACAAAGTGAGATGTGAATTGGCGAATCCAGCTCCAGCTGATGAATTTGCTGAAGTTGAAATTTCTAATGAGCCACATGCATGCTCGGATAACCCACCATAGGGTGAATGAAAATTATTCCGATGTTAATTTTGATGAAGATAATTTAATAGGTGATGAGTGGTTGCACATGATACAATAGAAAGAACACATTGACATGTTGTTATTTGGTGAGAGAAGCCCACTTATGTCTGTAAGCCAAGTGAAAGATAACATGTTTGTAACAATAGAGCTTTGTAAAGGAGTGGAGGACAAGGGAGAGAAGGAAGAGGAAGTAAAGGAATCTCTTAATACAGAGTATAAAGAAGACATTTATAACATTGATCTTGAGTGTGCAGATTACAGGAGAAAAACAACAATAATTGATGATGAAATGGAAGAGAGAGATATGGATGCTTCTAAAGACAAAGATGAAAGCATTGAAACCATTTTTCAGCAATGGAGTCAAAAAGAGATAAGATCTTGCTATCAAGAAATCTGGTAGAAAGAAAGTCAGGAATATAAATCACAAGAACTAGTGTAAACAAGATGATTTGAAGATGAAGATTTGTGGTAGCGGTACATGAGTGAAATAATTGTTGAAGAAGAAAGTGACCAGAACATGTTGAAGAAGCTAGAGGTAATTTTCAGAATGTTAACAAGCAAGTTCAAGATTAAATTGCAATGAAAAAAGGTGAACAAGCATGGAGAGTCCAACAAACAAGCAAAGCTGCAAATAAAGGTAAAACTGAAACAATTTCGAGGATATAGAATTTGGAAGAAACGAAAAAGAAAATGTAAAATTGCAAAATTTCCGAGTCATTGTAAGCCTAGCTAAGGCTTAAACCAACAAACATGTTTGAGTGATGATTGAGTCAATCTCTAGCAGGCATAGTTGAATCATGTTGAGTCATATGGTTGTAATTAAGTGGGTGTGTTGGAAATAGCAATTATGAAGACCTAGCAAGATCCAAGTCGAGTGATGCACGAATAAATAAACTGAGTTAAGTGCAGTCTAGATTTAGAGTGTGAGTTAACTAACTCAAGTGTGAGTTAGTTCGAGTTCAGTTTTATTTTGGGAAAAGTCAAATATAGTGTGTGTTTACATGTTGAGTTATTTGAGTGAGTCACTTGTCGAAAATCATAAATACCCCTCACCAGGTTCATTGTAATTAAGTCAAGTAAAATCAAGTGTATGTGGAAGCCAAGAGTCACAACTCTATAAATAGTTGTATGTGAGAATCAAGTTTGTGTGATCAACAACCACATGTCATTAATAACTCCATCAAAGGAATGACTTTTTCCCACCCTAAAACATTAGGCATTCAATTCAACTAATAAAGATAGACTTTTAGGGTAATAAACAAAACTAAGTAATCTTTCATCCAACGGTTTTTTGTTTATTTAATTTAATTTAATTAATAATTTCAAATTTGAAAAAACATAATTAAATTCTGACCAATCGTTACAACCCACATGACCGTCACAATAACAAGGGTAGAACAGGGAAATGTTAAAAGTAACACTTAATTTAGATTGTCTGTGCTCCACATTTAAAAAACTAGCGTGGAATGAGACGACAAGGACGCTTATACTGGCCACCACGATTAGACATGCTAAGCATTGTTCTCTCCGACCATATTTCATTTTTGGTGTTGACTAAGAAGATTCAATGGAGGATGAATGGTACATGTGAGGATGAATGGTTGTTAGTGAGCTTTTTAACGTGGTTGAATGAATGGTTGTGAGGAGTTCAGAGTTCAGGGTGGTTTATAACGTGGTTGAATGAATATCTTTAAAATTTTGTAGGAATTTATTGTAATCATAAGATTGATGGATAATTCTTGCATAATTAAAATGTTTTAAAAATTTTTTTAGAGTGTTAAATCTATATATACAATAAAAAAAAAAAAAACTAGTTTAAAAAATATTATACAAGATTTCACCTCAAAATTTTCCACCAAATTCCAACACTAAAAACAACTCTTTTCGAAACCTAACCTAAAAAATTGAAATCATTTCCAAAACTACACACCTACCAACACTACCAACTCTCAATAAATTTGACCCCAAAGCGCGTTGCAGAGAAGACAATGACATGAAGGCGACTGATTATCTTCCATTTAAATGCTGACTTTGACGATGGAGTGGGTGTTGTTATTCACGTGGGTGAATTATAATATCGTCCGTTGTGCCCTTCACAACCACAAATGCTTTGCCACTACTCCATTCTCTCCCATGTGATTTATATCATTTTATTGGTCTCCTGTCTATCAGATTATCAAGGAGAGAAGAATTATCTAGTCTGTAGCCTGGCAGTTAATTAGCAGTGGGTATATACAGTTTATTAATTGCCTCAATTTCCATTCCATGTTGATAATTTTTGAGGTTTTCTGAACTATGGAAAGCCACTTATTCATTTTGGAATAATTATTGATTTAGCCATAATTATTTTTGGCAACTAATATTTGTAGAGCTATAATTCATTAATATATTAAAAATGTATATACTATTTATTAAATTAAATCAAATGCTATCTTAATACATTAATAAAACTATAACTTGACAAATATTGATAACAATAACATAAAATCAAAATGACTTGGAAATCTAGCCTAAAGACATATACACATCTACTGTACAATAAAATTATAAATTGCAAAAAGTTTCAAACTATATACACAGCTACTTTTCTCTGTAGTAGTAATTGCAAAAAGTTTCAAACTCGTCTTACTCTGTTCAACTCCACGTATTCTTATTAGCAGTAGTTGGATCCAAGAATGATTCAAAAGAATTCGTACCTTCAGTGATTTGCTCATCATGTTACTGTGATTTTTTTGTACCTAACTTAGGGTTGGAAGTTGACTGGTATATTGGCCACGAGGAAGTAATTTACTTCTCCTGTTGACATGTATACTCAGGCATCTTCGAACTTTGTTGAACTGTATAATACGTGTAATGATTTTGTTATAAAAACCAAATTTGATGGAAATTGTTTTAAGTTTGTTGGACAGTTCCCATGTTTGCTCAATAATATATAAAATAAATTTTAAATTTAATTGTAATTAATTATTGTTATTGTTTTATATAATTGATGGTAATTGAAGGTTATTGCGCCGAGAGGCGCATTCTACAGCCCAGTATGACCCCGATGTGTAAGTATGTCGAAGTCCAAAAAAATGTCAGCTTGAACAATATCTTACATAAACATATAAATGAACCATTAAAAATTTATTAAAAATAAATTTAAACGATATAAACTTAAAATATGAAGAGTTTACTAACACTCAAAAAAGAGATATGGTAAATAAATAAAATATGGTAAATACGTAAAAATATAAATAAACCATAGGTATGGTAAATAAACCAGCCTAGATCCATCTTAACTCCGGATCTATCAAGCGCCGAGAGGGATCAAATCTCTCGAGGTGAATACCTCTTTTTTGAGTGCAAAACTTGATGAAAGGTTTTCACCTCGATAGATTTGATCCCTAATATGAGGAACATATGCTTAATTTTATCAATAATATGTAAATACATCTAATATTAACATAACCATTTTAAATATGTTAAATATGTCTAAGATTTATTGAGTCATTTTAATTTTAAAATTGATTAGTTACCTCAGTTTGTTGAGATGATAAATATTGTAGAATAATTTTAATGATGAAATAAAATTTTGAATGCAAAGTGACAATGTAATAATATTGAATGATAGAAACTGTGAATAATAAGAATGTAGTCAATTACGAATAGTCTTCATTGTGATCGATTTTGAACTATTTTCTTCTACTATTCTTATTTTCACCCATGTTAGTTTTGTCATATTTTCATATTGATTATTTGAAAAGGACATTTGGAATCGTAAACCATTTAAATATTTAGCTCGAGTTGTTGTAGTAAACATCATACCTTGTCTCTCTTGCTCTCCAATATTAATAGGTTGAATTACTATAACACAAAAATCAATGTACATTATCAATATTTTTTTGTTCTTACACTGAAATCATTGCACACACACTATTAATCCAATGACTTTAAAATTAATTTACCATCATACATCAAATTAGAAATCAACATATACACTAAAATCAATGCAACTAATGCAAGAAATCAAATAATGATAGAAAACAACATCTACACTAAAATCAATGCATCTAATGCAAGTAATGAAATATGATTAGAAATCAACATCTACACTCAAATAAATGAGTCTAGTGCAAGTAGGAAAACAGGATTTAAAGCCAACATTTACACTGAAATCAATGCATCTAGTGCATGCAATCAAATAGGATTAGAAATCGCCATCTACACTGAAATACATGCATTTAGTGCAAGGAATCAAATAGGATTATAAATCATCTACATTTAAATCAATGCATTTAGTTAAATCATCTACATTTAAATCAATGAATTTAGTGCAAGCAATCAAATATAATTATAAATCAACATCTACATTGAAATTAATGCATCTAGTGCAAGCAATCAAATAAGATTAGAAATCACCATCTACATTGGAATCAAGGCATTTAGTGAAAGCAATTACTCAGGAGGTATGGTAAATAAATATAAATATAAATAAACTAGAGGTATGGTAAATAAATAAAACCAATTTTTATATTTACTCAAAACATGTTTTATTTAGGTGAAGCCTATGGGACAAATTATTATTAATACCATGGGCCAAATACCATGGGACAAATTATTAATAATACCATGGGAAAATACCATGGGCCAAATAATATATTTATAAAATATGTATGGTAAATAAGAAAATATAAAAGAGGTATAAAGAGGTAAGATAAATAAATAAAAATATATCAAATACGATTAGAAATCAAGATCTAATTATATATGAAGTATAAGGGTCAAAAACCATGGACCAAATTATTATTAATACCATGCAAAAAAAAAACATTATTAACCCTAACATTAATATTAAAATATTAATATTATTAAATTTAATATTTTTAGATTAATAGAATATTAAATTTATTATATTGTAATATATATTAATATATCATGATATATGATAGAGGTGGAGAAATAGGGGGAGTGACAAGGGAGATATCGAGATAAATTGAAGGAAAAGGGAGAAGAGGAATGAAGAGAGAGAGAGTGAGAAGAGTGAGAGAGTTAGAGAAGGGTAAGAGAGGCAGAGGGAGACATAAAGATGGAGGTGGGAGAGAGATAAGGAGAGAGGGAGGGAGAAGGAGAGAGGATTGGAGGGTAGAGAGTGAGAGAGAGAGAAAGAAGGGGGAAGGGAGAGGGAGGTAGGAGAGAAAGGGAGAGAGAGAAAGGATGAGAGATGGAGGAGAGAAGGAGGGATAGAGAGATGGAGCTGGAGGCGGAGTGAGGAAAGGAAGAAGAAATACATAGAGAGGGAGTGACAAGGGAGAGATGGAGAGAGAGTGTGTATGCTTATGAGTGGGATAAAGATACATAGGAGTGATGGAGAGAAGGGGGAGAGAAAGAGAAAGGAGGAGTGACGGAGACAAGGGGGGAGAGAAGGATAAAGGGATAGAAATAGTAAGATAGTTGGAGAGTGAGATAGAGTGATGGAGGAAGAGAGTGATGGGGGAAGAGAGGATTGTAGGAGAGAGAGAGAGAGAGAGAGAGAGAGAGAGAAGATAAAGGGAGGTAGGAGATAAAGGGAGAGAGAGGAAGGAAAAGGGAGGGGACTTGAAAGAGAGGAGGAGAGAGGGAGGGATAGAAATATGGATTTGGAGGGGGAGAGAGGGAGGGATTGAGAGATGGAGAGAGAGAGAGATGGGGGAAGAGAAAGGGAGAGAGAGGAAGGAAGGGAGAGGGGACTTGAAAGAGAGGAGGAGAGAGGGAGGGATAGAAATATGGATTTGGAGGGGAAGAGAGGGAGGGATTTAGAGATGGAGCTAGATGAGGAGAGAGGGAGGGAAGAATAAATACATAGAGAGTGAGTAGTGGAGAGAGAGGGGGAGTGACAAGGGAGAGATGAAGAGAGAGTGTGTATGTTTTGGGGTGAGATAAAGAGACAAATAATGAGATATGGAGAGAAAGGGGGAAGAGAAGGAGAGAGAGAGGAATATGGTAACAAAGTTGGAAGGTGAAGATAGAGAGAGAGAGTGGGGGGAGAGAAAGGAACAGAGAGAGTGAAGAGAGGTATGGAAAGAGATATGAATATGGAGAGGGAGAGAGGGGGAGGTAAGAATAAATACATAGAGGGTGAAAGGTGGAGAGAGAGAGAGAGGGAGTGATAAAGAAGATGGAGAGAGAGGGAGAGAGGGTAGCAGGAAGGAAGAGAGATAGAAGCAAGAGAGAGAGAGAGAAAGGGAGAGAGAGAGAGAGAGAGAGGAGGAGGAGGAGGGAGTGATAGATACATAGATAGATTGGAGAAAGAGATTTTATGTTTTGGAGTTGATATAGAGAGATAAAGTGAGATATAGATATAGATGTAAGGTGAAGAGAAAAAAAGATAGATGGAGAGAAGGAGGGAGGGACAAGAAAATTGATAGATATGGTGTGAGAGAGAGTGTGTGTATGGTGGGGTGAGATAAAGAGAAAAATAAGGAGAGATGGATGGATATATAAATATATATGGGGGAGAGAGGGAAGAAAGTTTCCTGCAATAGATGCATTGATTTCAATGTAGATGGTGATTTCTAATCCTATTTGATTTCTTGCACTACATGAATTGATTTTGGTGTAGATGTTGATTTCTAATGATATTTGATTACTTACACTAGATGGATTGATTTTAATGTAGATGATTTCTAATCCTATTTGATTGCTTGCACTGAATGCTTTAACTTCAGTGTAGATGATGATTTCTAATCCTATTTGATTTATTTCACTCGATGCATTAATTTTAATGTAGATTTTGATTTTTGGTTATATTTGATTTCTTTCACTAGATGAATTGATTTCAATGTAGATTATTTTTAATCCTATTTGATTGCTTGCACTGAATGGATTGATTTCAATGCAGATGGTGATTTCTAATCCTATTTGATTGCTTTCACTAAATGCCTTGATTTCAGTGTAGATGGTGATTTCTAATCTTATTTGATTGCTTGCACTAGATGCATTAATTTCAATGTAGATTGATTTATAATTATATTTGATTGCTTGCACTGAATGCATTGATTTAAATGTAGATTATTTAACTAAATGCATTGATTTAAATGTAGATGATTTATAATCATATTTGATTCCTTGCACCAAATGCATTTATTTCAGTGTAGATGGTGATTTCTAATCCTATTTTATTGCATGCACTAGATGCATTGATTTTAGTGTAGATGTTGGCTTTAAATCCTATTTTCCTACTTGCACTAGACTCATTTATTTGAGTGTAGATGTTGATTTCTAATCATATTTCATTACTTGCATTAGATGCATTGATTTTAGTGTAGATGTTGTTTTCTATTATTATTTGATTTCTTGCATTAGTTGCATCGATGTCAGTGTATATGTTGATTTCTAATTTGATGTAATTGGATGTATGATGGTACATTAATTTTAAAGAAATTGGATTAATAGTGTGTGTACAATGATTCCAGTGTAAGCACAAAGAATTATTGACAATGTACATTGATTTTTGTGTTATAGTAATTCAACCTATTAATATTGGAGAGCAAGAGAGACAAGGTATGATGTTTACTACAACAGCTTGAGCTAAATATTTAAATGGTTTATGACTCCAATTGTCCTTTTCAAATAATCAATATGAAAATACGGCAAAACAAACATGGGTGAAAATAAGAATATTAGAAGAAAATAGTTTGAAATCGATCACAATGAATACTATTCGTAATTGACTACATTCTTATTATTCACGGTTTCTATCATTCAATATTATTACATTGTCACTTTGCATTCAAAATTTTATTTCATCATTAAAGTTATTTTACAATATTTATCATCTCAACAAACTGAGGTAACTAATCAAATTTAAAATTAAAATGTCTCAATAAATCTTAGACATATTTAACATATTTAAAATGGTTATGTTAATATTAGATGTATTTACATATTATTGATAAAATTAAGCATATGTTCCTCATATTATCGATAGATATTCCTTGGTCGCACGCGACTGAAACCAGCCTAGATCCATCTTAACTCCGGATCTATCAAGCGCCGAGAGGGATCAAATCTCTCGAGGTGAAAACCTTTCATCAAGTTTTGCACTCAAAAAAGAGGTATTCACCTCGAGAGATTTGATCCCTCTCGGCGCTTGATAGATCCGGAGTTAAGATGGATCTAGGCTGGTTATAGGAAAACCAAAATATGTAGAAAAATAAAAAGCTAATAACAATAAAGAGAAAAGTAAAAAATTATAATATAAAAGTTAAAATTGGAAGTTATGTGATATTAATTGTAATTGTTGAATCAAAATAATGTTTTGATGTTAATTTTAAACCAGAGCTAAGTGGTCTTAATGTCAATGTTTTTGTTTTTTTTGCATATTGTTTCTAGGTGTGTTTTGTTTATTGTGCAAGAATGATATGATTTTATGCATGAAAATAACATTTTCAGAAAGAAAAAAGAAAAAGTTGTTGTTTACATATTTATTTAGCACAAAACAATGTTTCAAAATAAACTCTAAGTTATAATTTTAAATCTGTACTTATGGTAAACATTAAATACCATGTAGTGTTTTAATGGTTGGTTTATTTTTTTTTAATTAAATAAAAATAATATAATACTCAAGTCAATTATTAGTCATATAATTGCTAATACATAGTATTTCTATTTTTCAAATAAATGCTTGAAATTATGAATTTCACAAATAAAATAAGGAAATACAAGCCAAACACACTTATGCTTATCACAAATCAAAATATTGAAAATTTATTTATTTGATTTATTATTATTATAATTTTATTAAAATTTTAATTTGAATGTATTAATTTTTATATTTGATATTTTTGAATATATATACATTATGATTTTTTTTCTATAAATAAAAGAATTTCATATACTATTTAAAATATTTAAATAAAATAATTAATTTCTTAATATTATTTTAACTTTAATAAAATAAAATTTATCAAATCGTTTTCTTAAAATCAATTTAATAAATTGAAACAATATTCATCATCATCAAAATTTGTATTTTCATAAACAATTTTATAAACAACTTAAAAAAAAATGTAATACATCACATATATTTTAAAAAAAGAACTAACCCTTAAATA
This sequence comes from Pinus albicaulis, assembly GCA_034641835.2. Taxonomy (NCBI): domain Eukaryota; kingdom Viridiplantae; phylum Streptophyta; class Pinopsida; order Pinales; family Pinaceae; genus Pinus; species Pinus albicaulis. The sequence continues at coordinate 40,230,151 of CM076574.1, forward strand.
TTTTCTTTAAGTTCCTAACATGTGTCAAGGAAAAAGTTTTTTTTGAGAAAAATTCTACATCTCAACAAACACACATGGTACAATGATGAAGCAACATGTGTCAAGTCAAATGTTATAACCTTATTATTGCTTTCTATCTTAATATTATTCATTGTTTAATTCATTTTGGTTGCATGTTGTGTTAATGATGTCTACTAGTGGCCAACCCAATGTATATTCAATTGTAGATTTGACATTATCAATACAATTTTAAATAAGGAGACTGTAAATTGTAATGTTAATTGTAAACCAATGTATATTCAATTGTATGTTTGACATTATCAATATAATTTTAAACAAGGGGGATGATTTCTAGGCAAATTGTGCTGCAAACAAAATACACATCACACATAATTGTAATATAGACGTACTCCACATGGGAAATAATTGTAATGCAGACACACTCCATGGCATGTAATACAAAAGGCTCAACATTTATTCAAGACACATTGCTCCACAGGCGCTAAAAAATGTAGTTGTTTCAATACATATTGCTTTGTGGCAATATGCTCTCTATTTGTTCTTCCCTCTCTCTTGCTCTCCTCTTCCAACTCCATCTCTCTCTCCCTCATCTAGGTGGATACTGGTGGCCACTAGTCTATTCCACTTGGACCCCCACCATTATTTCTTTCAGTTTTTCAGTTTCCTTAATTGTAGCATACTTTACTATTTTTGGCAGTTTTTCGGGTCTTGAACTTCCCGAGTTGTTTTAAGGTCCTAAACGACATTTTTTTAGAAAATGGGAAACATGAGTCTTTGATTTTTGTTTGCAGTCGAAAGTTGTAGTCCTCAGATATATATTTCTAATGAGGTATCATGCATGTCAAACAAAGATCATATGCCAAATTTACGACCCCGGGAAGTTGGTGTACCAATTTACCCCAATAGGGCCCACAGTTTTGGTGATTCATCTCCTAGGGTTAGGATTTTAGATGTTTAGGATTTTCCATTGTTTCTAAATAATAAATAGGCCTTTGATCCTCATTGTAAAATAGTTTAGAGGCATGTAGCCGCCACATCTCTTCTCAAAGATAAGCTACCATTGCCTGAGCTACTTTATTTCCATTATGTTTGTAAGCATATTTAAGTTCTTTGATATTAATGAAATAAAGTGTTACTTCTGCGACATCTTTGTATTTATGGCTATATATGTATTCTGTTGCATTCCTGCCTAAGTTCAGATCACTCCCTCCCTCTCTCCTTCTTGTTGGGAATCGGGAGGCCTATCATTTAATTTAGATTTTTCTCTCCATAATATTTTATTTTGAATTTAGTTTACATCTTATTCAATATTTATTATGATTCGATCATCAAACAATTACCATATGTAACAACCTCCTCCCACATTTACCCAAGTTAACCAATCCACTGGGGTAAACATGTGACGAGAGGCTACTATGATGTGATTCAACTCCCCATGTACAGTTAAGGAAGTGGAACTGACATAACGAAACCAAACTAACCTTCCACACATACTACAGATCTTCAGGAGCCAACCAACCCTTGTAGGTGGCCAACCCCTGAGAAAACTTCAAAATTTCACTGATCTGGACCCTCGACCGCTCCCATGAAAAGCGATGCATGTGACTAAGGCCTTTTTTTCACTCCCAAAGTAAGGCATGCCAGTGACTGTGGAATTTTTCATGCAGTTTTGTGCCAGCGACCCATGAATCTAAGCCATTTTTTCAGGGCTAGGTCTAAGGCCACTGCCCAAAACTTCATGAAACTTCCATAAATGAATAATAACAATATAACACATCTACTAATGTAATCACAGATACAAGCACTTGATTTAATGCCTACTATCCATGACAAGAATTTCGTTGAACATGTAACAAATATGTAATCTACAGGTCATAACAACAAATATGAGCGTAGGGGTCTCATACTTATCTGAGATTCGTAAAGAAGCATTGTTGCCATATCACAATAGATGCATTATCATCTATTAGGACAAATATACATTGTACATTCATTTTCTAATCAAAATATAATGAAATCCATACATCAAGTCTTCCATAAAACATATTCATAACCAACATATAACCAACAAAAGTAACAAGAATATAACATCCATAAAAAACACATATGAACCAATACATTTGCACATGAAATGCCAAGGAAAAGAATTTCTTATTAATGAACGCAAAATCCAACCAGTTCCGAGACTTCCAAACACCACCTGACCACATATTGGGCTAAACCAAATATTTATTTTATTCAATCACCCCCGTGCCATATTCCAAGCATGAATGTGGGACTCGAAAGCAAACCAATCTAGGTTTCCTTAGGCTTCACCTTAATCCCCACCGGATCACTAGGACCTAAATAAGCATGGATGGCACTAGATTTCTCCACCTAAATCTTGAGGAATATTCTTGCCTCCTAGTCTCTAGGCTTGATCATATATCTCTCCATTCATCGGCTGAGGATTCCTAGGCCTAATCGAAACTCCACCCTCCAGGATTTACCATATATCCCACCATTCACCGGTCGAGGATTCCTAGGCCTGATCGAGGGCACAAACCTTTAGTATTTACCGTATATCTCACCATTCACTGGTAGAGGATTCCTAGGCCTACTGAGGCAGACAAAATCTGGCTTTACTACAAACCAACCTTCTCCAATCTAGGGATTCATATGCCTTGTGTTCTCTCTTTTAGAGACCACCTCACTCATGTTTGAAACCATCAGGAAATCAAGCTCAACTAAATAAAATAGAACCCAATACACCATGGTTATCCAAAAAAGGCAAGGCAAGGTTGAAGAACACTGTCACACCTGGAAAATTCTATGATAATGACAACAAGAGAACTGAATACACACATGCATGTACCATGCATGCCAAATCTAGCAAGGAAATCACACATGAAATTCAGTACCTACAAGTAATACCATTGTAGCCACTTGAACCTACTCTTCCTTGCTTTATCTTTGCTTCCCTTTGCCTTCTTGATCCATCCTTTACTTTCCTTGATACAATGCTAGAGTGCTCCAAGAATGCTCTAAGTCTCCAAGAGAGAGAGAGAGAGAGAGAGAGAGAGAGAGAGCTCCAAAACTGAACTGACAAAAAGGTACCAATTGATCCTCAAAAGACCTTTTATTAATGAGGCCTCTAATTTCTTCAATTTTCCATTATTTTCATTCATTTTCCTACGCACATGCAACCAATGACCTTTCACCTTCCTTTTCTCCTATTTTCCATTATTTTCATAAATAAATTGCCAAAAAATGCCATTTTTCCTTTCCAAAGCATTTTGGATTTCCTTTGCCAATTTCCTTAGCTATAATAAACCAAATGAACATTTAAATGGAATTTTGACCAAGGGTGACTTATTATCTTCCTTTTAAACGCCGACTTTGACGATGAAGTAGGTGTTGTTATTCAATGACTACGTGGGTGAATTATAATATCGTCTATTGTGCCCTTCACAACCACAAATGCTTTGCCATTACTCCATTCTCTCACATGTGATTTATATGATTTTATTGGTCTCCCTATTACCAAGGAGAGAGTGTAGTTTTCTAATGCAAGAATTATCTAGTCTTAGCGAGTTAATTAGCCTTGGGTATATACAATTTATGTGTATTAATTGCTCCAATTGTCTTTGCATGTTAGATAATTTTTGAGGTTTTCTAAACTATTGAAAACTCATTCATTTTGGAATTTTTTTTTTTTTTTTTTTTTTGTCAATTAACTAGTGCTTGCAAGTATTAAGTGTGATTTAGCCACAATTATTTGGCAACCAATATTTGTGGAGCTATAGCTTCATTAATATACTAGAGCAATATATGTTATTCATTAGATTTTGGACTTGATTAAATCTAATGAATAACATATATTACCCAAATGCATTAATAAAACTATAACTCTACAAATATTAATAACATAAAAATAATGTGAGATAAAACTCTAAACTCTAGCAGAAAGACACCTGCACATGAAAAAAACCAACACAATAAAATTATAAATTCAACAACCTACTTTTCTCTGTAGTAGTAATTGCAAAAAGTTTCAACTCGTCTTACTCTGTTCAACTCCACGCATTTTTATTAGCAATACTTGGATATAAATAACGATTCCAAATATTAAACTCAACCTAATTTCAATAAATAATAACCTACTTTCTGGAATCCTCTCTATATATCTCTCAGTAAAACAGATGCATTTAAACAACAAATTGAGAGCCTTCAAAATTGTTTGATTTGTAAAATATTAATAATGGTGATTACAAAAATTGAAGCAATTTAATTAACAGTTCAACTCAACTTTTAAAAGGCGTTTTTCTGTTAATATGTCAACTTAAAAGGAAACTTTATGAATTTAAATCAAATATAAATTCAATAGAGTAGGTTTCGTGTAAATGTATTTGATCTTTCAAATTTATTTTTAATAAAACTAATATAAAACTAATATATATATGTATGGGGATTTAATAAATAAATTTTAAATTTAATTATAATTAATTAATGTTATTGTTTTATATAATTGATGGAAATTAAAGGTTATCATAGGAAAACTAAAATATGTAGAAAAATAAAAAGCTGATAAAAAGGTAAAAAATTATAATATAAAAGTTAAAAAGTGGAAGTTATATGATATTAATTGAAATTGTTGAATGAAAAGAATGTATTGATGTTAATTTTAAACAAGGGCGAAGTGGTGGCAATGTCACTACCTTGTTTTTTTTGCATATTGCTGCTAGATGTGTTTTGTTTATTGTGCAAGAATGACATGGTTTTATGTATGAAAATAATATTCTCAATTAAAAAAAAAAAATGTGGTCGACATATATAACTAGCACAAAACAATGTTTCAAAATAAACTCCAAGTTATAGTTTTAAGTGTGTACTTATGATAAACATTAAATACCATGTAGTGTTTTAATGGTTGGTTTATTGTTTTTTAATTAAATAAAAATAATATAATACTAAAGTCAATTATTACCCAAATTATTTCTATTTTTCAAATAAATATTTGAAATTATGAATTTTACGAAATACAATCCAAACACACTTATGCTTACCGCCAAAATCATAATTTTTTTTTTAATAATATATTCATAATTAATTTAAAATATTGAAGATTTATATATTTGATTTTTTATTATTACAATTTTATTAAAGTTTTAATTTGAATGTATTAATTTTATATTTGATATTTTTTAATAGATATACAGTGTGATTTTTTCTATAAATAAAATAAATTTATATATCAATTAAAATTTTAAAAATATTTGAATAAAATAATTAATTTATTAATATTATTTTAGCTTTAATAAAACCAAATTTATCAATTTTTTTTTATTAAAATTCATTTAATAAATTGAAATAATATTCATCATCATCAAAATTTGTATTTTGATAAATAATTTTATAACAAACTTAAAAACAAATATTTAATACTAAAAAAAAAAAAACTAACTCTTAAATATTTTCTTTAAGTTCCTAACATGTACCTGGACAAATATTTTTTTAGAAAAAAATTCACATGATACAATGATGAAGCTAACATGTGCCAAAGTCAAATGTTATTGCCTCCTATTGCTTTCTATCTTAATATTATTCATTGTTTAATTCATTTGGTTTCATGTTGTGTCAATGATGTGTGCTAGTGGCCAACCCACCCAATGTATATTCAATTGTAGGTTTGAAATTATCAATACAATTTTAAATTAGGAGACTCCAAATTGTAATGCTAATTGTAACCCGATGTATATTCAATTATGTGTTTGACATTATCAATATAATTTCAAATAAGGGGGACGATTTCTAGGCAAATTGTAATGCAAAAAAAATACACATCACACATAATTGTAATACGAGCGTACTCCACATGGGACATAATTGTAATGCAAACACACTCCATGGCCCGTAATACAAAAGGCTCAACATTTATTTAACACACATTGCTCCAAAGACACTAAAAATAATATAGTTGTTTCAATACATATTGCTTTGCAGCGATATGCTACATGCGTAAGGATGTCACATTGATGAAAAAGAAGCTTACTCTAACTTCCATGGATTTGTTAATAGGTGGCTAGATTCCCAAAATTGCTTTAAAACCCAAAACCCAAATATTATAATCCTTTAAATACATTTCTTAATGGGTGCAAAGATGAATAATAACACAATTTCATTATTCTCTTTCATAAAATAAACATTTGTTCTAGTAAAAATTCATTAAGAAACTTTGATAATTTAAAAAAACTATCTTTCCTTCTTCAAATTCAATATAAAAAATGTAAACAAATCCAAAACATCTATTTCTTTGTTGAACTTCACTGGTAAAAGTGAAAGTAACACATACGGCTCTAATCATTTAAAAGGTGTAATCATAAAGTCCTGTCACATCGACGATATGGACTTTATTTTACAATTTACCTTTCCTTTTGATGAGCTCCATCATTAGGTATAACTGGGGGGGTTAATTCTCACCTTTTAGCCTTATAAAGTCTCGCTTTCTCACATTTAAATTATATTATGGCCTTATGTTGCTAGTGTATATGGTGATTAACATTTTTCATACTTTGAATGCCTAACATGAGTTAAATGCAGGATCATCACGAAGATATTGCACTTTTGATGAAGATTTTGCAATTAAAACTCAGAGTATAAAATAAGGAGATATTCTAGGGTGATTTCTCACCTCCTTAACTCCCAAAGGTAGCCAAGGGATCCTCGAGATTCCCTCCAACAACTCGAAATCAAAGGCAACCAACCAAGTGGGAGATCAAGTGCACCAAAGCTCCACTTCTCTTGCAGTAAAAGTGGACACATCACCTAATTTTTAGGGAGTTGTTGGTAACTACCCTCTAGGTTAAATAGGGCTGAGCAAGAGTTCATTAGGATTCGAACTTTGAAGGAAGTTAATAGACTCTTAGCTCTTGTAATAGGTTTTTGAGACTTTTAATATTATGTAATGAGATTATTTTCTACAATAAGATGAGTATTTAGATTTTCCTTCACTGAGTTAGTTTCAGAGGGCTATGCTTGTGGGTTATGGCCCAATCCATTTCCCTTGGTCTCTCTTATGTATTCATGCTTATTTTCATGTCATTGTAGCTAGTTTTCTTTATGAATTTTTAGCTAATTTTCTTACATTTCAATTCATTGTTTTTAGTTTGCTTCCACTCGTCTTTGGTTGTAGTTAAGCTTCCATAAATGTTGGTAGAATAACTGATAAAATCATAAATTTGTGTGTCAAGCCTCCCTCTCTCATCTCTTTCATTGGAGCTTGAGGAGGGAAGACCTTCTCCACAAACAAAAATTTCTCTTTATTTTATGATTTCTTGGAAATAATAGTTGGGTTTTTGTAGTGTCATGAACATGTATAGAATGTTGAGTTAGATTTCTGTTTGTAGGCTAAAGTAGGTTTTCTTTCCAAATTCAATTCATCTTTTCCATTTCCTTCATCATGAATTTGTCAATATTTGTTGCATGAATAGGTAGTTTTCCTGTAGTTTCAAGTAGCATAGCAAAGGAAGAATTCAACAACACCCTTATCTTCATTTCTCACCCATCATCAGCCTTCTTTCCATCAAATTTCGATAAGCTCTGTTTTCATATTTTTCACCTTCACACCATGAAAACACCCTAGAGGAGCAAGATGGGCTTCTTAAGAGGATTTGAGCTTGGAAAATGGGTTGGTCACCTTTCCTTCATCCAAAAACACCTTCAATCCACCTCCCCTATGCTCTTCTCCACCATTTTTAGCCTCGAATTTCCCTCGGACTGTTCCTTGTAGCAATTTAGGAATTTCTTGTAGCACCATAGGAAACCTATAGCAGCACTTGCAACAACACCAGTGGGCCTCTCCTTAAGCCCATAAACCATCATCCACCTCATACAGACCTGCCAAAACCACCCAGACACCTTCAACCTTGCACCCATGAGTTCAAGCCCTTCCTAAACCACCTTAGCGCTTTCTCCTCCTAGCTACAAAACAATGCATTTACAAGCATATTTAAGTCATGATTAGATGCATGATTAAAAGCATGATAATTAGAACATGATGTAGACAGAGTGTATTTAGCCATTTGGCCCAACAATGAGTGATTAGGTTAGTCTTCTTTATGAAATTTCAATTCAACAATTTACTTCATGAAAAATGCCTAGTTTGCTTCCATTTCTTGCCATAGCTTAATTTGTATATTTATTTCATTGCAGAGTAGCTAGATATAATTTCTTGTTGTTGAATAGTTCTTTGATCGCTGATAGAGTAATGGCCTTGAATCATTTGTAGCCCTAGGTCTAAATTCAGAAGTGTGAGAGACTTCATTCAGAAACCCTAAAAATAGCACCCTTTTTTAGGACTCGGAAGAGGATGACATGAGTAGAATGCATCCATTGTGTATATAGCACTATCACCTCCAAGTTTTTACGAATATCAGGTTGATAAAGTAAAGTAGAGTAGCCTCTGGAAGTTGCAACATTCTTGGTGCAATACTAGGGCTCACCACTTTTTAGCGTCATTGCTAGGGAGGTGTCTAGTAGATGCTTTGATTTTGTTTTAGCATTCCTTTTTGCTTTACTTTTACATGTCATTTCAAAAATATTGAAAAAAAAAATGATTTTCATGCCTCATAGGAGTAGGGACACTCAAGGAATTTTTTTACCAAAAACCACCATATCACCACATAGTCACCCTTCACTCTTCTTCAGTGACTGTGAACCTAGTGGGGAAGAAGAAGAACTTGTTTCACTAGAGGAGCCTGCTTCTCCTATTCAAAATATGGCTAAAATTGAATCCCGGGGAGCCTTTCCCATTAGAGCTGCAGATGGGCAAACTAAAATGAAGAACATCAACCCCTCAGCCCTTCCACATTTCCATGGAATTACCTATGAGGACCCTGGCACATTCATGTTTGAATTTTATATTGTCTATAGGACCTATGACTATGCCTCAGATAATCAAAAGTTGAAGCTATTACCATCTACCTTTAAGGATGCAGCCTTGCGCTGGTTCATGGGTCTACTTGGGAACAACATCACTACCTGGGCACAGATGTAAAAGGCCTTCAAAAACAAGTACAGGGACTACTTTAGGTCCAAGGAAACTAAAGAGGAAATATTCAAAATGACTCTAGGGCCTAATGAATCCCTAGAGGACTATGAAGAGAGGTTTCAGTTAAACTATAAAAGAGCCAACTATAACCTTGATCCCATATCACTTAAACTAGTACTTATCCGAGGGATCAGGGAGGAGGTGATAGAAACCCTAATTTTATCAGGAGGAGATATCTACTAACTGCCTTATGAGACAATCAAAACTGTCTTCAGGAACCATTCTAGGGCAGCTAGTAAGAAAGGAATAGCTAGCCAAAGTATGAACAATACCCAATCCTCTTCCACCTCCATCAAGCATGAGATTCTAAATATGTTGGAGGACTTAAAGAGTGACATGATGCACACCTTTACCTTGCAAATGGACACAATGAAGATCAAAAGGAAGCAAGAGGAAGTAGAAATATCCTTGGTTAATTCTTCCCTAAATTTACTAGAAAACACCCTTGAAATGAATGTCCATTAAATGTCATTGATGATTGCTTATTCTGTGAGGAGAATCATGCCACAAACAAGTGTCCCTCCTTACCTGGACTCAAAGATGTATATCAAGGTGGGGAAGTAGGACCAGAGAAACTATGTTTCATCAACCAGATAAGGCCTCAAGGCCCTCGGTCATATTAACAAGTTATGCAACGTGCACCTTATTCCTACTATCACAACAATCAAAATACACCTATGCAATCTTGATACACCCCCACTCCTCCATCATGGCCTACACCTCCTACTTGGCATTACAACCCTCCATATCATTCTCAGCCTGTGAACCAACCATTTTAGCAGTATGTTCCTCAACAACCTCAGTGGAAAAACCCATCCTAAGGATGGAGGCATCAAAATAATCAACCACCTACTCTAATGCATCCACCCCAAAATCAACCTCATTTTACTCATATTGCTCCACTCAAGCTGCCCCAGATGCCTGCACATCCCAATCCAAACCCAAACAACATACAGACACAACAGGTTTACAGTGGGGAGACATCTTATCCAGCTTATGTTGTGGAGATATAGGAGATTAATCTCAAGTCTGGAAGAGTACTCCCAACCAACGATCCTCCATCTCCACCTGTAAAGGTTGAGGAGGAAAAGGAATAAAGTAACACTCAAATCCAATAACCTCCTTTTCTTGAGGCTTGATGCACTATAGTCAGCACATCCCATAGGAGAACAAACTTCTGGGAGAACAAAAAAATTTATGTGTAAAAATACCTCTTCTTTAGGCCATTAAGGATGTCCCTATTTACAATAGGCTCATCAAGGAAAAGCGCTTCAAGAAACCTGAGATAAAGAAGAAATATACCCCTGTTAGTATGAATCTTAATTGCAAGTGTGCAAAAAAGACCACTTTCGTTGCACATAACAAACAACCCTAACAACAAAAGATGGCTACCAATATCTTCAGATCTGTAGTTAGTTGATCAAGATAAATGTTGCAAAAATTTAGATCTATGCATCAAAAAACATTAAGCAATAGATAAAACAATATTTACTCCATGAATCCAATAGACAAGATAAGAATATGTTGAATGAATTTTGTATTAATGGCACCTGGAGGAAAACACAGAAGGGTGTTGCTAGTTCTCCTCAATGGGATGGGTTCTTATAAGTCCTCAACACTTCAGATCTAAAATTCCTCTCTCTTGATGGTGTAGAAAACCCAGACCAAAATGGTAGCAAAATATGACTATGATGGTGGATCAAAGTCAGACCAAAAGTATAGATCTAGAGTGATCTTTAAGCAACAAAAGGTGGTAAATGAATGGGAAAACCCTTCTATTTATAACAAAATATTGAGTTAGTCTAGATATTGGTGCATAGTTAAAATATTATTAACCAAATCAAGATCCAAATTTTATGGAATATTTTATTATATTTGTTGGAGGGAAAAGGAATTTGACTTGGGTCAAATCCTTTTATTTGTAAATAATAGATAAATAAATGATTTATTTATCATTTTAAGGATGTGGTTGAGTATTAATCAAATAAATAATGATTTATTTAATTATTTAAGTGTGATTTAGTCATATTAAACAAAAAATATTGTTTAAATAAGGTTTAAATAATTATTCTTAGGAAATAATAAGATAAATAATGATTTATCTAATTAATTTCCATGTTTTGGGTTAAATATAACTAGGAATATTAATTAAACTGCTATTTAATTAATTGTTCCTTGAGAAAAATAAAAAAAATGTAGATTTATTTAATATTTCCTCATGGGGTTTCCTGTTTAGACCATAAACAAATTAATAAAGGTGGTTTACTAAGTTATTTTTCATAGTGAATGCAATTTTACTTAGGGTAAAATTGGTCTTACATGGTGTACTTGGGTCCATCTAATAACAATAGGTTAGATGACCAAAAAATGGAGTAACAGATTGTCCCCCAGCATGCGAGCGTTAGGAGCTAATTGTATGACCGAAGTACGTTGTAAGAACTCAATCACTAGACACCGAAGGGGAAGTCAAAGAGAGAGAAGTATAAGGTAGACCAAAGTTCTGAAAGGAATAGACCCTGAAGAGGCGAGACTTATAGGTGCGACAAGTCTCTTTTATGAGTGAGTACCTGTGCTATAGGCGATGGGGGAGGCACACCTATGCTCGCCGAGACAAAGTACAAAGAATAAGGCATCTAGTAAACAAGGGAATGAAAAATATAGTACATGCTGGCATAAACATGAGCCAGATAAACAACATGATAATGAATCCAACATACATATTGTGCCTGGGATAATAGCCAGGACTTGTACAATAATATCTAAGTACATGAGATATAAATACAACCCAGATGCCCTTGTAAACAAGAAATGGCTCTGAAAATATGACTGATACATGCAAAAAAAAAGGTGTTGCAAGCGGCTGAGGTCGACATCATCAAATATATGGAGCTGCATCAAAGGCTGTAATGAAGAGGTCATCTGGGCATGTGGGGGGCTACCTGTAGGGCCACCTCTCATGAGGGCTGAGACATCTCACACACACCCAGGAATCACTGATATCAGATGTTACATCACTGAACCATCAAGTATACAGATCTCGATCAGGCTTAAAGGAGCTGAAGCTGAGAAGAAGTCAAGTCAAAGGGAAATAAGGAGTCCCTTTGCTTGATCTGAGGCACTGAACAAGAGTGGAAACTGGAACCAAGGTACACTGCCCTCTAGACCTGTCTTCTAGAATGAATGAGTTGATGTTGATAGAAGGAGGTTCGCCATAGGTGAGGCAATAAGGGATCCTCAACTAAGGCATGAGAGAAAATAGTAGAGCGACTGACAGACTGACATCCGAGATGATGAAATGGGGGGTACTGAGTAGCGAACGAATGAATTCCCTTGTTAGAGCATAAAGGGCATGGATGACCTGACAGCGACTGACACAATATCATGAGGGACAGGGGACAGTGGGACTGAAGGCCATAATGTGCGACATGAGAGAGGAACCAAGCAATGAAGGATGGAGTACTATAACAGCATACAAAGGGACTCAAGATAGACTCCATGAATGCAATGATGACTCAACTCGGATGCTCTAAACAAGGGCGACTCAATGGTGCTGCCACACAGAAAAAAGGCCCAATGGGGACCATAAAAACAAGAGTACATGATGGTTACTCATGACGAAGAGCGACACAATAATGGACAATTATGAAGGCAAAGTGGTGCCCCCAAGTACAAGTGTTGTAGGTGAATAAATTCAATTTTTAGGAGTGGTGAAGTGACCCTTCTTGGAAAAAATGTGTCCCAGTGAAGTATCAAATCACAAAAAACTAACAGATACCCATTTGAGGGCTTGATGAGAGCTTTCCAACGGTACAAACAGTTTGGCAGACTGAGCAACAGTTTGGCTGCACCAGGTGAAAGAAAAATCAAGGGTTTATCTTTTAATAAGGCATTTTCCCTCGAAATTCACTCATTTGCATGTGGAGCTATGGTAAATATAGAGAGGAGAGAAGGCCCTAAATCTTGCAACGATCGTAGTAGAAAAACTTACCATTGGAATCGAGATCCGTTAGTTTCAGGTAAGAGGCCTAACCCTACTCTTTCATTTCAGTGGATTGAAAGTTCAATTTAGGTCCCCAGGGCTCAGAAACAGACCCTTGCTCCTCTTCATGGCCGAGTCGCACTTTTTGGGGCAAAAAGTGCAACCTGAGTAGCAGGTTTTGGGCAGAAAACTGCGACCTATCCCAGGTTTAGGCCTGAAAAGTGTGACCTGTCAGGGAGGGGTTTTTCTGTGCTGTTTTTTATTTGAGCACTGGGGTTTTATGTTGAGAAACAATATATCCTATTTGTACACTAACAAATATGGTGGTTTTGCGCAGATATGGCATAATTACGGATCAACTGGAGAGAGAGGGACCTGGGCGCATTATAGTAAGAGATCCGGGAGGATCAAGGTGTCCACGGTGCATTGGCTAGGTTTTGGGTTCTGAAGTTTGTGGAGAACCCTCTGACGAGAGCTGGAGAGCCTTTATTGGCTCAGATTGTTAGCTATTGGGATCCGGACCATGAGTTTTTTATAATGCAGGAGCACCGGATCGAGTTGACGGTCTAGGATATATATTTCTTGATTGGTCTTCCACCACTTGGGATGGTTGGGAATATGCAGCTAGTGTTATCGAGAGGGTGGAACATCATGGAGTTTGTAGAGTGCCATTGTCGACCAGGTCTCCAATTCAAGGGGAATCAGATACCCATCAAGGATCTAGAGAGGTTAGAGACCCGTGCTATGGCTGCAGCGGTGCTACGGATCCTGGGCAACCAGGAACTCCACCACATCACCAGAGGGCAGATGATGATTGTGGAGAGTGTGTTGGGTGGGACCTACTATGGGTGAGCCCAGATGATGTTGTCGTTGTTGAAATGATAGTTGTCTCTATGCAAGAGGCAAGTGAACCATGACTGTGCATATGCTACAGTTTTGTGCTTGCTCTTCTTTGAGAAGATCCCTACACTTCGACCTCATATACAGCTCTAGGATGGGGGCTCGAGAGAGCCCAAGATGCACTGGTGGGGGCGACTACTGTGTAGAGGAGGAGGTGGGGAATTCGAAAGGGTGTTCTGACCTAATTTCTTTACACATTGGGATTAGATGCCATTGTACATAGACGACTATCCCTATAGTGGGATGAGTTATTTTGGGGACCCAGATTTGCCACTACCTCCTGGTCTAGTATGGGGGCCCGATGGTAAGTGAAAAATTTATAATCTTTTTATGTGCATTGTAAAGTTTTAGAATATTTTATATGGTACTGATTCTTCCACTTTTGGTATGCAGAAATAGAACTGGTAAAACCGACTGGGTATATGGGACGACCTGCAGTATCAGGAGCTACAGGACCTAGTGGATCGAGGGCACAACAAAATGAGTATGCAACAACCCTCGTGGAGGACAGCCGTCATAGATGTGAGAGGCTTCTGACCGGTGTTTCAGAGTGGGGATGGCAAGACTTAGAGGACCAGTACATCGAGCCATGTATTGGTCTACCCTCAGAGTGGCGAGGGGTCATACGGCGCATGACGATGTCCGGACAAGGGATGCGTGATCTACGAGTTGTAGGAGTAGAGCCATTAGCTCGGGATCCTCCAAATAGTGATTAGTGTGTAGGGGCATGTGGTGCCCCTAGTTTTGAGTTTTTGTAACATGCTATGGGCATGTCATATGTATCAGAATTGATGGACTCTAAAACATTTTATATGACACATATTATGGATATGCATCGTTTTGATATTTTTATGTTATTGTCTTATGTTAAATGCGTGTGCTAAATGAAAATCTAGAATATGGTTTGAAATGCTATCTACATAGTGATTTTGTGCTCTAGGTACATGGATGAATGTAATGATTTCAAATTCATGCATCAAAATCTTCACTCGTAAATATCTTTTGAAAAGGATAGGATTATGCACACGATAGACACCATTCAATTGCATGACAAGAAGCATGAAATCTAAACGAACATGAAGGTGGAGGATGCGATGCGAAAGGGCATGCGATGTGAAAGGGCATAGGCTAATAAACCTCGCACTGCATCCTATTCAGCCTAATTATTGGTAGTAGTACCAATGCATACGTCGTTCGAGAGAACAAGGGAGTGCAAGGGGGTAAAGATCGCCCAAATTACCGAGGTTAGATTCCTGGAGTAGCCACTTGCACCATCAACAAAACCGATATAAGGTGTGGACGGGAGGTCCATCTAAAAGGTGTCAAAAGACAATAAATGGGAGGATGATGAACAATGCTAGCAACTTGAACGCAAAGTAGAAATTGAACGCACTTTGCGGGAAGGAGCTATTTGGGTAGGATGTATACTACTCACACGTCGATGGTGAGGTGGAGTGTGGGAGCTACCATAGGTGTAGCTTGTGCTGAGGTCACGAAAGTCACCATAGGCACCGACGGTGCCATCCCGTTTATGGGCGGGAAAGATGAAGTCAGGGGTGGACATGGCTTCCATGGTGTCTTCACACAATAGAAGATGGAGTTATTGGAGGAAGGGAGACCACATGACGTGGTAAAGATACCTGACTCATCATCATGAGAAGAAAGGTTCACATGCACATCGTCATGGGGGATGATGTAAGAACAAAAAGACAAAGGATCTACTGAAGTTGAGCCCAGGGTGATCGTTGAAGGGAGGTCAAGCGAAACAACAGGGGAAGATTCAAAGGGAGCTTCCACCAAGGGTCTCATGGATGATGATAGGTAGAGGATGGTGGCCGCAGGTTCCATCATCTCGACATCAGGAGGGGGAATGTCAATGGGAGAGGGTAAATCCTCAACCTGGCCTGCAACATACTGTGCAAGTACAGGAGAGGCAGATTGGTTTTGTTCAATCTCGTACTCCCGAACTACCTCTAACGAGGTGCGGTAATGTGTAAGGCAGGGACAATGGTGGGAATGATGGCCATGGAGATCACACAAAGTACAAGGTTGGTTGGTGTGAATAGTTTTAGGATTCTTGGCTACAGTCGAGGAAGAAAGAGAGGGTTCAGGGACCGTAGACTTAGGGAATGCAAATTTAACCATGGGCTTGATACGGGGAAATTTGGGATAGTTATGGGTGGCATGGCCGATGACATCACACAAAGCATAGGGCTTTGTGGGCGAGGGAGGTGCAAGGTCTGTTAGGGGAGATTTTTCCTTGGAGGCCCTCTTGCGAGCTTTGCCCTTCTTACCCGAAGCGGTCATAAGAGATGGTTCCTATTGAGGTGGTTGAGGTATTTTTGCAACAAGAAGTCACGGGGACCGGTTGAACCGAGGTCAAAGAAAGATAAGGTTTGGGTTGACCAGGTGGGGTAGCGGCTGGAGGACCAAGGTACCAGATGGGAATCCCAAGGGTTAAGTTAGGAAGAGAGAGGGTGGCCATGACAGGTGCCGTATATACTCCTAGTGGGGGAGCTAAGAAGGGTATCTGACTAGAGGGGTAATGGCCAGGCAGGACGACTCCTAAATGGTTAAGGCCTGGAGGAACCGTTCCGGGAGGGTAAAGAGGCTCAGGGATACTAGCTAAAGGGCCAAGAGGAAGAGGTCCAAAAGGTTAAATCGAAGTGCTAGGAGTAGGCTGTGGGGGGCGAGGAGGTTGTTGACTAGACAAGGTGGGCCGCTTGAGGGTAGCCCAAGACGATTGCATCATGAAAAAATTCGATGAGCTGGAATCAGAGACAGGAGGAGGAAGACCAGGGAAAGTACCAAGTAGTGAGGAATATTTGTAGACTCCAGGTGAGACACTGGTCAAAGGATTGACGATTTGCTTATTTTCCACCGAAGAGATGATGGACTCAGGGGAGGTCTGAGACTTCGGTTTGTAATATGTCAACTGGTCAATGGTGACTATCTTTCCTTTATGAGGGAAGGAAATCTTGCAGTGAAATGTAGATGGGATAACAAACATCGCATAGGTGTAGCTACGACCCAATATAATGTTGTAATCTAAGGGGGCATCTATGACTTCTATGTCAACGCAAACAGTCTTGCCCGCAAGAGTAATAGGATAATTGCGGAATAAGCCAATGGGCTGGGAGGCGTGGCCATCCCATGCTCGGAGAGTGATCATGGAAGGAGCCAACTCAGGTGATCCGAGTTGCTTCCAAACCAAAGCGGACATCACATAGGTGGATGCCCCCTCATCAATGATGCACCGGGAAACGTTGGCACTCCGGATCTTGACTGGGATTTGGAAGGCGACAGAAGTCGGGAGAGGAGGATGTTCTGACCAGTCAAAATCAAAGACAATAAATAGATCGTCAGAAGGATTTGCAGTGCCCATGGCAGATAGTAGATCTTTTGTTGTGAAGAGCATGACTAGAGGAGTTCTGTCGTTGAAATGGTAGTAGGGGATTGTGCCAAATCATCTACTATGCTATACGAATGGGAAGCTTTGCTAGAAGCAACATTTCGGTGCAGTGGTCCCTTAGGGATCTTGGTATGAACCTCTTCCTTAGGCTGAGGGATCTGCAAGGGACCATTAGGTATCGAAAGAGGCTCTGTAGAGACCGAAGGAGGTGGCTCGGGGATAGACGTAGAGGGAGGCTTGTTGTACTGATGGGACCGAGTCTGAAGATTGATGTCTACGGTTTGAGGTTGATCAGATTTCATCATGACAATATGGTAATTAGAGGTACCAGATGGAAGAGGTTGAGTGGCCACCTAACCTTCAGGTGGTTGGGTAGCCACAAATCCTTGATGAGGGAAAGGATTAGTAAGCACATCTGGCTGGCTAGGCGCAACACTGGGAGGGATGGAAGGGGAGACTTGTTGTCCTTGCAATGTTGCTTGAGACTCCCACATTTTCCCATATGTGGTAAAAGAGGACAATCATGTGTGTAATGAGCATAAACACCACAAAAAGGATAGGGCTTGTTCGTGCGAACAGGCCTGTCCTGCTTGGGCTGAGTGCCCTGTTACTGGTTAGTAGTGTTAGGAGCATTATTCTGAGGATTAGGTCCAAGATTACCGAGAGAAGATTGATTTTGAGTGCCTTTCCTCTTCTTTTTGGAGGGAGGAGGATTAGTCGTGCCTTTCTGTGCATACACCTACCCCTGAGGGGGTGGTGGCTACTGTTGTGGGGGTTGAGAAGGTAAGGGAGGAGGTGGTGCTAATGCTGGAGGAGCTGGAGCACCGAGTTGTGGATATGGATAATAAGGAGGTTGGGTAATAGTGTGGTAAATAGGAGGTTGGGAAAAAATAGGAGGCATGTCGTACCCTGGATACGTGCTACCGAGAGGGGGAAAAGTGCAGGAGGTGATAGCCGCCCCTGAGGAAAGCCATAGCCAATGGGAGGTTGAGTGTATGGATTAGAGAGAGCTCCAACGATACCGTCGGCGGTGTGAGATGCCCCCAGTGCGTTGGCACCACTGGGTCTGGGAAGATCAGGTAGAATGGTATAAACATAACCGGACTAAGCGTAGATCAGGTCATATTTTAACGCAATTTGGAGAGCGACTTCTTTAGTTTTTGGGAAGTGCGATGCGACATCTTTCCCGATAGGTGGCAAGAGAGATCTAAGGAACCAGTCCATGTAGACACGGTCTTCGAAAGTAGGGGCTCGACATAGGCTCTTTCTTCTCTGCCATTGTTGGACATGGTCGGATAGGCGGGTCACAGAAAATTAACAGAAAGAATTCAAGAGTTAGGTACGATTGTCATAATGAAGGGGAAGTGGATGTAAGATAGAAAAGCCTGGGCAAGACTCGCAAAGGTGGTATGAGAGGAAGGGGCTTGATCAACATACCACTTAGAAGCTTCACCTATAAGCGTATGTTGGAACAACTGAAGATGTATAGAGTCATTGGTAATAGAGTTAGACGAACACCACATGTGGAAATATCAAACATGATTTGTAGGATCTTCTCCAGCAAGGCCTTCAAACTTGGGGATGTCGGAAGGGAGCTTAGTCAGAATAGAAAGACAACTAGCATCATGGTGTATAGGGTCATTTATCAACTGGTTAAAATCAGGAACGCTGAGGCCTACCATGAAGGGGAGCAAGGGCGCAACCAGGGTAGTGTTCGTTGTGGTCCCACTAGTGGTATTCCCAGCATGAGGTCTAGGGTTACCACCAACATTAGGTCTTGCACCAGACATGGTGAAGGTGACAGGGGGAGAAATGAAGGTGGAACGAGAAGAAGAACACAATGAACCAAAAGAAGAGTCAGAGTTCAGACTCGGAGGAGGACTAACTCGAATCCTACGTGAAGGAGTAATTCTTCCTACCAGAAACTAAGGATGAAGGCCAAGAAGTCTCTGGGATAAATGCCTTGGTGGCGCAATGATGATGATGCAAACACAACACAAAGAAAAAAGAGATTGAAAAGGGTAGGGAGGTGCAGGATCAACTGATTACAATGTTTTAGAGTCTTTTCTTGGTGGTGTTAACCAAGCCCTTTTTCTCTTAGGGTGTGTGTGAAAAGTGTGTAAATTTTAATTTTTAAACCCAAATGTTTGTAGAGAAAAAGAAAAAGTGTGTTGTGTAACTGAAAATAAACCTACAGATAACAGTATATGAAACTAAAATAAATGTAAATAAATAGTTAATAATGCAATAATATAAACCCAAGGAGGCGGGCCTCTCAATAAATAGTATGTAGGAAGGAAAAAATCTAGTCAAAAGACACCAAAATAGCCAATAGATATAAGGTCAGGAGGGACAGGGATCTAAAGGTTAAAATCTGCTGGAAAGTGGTGCAGAAAACAACAAAAAATCAAAGGAAAAATCGTTGTAAATAAGGTGGCGAAAGGCTATCTCCTGGAGGGAAACAGAGTGAACCCTAGAGGAAAACCCAAAAAAAGCTAAATGAGGTTATTTGGATGGATAACAGGCCGATATGAAGCGGATATGAAGGTGAGGTATCAGATCTGAAAAACGGCTGAACACTCTGAAAATTTGAGAAAACCTGCAGCAGCTAAAACTCTTCCACAAAGTGTGGAGGGTACTGAAGCCCTAGGGGGCTCGGTTCCCACTTATTTGAGTAAAAAATAATAAGTACAGATCCAAAACAAGTGAATACAGAGGTCAGAAAACCCTGAACAGAGGCCTAGACAAACCTAGAAAACTTTCAGAAAAACTCCTGCAAAAAATCCAGGTTTTAGTTTCTGACCTGTTTTCAGTAGAGGTTGCAGTTTTTGGGCTGATTCCCACTTATTAAAGCTCCGGGTCGTAGGTTTTGGGCAAAAAAGTATGACTTACACTTCCGGCACTTTCAGCGGCAGATTTCAGAAAAAACTGTCGTCTCAGCTGCGACTGATGTTTGTCACCTGCGCAATAGGTCTGAAAACACATGAAAGTTAGAATTTTTATCGTTTTAGGGTTTTATAGGTTAAAAAAAACATCAAGAAAAGAAAAAACAAGAGGCTGAAGAGAAATCCTAGGGTTTGAAGCAGCTGGATATGCAAGGATCAGAAAAACAATAGCGATCGTGATCATACACCCGTGTAGAGTCACCAGTTGTTAGTATGAATTTTAATTGCAAGTGTGTGAAAAAGACCACTTTTGCTACGCATAACAAACAACCCTAACAACAAAATATGGTTGCCAATATCTTCAGATATACAGTTAGTTGATCAAGATAAATGCTGCAAAAATATAGATCTATGCATCAAAAGACATTAAGCAATAGATAAAACAAGATTTACTCCACGCATCCAATAGAAAAGACAAGAATATGTTGAATGAATTTTGTATTAATGGCACCTAGGAGGAAAACACATAAGGGTGTTACCAGTTCTCCTCAATTGGATGGGTTCTTGTAAGTCCTGAGCACTTCAGATCTAAAATTTCTCTCTCTTGATGGTGTAGAAAACCTAGACAAAAATGGTAGCAAAATATGACTATGATGGTGGATCAAAGTCAGACCAAAAGTATAGATCCAGAGTGATTTTTAGGCAACAAAAGATGGTAAATGAATGGGAAAACCCTTCTATTTATAACAAAATTATGAGTTAGTCTAGATATTGGTGCATAATTAAAATATTATTAACCAAATCAAGATCCAAATTTTATGGAATATTTTATTATATTTGTTGGAGGGAAAAGGAATTTGACTTGGGTCAAATCCCTTTATTTGTAAATAATAAATAAATAAATGATTTATTTATCATTTTAAGGATGTGTTTGAGTAATAATCAAATAAATAATGATTTATTTAATTATTTAAGGGTGATTTAGTCATTTTAAACAAAGAATATTATTTAAATAAGGTTTAAATAATTATTCTTAGGAAATAATAA
Source organism: Pinus albicaulis (assembly GCA_034641835.2). Taxonomy (NCBI): domain Eukaryota; kingdom Viridiplantae; phylum Streptophyta; class Pinopsida; order Pinales; family Pinaceae; genus Pinus; species Pinus albicaulis. The sequence continues at coordinate 40,251,483 of CM076574.1, forward strand.
GATAAATAATGATTTATCTAATTAATTTCCCTGTTTTGGGTTAAATATAACCAGGAATATTAATTAAACTGTTGTTTAACTAATTATTCCTTGAGGAAAATAGAAAAAATGTAGATTTATTTAATATTTCCTCATGGGGTTTCCTGTTTAGACCATAAACAACTTAATAAAGGTGGTTTACTAATTTATTTTTAATAGTGAATGCAATTTTACATAGGGTAAAATTGGTCTTACATGGTATACTTGGGTCCATCTAATAACAATAGGCTATATGACCAAAAAATTGTGTAACAACCCCAACCATCAATGTATTAGGACAAGTGTCCGACTTAATGTTGGGAAGGGTGTTCTTCCCAAAGTACCTGGACCCTAGTAGTCTAGTTGTAGATGAGCACATAGATAGTATCATAGTACCTAATAATCTCATTTATATGAGGGTTTCCATCAATGTAATGACAAAGGAAATTATGCTTAAGCTCAACCTCCAACAGAGTTTGAGGAAAACTACAATAGTTCTGCAACTTGTAGATCAGTCCACAGTAACTCTAGAAGGAATTGTTGAGGATGTTATGGTTTCAATTGACTCTTGGGAGTATCCTACAGATTTCCTGGTTATCCAAACAAAAACCAAGTTTAATGGATATCCTCTCATCCTAGGGAGACCTTGGTTAGCCACTGTCGATGCTTATATCAGCTATTGGGCTAGAAACATGACTATTAAGAATGGTCCCTTGTCTAAACAACTGGTATTATATCCTCTAGCCCAACCTTCCATTGACCATGACCTACTCATATGGTTGGAGGATGAAGAATAAGATGAAGTATACAACAGTACACCCTACCCCATTTTTACCATAGATGTTGTTCTTAGAGGGGGGCAACTTGATGAAGATGAACTCATCGACAAAGTCATTCAGAACTGGTCCCCCACTGATAGCCCGCTTGAAAACCTAGCCAAAGAATTTGAAAGATACCCTTGGATGGAACTACACTAAGTTGGTTCAACCTCTGAAACCACCAAGGTTGTGGAATTTGGCCCATCTAAATCTATGAAAATGAACTCAATCCTCTCAGATAGAGAAGAAGAGCAGTTATGCCAAATTTTGAGATAAAACCTAGATGCATTTGCTTGGGACTACAAGGAAATGAAGGGGGTGCATCCCTCGGTGTGCAGACATCATATATAAGGATGCAAGCATGTGCGCCAGCCCCAAAGGGAGATGAACCCAACTCTAAAATACATAGTCAAGGAAGAAATGTAGAAATTGTTGGATGCAGGTTTCATTTATCATATATTAGATAGTGAATGGGTATATCCTCTTGTCCTTGTCCCAAAGAACAATGGAAAATCATGAATCTGTGTTTATTATCAGGAACTCAAAAAATCCACCAAGAAGGACCATTTCCCTTTGTCATTTATAGATCACATCCTGGATGGCCTTGTAGGAAATAAGTTATTTTCTTTCTTAGATGGGTTCAGTGGGTATAATCGGATCCAAATTAGCCCTGAAAACCAGGACAAGACTACTTTCACATGTCCTTGGGGTGCCTTCTGATCTTACAAAGTCCTACCCTTTGGGTCGTGCAATGCCCCAACTACCTTCCAAAGAGATGTCTTGGGAATTTTATCTGAGATAGTCCATGACTCGGTTGAAATCTACATGGATGATTTCACACCCTATGGGGATGAATTCTAGGAATATCTCTCCAATTTGGGAAAAGTGTTGAGAAAATGCATTGAGATGCATCTCTCCATGAGCCCAGAAAAGTGTGAATTCTTGAAAAGAGTAGGAGTAGTATTGGGACACTCAATATCCCAAGTAGGAATAGAGGTGGACCTGAACAAAATCACCATCATCAAAAGAGTACCTGATCCTCAAAAGCAGAGATATGTCAGGAGTTTCTTGGGTTTAGCTGGCTACTATAGAAGGTTTATCAAATATTTTAGCAAGTTGGCTTTGCCACTATTTTGTTTGTTGGCCAAAGACTCTGAGTTTACATGGTCTAGTCTTTGTCAAGAATCTATTGAGCTCATTATGGGAAATTTAACTAATGCCCCCATACTCTGAGGTCCAAATTGGACTCTGCCTTTCCACATCCACACAGATGCATGAGACAAAGTTGTGGGGTTAGCCTCAAGACAATTAGAAGACATATTACCTTATGTAATTTATTTCATTAGTAAGAACTTGTCTAAGGCCGAACTCAATTATACTATCATGGAGAAGGAAATGTTAGTAGTTGTCCATGCTTTAAAAAAAATTAGACATTATATCACTAGTTATTAGACCTTTGTAAACATTGACCATGTAGCCATCAAATATTTAATGAACAAACTGAATGTTAATGCTAGAATAATTATATGGTTATTACTATTACAACAATTTTACCTAACCATTGTTGATAAACCTATAAAGGAGAGTGTTGTTGCAGATTTTTTTATCCAGGTTAGCTCTATCTGCAGATGAAGAAGGAATGGTGGATGAATAGCTCCCAGACGAACACCTCTTTGCTATCGCAACACTCTCTCCATGGTTTTCTAACATAGATAACTACTTGGCTTCTAAAAATTTCTCTCCTAACCTATCATCTAAGGAGAAGATAAAGATTATTAGAAAAAACGCCCCTTTCACCTGGATTGGGGGAAATATCTTCAAGCTAGGCACTGAAAAAATTATCAGAAGCTGTTTGAGGGAGGAAGAATTTTTTGACATCCTCTCTACATGTCATGATAGCCCTTATGGAGGCCACTTTGCTGTAGAAAGGACAACCTTCAAATCTTTGAAAGAAAGTTACTATTAGCCTACCCTTCACCAGGATGCTAGAAGATATACTAGTAGGTGTGACCAATGCCCAAGGTTAGGGAAACCTACACAAAGGGATGAGATGCCTTTGCACCCTTAGGTGGATTTAGAGCCACTTGAAAAATGGGGCATGGAATTTGTTATCTCAAAATCAGGCCCTGATAGGCTGTTAGTCAAGGAGACCCTGAGTAACTATTTCAAACCAAACTTTTAGTTGAGGCTTAACCTCCTCAACCTGAGAGGGATCTCTCAATAGGTTAATGATTTGAAAATAAAGATTAGATGGCTAACTCTGTGAATAAAGTGAATAATTGGTTGTACTACTAATCAACAAACATCTATTGGGTAAATGGAGTCAAATGTGTTTTCACAAAAGATAAAGATCAGTTTCATATGGAAGTCAGGGCATTTCAGGGTTTAGATGCATCAATAGAACAGTAGGACAGAGAATAAACATAGTTCATGAACATATGAAGGAAGTTAGAGCACCTTCAGTGAATTCTAAGTAACATACATTCCTGCCACTGCAAGTAATTTAAAGAGAAACATCATGAGAAAATCAAACATCCATAACCCTTTCTGAATCCTGAGTGATGAAACAAAACTCTCTGTAATAAGATAAAAAAATGGTTCTCTGATATCACAAAAAGTATGCTTGTTCAATGAAAATTCCAACCCTATGCAATTTGATTTCTTCCCTCTTATAGAGTGGTCATTACATCCTTGGATTCCTTCCAAACATTTTAGAAGAAATTCGAATTTGACACCTATCAACTTCTAAACAAACTTCATTTACAAACTGACAGTTAAACTGTCTGTCTTACAGTCCTAATACAACTAGGACTAAAACACTATTTATTATATCTTAACAACCTTTAACAACCTTATCTAATCATTAAAAACTATTCTTGATAGCTATTTCTTCTAGACTTTGACCATGATGTTGTTTATCTTCTTGTTGTTAGAACCCATCAACCTGCTTCTTATCCATTCCTACCAAATAGGAGCATGTTCCCTGTATAATGGCTAAATGCCTCATTTCTGTCCATTCGAACCAACTGCTAAGCTCAAAAAATGTGGCAAATGTCTTATAACATTCATTTGAATTCGGCCTTCCAGTTGTGCAAATCCCAAACCTCCAGAATGGTGCAAAAACGGTCAATACTGCTGCGCTACGAAAATGCTGAGTCTGCTGTTTTCGTAGCGCAGACTTTTCCTTTTAACATCATGCTTCAAACCTCCATTTTTATGTGCCAAACCTCCTGGATATTCATTTATATTCTGTAGGTTTTAACCCTGAATAAAAATATCTACACACGATTCTTATAACAGAAAATAAACAATAGCAAGAGCATAAAACATAAAACAGATAAACACAGAGATTTTCCCCTGGATCCCAAATCGGGACGACCAGCTTGATTTTTCATTTTATTCCTTTTAGTGTTACAACACATATATATACATGCCGAAGCATACATAAACCCCAATCCATTAACCCTGGATTAGAACATAACCGTAGTTCCCTTGACCGGATCTACAAAATACCAGGGGCCGAATACCATCGAACCCCAAAATCATGGGCGGATCCACCTATGAGTGGGTTCGCACAAAAACCAATTTTGGCTGGGGCGCTGCCCCTGACCCCAATGGTGGGGACTGCTTCGCCCCTCGTGACCCCCCAGCTACGTCCGACGCAACATACAACGCGTGGGGCTAATCGTGGAAAGAATATAACACATACCCAACATTCTCCCACTTGTTGTTTTCTTTCCACAGGGGGCCACAGGAGAGCTTAGTCATTGGCCCACTTCTTCAACACCCATTGTTTCTCTACACCAAGAGAACTTCTGAGTGCTCACAGACTTTGTCAATGCATCTGCAACATTCTTCAAAGTGTCCACCTTTACCAGCAACACCCTTTTAGCCTCAACCATATCTCTAACAAAGTGATATTTAACATCAATGTGCTTTGTCTTTGAATGATAAGCAGGGTTATTAGCCAAGAAAATTGCACTTTGGCTATCACAGTCTATCCTTATAGCTTGTTGTACCAACCCCATACTTGAACACAATCTTTGCAACCAAACTGCTTCCTTGCTTGCATGAGTGGCTGCTATGTATTCTGCCTCTGTAGTTGAAAGAGCCACTACAGACTGTCTTTTACTCATCCAACCGACTGCACCTCCAAATAGGCTAAACACATACCCACTTGTAGATCTTCTTTGGTCCAGATCTCCAGCCCAGTCCGCATCAACAAAACCACGAATGTCCAACATTCTTTCCAATCCTGGTCTTCCCTGGTAGCACAAGCCATAATCACTAGTGCCACGTAAATATTTGAAAACCCGCTTCACTGTTGTCCAATGCTCCTTCCCTGGGTTTGACATAAACCTGCTCAATACTCCCATTGCATGTGCAATGTCTGGTATAGTACATACCATTGCATACATCAGGCTACCCACTGCACTTGCATATGGAACACGGGACATATCCTCCTCTTCTTCTTGTGTCTTGGGACACTGTTTAGCAGACAGCTTTACACCTACAGAAATAGGAACATTCACCGGTTTACTATCCTGCATATTGAACCTCTGCAATATAGTCTCGACATACTTCCTCTGGTTTAACTAGAGCTTCCTCTTTTCCCGATCTCTCTTAATTTCCATGCCCAAAATATAGTTTGCAGCACCAAGATCCTTCATGTCGAATTTGGAGAACAGTTGGGTCTTCAAATCTTGGATAATTTTTTTTTCATTTCCAATCAACAACATATCATCCACATACAAGACCAAATAAATAACACGGTCACCAATTAATTTAAAATAAACACAGTGATCCTCCTTGCTTCTGGTGAAGCCAAGTCCCCATATATAGGTATCAAATTTCTGATACCACATCCTTGGTGACTGCTTTAACCCATACAGAGACTTCTTCAACCTGCATACTAGTTCTTTCTTACCCTTCACCATAAAGCCTTCAGGTTGCTTCATGTAGATCTCCTCTTCTATATCCTCGTGAAGAAATGTTGTCTTCACATCCATCTGTTCTATCTCAAAATCAAATGCAGCAGCAACAGATAAAAGTAATCTAATAGAAGTAACCTTGGCAACAGGAGAAAAAAATATCACCAAAATCAATTCCCGGCACCTGGGAATAACCTTTCGCTACCAACCGAGCTTTGTATTTCTCCACCTTGCCTTCTACATTCATCTTCTTCTTAAACACCCATTTGCTCCCAATGGGCTTCCTTCCAGCCGGAAACTCCACCAGATCCCACGCATCGTTTTTGTGCAAGGAATCCATTTCATCAACCATGGCCTCCTTCCAGAGTTTTCTATCCTCTGAATCTACTGCCTCCCTGAAAGTTCTGGGTTCATCATCAGTTATAGTTAAGGCAAAACCTGAACAGAAAGCAGATGGACTATACCTTTCTGGTTGCCTTCTTTCCCGAACTGATCTTCTTAAAGCTAGAGTTTGTGGCTCATCATCTTCTGAGTCTTCTTCTGTTGTAGAGTCTGATTCATCCTCCTTTAGCTCAAACTCTATCTTCTCAGGTTCCTTTGGTAGGACTTCATGTTTAACAACATCTCTCACTTCTCTAAACACCACATCTCGGCTGTACACAACCTTCCTTGTTTCTGGGTTCCAAAGCTTGTAACCCTTTAAACCATCCTTATACCCAATAAAGATGCACCTTTCAGATTTATTATCCAACTTGGTCCTTTTCTCTTTTGGAACATGTACATATGCATCACATCCAAATACCCTTAGATGTGAAAGAGAAGGTTTCTTTCCAGTCCATACCTCATGTGGGGTCTTATCCTCCAACGCTGATGAAGGTGATCTGTTAACTAAGTAACATGCAGTCTCCACTGCCTCTGCCCAGAATTCTTGTCCTAACCCAGTACCACTGAGCATGATTCTTGCCTTTTCCATTAGCGTTCTGTTCATTCTTTCTGCAACTCCATTTTGCTGAGGTGTGTATGGAGTAGTTTTCTGCCGTGCTATACCACACTTCTTACAGAACTCTTCAAATTCCTTCTTGCAGAACTCACCACCATTATCTGTCCTCAGCGCCTTTATCTTCTTCTCTGTCTGGTTTTCCACCATAGCCTTAAATTCTTTAAATCTGTCAAAAGCTTCAGATTTCTTCCTCAAGAAATATATCCATGTATTCCTTGAGAAGTCATCTATGAATGAAACATAGTACACAAACTTTCCTAGTGATGGAACTGACACAGGTCCAAACACATCACTGTGCACAAGTTCTAATATCTTGTTCGCCCTCTTAGCACCAGAAGGAAAACTCACCCGATTTTGTTTCCCATATACACAATGTTCACAGAAATCGAAATCCAAAGAGCAATTAGACATACCTTCTACCATACCATTTCTATGCAGTATCCAAAGGCCCTTCTCTCCAATATGTCCAAGCCTTTGATGCCATAGCATGGTCTTTTCTCCAGAGACAGCTAGGCTTTCCATCCCACTTTCAGGAACCACAGAACTGTTACACCCATCAATAACAGTACTACCTTGTAGCTTGTACAGATTTCTAGTCCGAACTCCCCGCATTAATACCAGTGCTCCCCGAACCATCTTGCAGGAATCTTTCTCGAACACTGTTTTTACACCTGCATCATCCATCTTGCTTACAGAAATCAGATTTCTGGCCAATGCAGGAATATGCAGAACACCAGGAAGTGTTCTAATCCTTCCACCTTGCAGCTTCAGCTTGACCTTTCCACGTCCGATGATTTTGGCCCTCCTATCATCCCTTAGGAAGACATCACCACCATCATATTTCTCATACTCGCAGAACCACTCCCTATGGGGAGTGAAGTGAAAGGATGCACCTGAGTCAATCAACCATGACTCATGATCTACATGTGTATTTGAAGAAGAAGCCAAATACACATCCCCACTTTCATCCGAGGTGGTTTTTGCCTCTGCAGAAGGAGCATCATCAGATCCCTTTCCTTTCTCAGGAGCTTTAGATCTGCAGTCCTTTTTGTAGTGCCCTTCCTTTCCGCATTTCCAGCACACCTTTAAAAACTTTCCAGGAGATTTAGATCTCCCTCTAGATTTGGATCTCCCACTCGAAACCTTATTCTTGTTTCTGTTCTGGGACCTTCCTCGTACAGATAAGGCATCTCCATTCTAACCCTCCATATTTCTCTGTCTCATTTCCTCTGACAGCAAGGCTGAGACAATGTCATCAAAATTCAAGGTAGTTGTATTGCTACCTATTGCAATAACCAGACTGTCCCACGAGTCTGGTAGAGAACACAACAAACTGATGCACTTATCTTCATCCGAGATTTTAATATCAACAGATGACAGCTGACTTACCACAGTATTGAAGGCGTTCAGATGCTCTGTCACCGAGTCTCCATCCTTCATCCTCAGGTTATACAACTTTTTCTGCAAGAACAACTTATTCACCAGAGACTTAGATTGGTACAAAGTCCCAAGTTTTTCCCACAAATTCTTCGCCGTAGCTTCCCCAGATACATTCAACAATACTGAATCTGACACACACAACCGTATTGTGCTCTTAGCCTTCCGATCCAGTTTCTTCCAGTCTTCATCTGACATTGCCGTTGGTTTAGTACTTGGATCTACCGCGATCCACTGATCTTTATCCACCAGCAGATCCTCCATCTTGAGCTTCCACAACTCAAAACTCTGACCATTAAATTTCTCGATCTCTATCTTTCCGCTGCTCGCCATATTCTTTCACCGCAAGAATCGATCCCGCAGATCTCCCACTGCACAGAGTCTACCACAGGCCCGAGCAAAAACCCTCAACAACAAAGGCGTCCCCTTGAAGCCGAAATAGCTCCGATACCAAATGTAGGTTTTAACCCTGAACAGAAATATCTACACACGATTCTTATAACATAAAATAAACAATAGCAAGAGCATAAAACATAAAACAGATAAACACAGAGATTTTCCCCTGGACCCCAAATCGGGACGACCAGCTTGATTTTTCATTTTATTCCTTTTAGTTTTACAACACATATATATACATGCCGGAGCATACATAAACCCCAATCCATTAACCCTGGATTAGAACATAACCGTAGTTCCCTTGAACGGATCTACAAAAATACCAAGGGCCGAAAACCATCGAACCCCAAAACCATGTGCAAAACCATGCAAAAAACCATGGGTGGATCCGCCTATGAGTGGGTCCGCACAAAAAACAAATTTTGGCTGGGGCGCTGCCCCGGACCCCAACGGTGGGGACTGCTTCGCCCCTCGTGACCCCCCAGCTACGTCCGACACAACATACAGCGCGTGGGGCCAATCGTGGAAAGAATATAACACATACCCAGCATATTCTACATATACCTCCCACCGGCATCAAAACTTAAAACCAAACCCTTTTCACCTTTGAAAACTGCAAAAATTCTTCAAACTGCATCCTACAACAATTTTGTAGCGTGCTATGAAACTTCTGTGTGTCACCTTCAGCAGTTTCATAGCGCACTACGAAACTACTGAATCTTCACTTTTCACTGATTCCTTGCAAAATTTTAGTTTTCAACCCTTTAATACTATATTTCCAGGTGTATATTAGCTTTCATAACCCATAAACATTAACTTTAAACAGCTCCAAAAATGAGATATTACCACATAACCTCAAAAATTTGTTAAGGGATGACACTATTGTTTGCACTTATTTTAGCTGTGGCTATTCTTCAAATTGTGCTAGCTATATTTCCAGGTCTTCTACTCTCCTCTTAAGCCTTCTATTGTTTTCCCTTAGCTTGGTATTGACCATCCTAATGAATTTTTCTTCTTTGATTGCAGGTAGGGTCCATATGAAGAATTGAGTTTGATTATCAATTAATTCAGGGTTTGGATTTTTCTCCATCTCCCACAGTCCTTTCATCCTTTCAAATTTTTCCCTTTCTTCTGCATGCACTCTCACCTTTTTCTTCAACTTATCAATCTCATTATTTGCAAGTCTGAGTTTGTCTTTGACATCTTCATAGCTGCTCTTTTCCTTCTGAATATTGAAAACCTTGTTTCTATCTTCTTCAGGCATTGAAAATGATGTATTTGTGGTTTCTTCAAAAAAATTAGCACTTTCACCTCTTGTTTGATCTATCTCCATGTCTGACTATTTCAACTTCTTGGAGTGCCTAGTTGAGGGTTTTCTAGGCTTAAAGATAAACTTTGCCACTTCATCCTGAAAATCTAACTTTTTGGATGTCTTCAATTTCTTTGATTTGTTGCCACCTGTATCCAGTTTGATGAAGTCTGCTTGTAGTAGGGGAGAATCTTCAATATCAATAGATTGAAGTATATCATTCAAATTACCTCTTGACCCCTCTGTAACTATAGCCTTACCATTTTCCTTTAACCTTTGACTCCTGGTCAACTTCTTTTGATTTTTTTTTCTAGTTGATAGTTCTAGAATTGTCTCCTTAACCAGAGTTTTCTTCTTCTACGTGGATTTAGGAGTATCTTGGGTATTCAATTTTGTTCTTATCATTGATTCTTTAACTTGTTTCCGAGGCTTGATATTAACAAATATTCTTGACTTTGTTTCTACAGGGGCAGTAATATTTGATGGAGTTTTTTCTTTAGCTTGAGGACTAAGACCTGTTCCTTCAATCCCAATTCTACTCAAAAAGAGGAATTTAGCCCAATCTCTGTTGGATTTCTGTAGCTCATGTAAGACTATTAACTTGACTAAGCCATGGTGAAATAATGAGGTTTCACATGAATCAACTTTCATTTGTACCTTATCAGACATCTTAGCCAAACTTCTGAAAAGGTAAATCTAGAGATATCATCCCTGTGAAATGAAGCAAGAGTTTAAAGTGATAGGTATACACCTTGTGGTATCTCCATTCACAGGTGAAGTACCACTGAATATTGTAGAGAAGATTAGAAAATGTATCTTTGACATAACTTCTTGTCATAGCTTTGTTCAAGTCAAAATCTGTAAACTCTGGTTTTAGAAAGATTTTGTAGGGTACCATGTCAAACTTGACGTTTTTCAACCATGTGTCTTCTCCTCTCAAAATTTTTGTAACTGCTGATATCACTTCAGGGGAAATTGGTAAATTGAGGAATCCAATCTTTGAGTTTGATCCTGTGAAGTTTATGGAAATTTTTTTGGTGACTTGAGTGTGCCCTCCTTGAAGTTTTTCACAAAACCTCCAGCAACCTACTTTCTTAAAGGCTTCTTCAACAGACTTATATTTTGTAAGGGCTTCTACACCTTTAGGTTCTGTTCTTAGGCAATGGCCAGACCTATGAATCCTTCTTTCTTCAACCATTTTCTTCTTGAAAACCTTGTATCTTCATAAATCTATGATAATACCTCTGAAAACCCCGTGTCTTTAGCAAATTAGAAAATTAGCAATCAGAGCTTCCTGTTGAATGAACTGGCTCGCTTGGTAACAATTATGCCTCGCTTGATAACAATTTTTCCTCGCTTGATAACAATTCTACTTCCACCGGCAATGAATTTCAAACTCACTTGATAGAAAGTTTTGAAAATACTGATATAACCTGAATTTGAATAAATAGCCTCGCTTGAATTTGTTTCAGTTCTTCCTCACTTGAAATATAGTTTCAGAGTCTTGCTTGAAAACTTTACAGCCTCACTTGAAAAATTTATAGCCTCACATGAATACTTTATAGCCTCGCTTGAATTTGTTTTAGTAAACTCAGGTCTTTCACCACTAATTTCTTCTTCAAAACATAAGCATGCATGCACTATTGTCTTGCATGAGACAAATGAAGTCGAAAATGGCCAACCATTTTCAAATTTGAAAGGACCAATGACATTTGACCCCTAATCGATGACAAATGACCCCTAATAATTACAATGAATGGTTGCATGCATGAAGGAGAACTCGTAGATGACACCTAATGATGAGGAATTTAATTGTATTTGATAGATGTGACAAATCAAACACAAAACTAAGAATCCCTGATTTCGTAGCACGTGATTTGCAAATTCGAGTTTTTGCGCTACGAAATCACTAGTGTTTCCTTAGCGCAAAATCAACTTTTTACACTGAGCGCAATACAAAAATGTGGTTTCGTGGTTTATTCGTCAAATTTTCGAAAAAAAACCTTTAAAAATGGGTTTCAAAATATGGCATAAGATCTTTGAAGAATGAAACAAGGTAAATGAACATTGTTTGGTGATGGAATGAGACTTTTAACCCATGATCTAGACCTTTAAAAATATAAAAATGACTCTAACCCTATCTAGCATTATGACTTAGGAACAAGTGTAACTGACCAAGTTTCAGAAAATTTTTATAGTGATAACAGAATTCATTGGACCCATTGATCCACCATCTGGCCAGAGAAAGTATATCATATTCTGCACTGAATACCTAAAAAAGTGGGCCGAAACACAAACTTTGAAGGTAGAAATTGAGAAGGAAGCATAATTATGAGAAAGAATGTGTTCTACAAATTTGGATACCCTAGAGAGGTAGTCACTGATCATGGGGCACAATTCACATCTCATCTCATTTAGAATATTCTGAGGAGGCACACGATAAAGCATAAGACTTCCACTACCTACCACCCTCAAGAAAATGGCCAAGTGGAAGTGACCTACAGAGCTTTAGAGAATATCCTCACCAAGGTTGTGAGTAGCAGCAGAAAATATTGGGTAGACAGATTGGTAGAATCTACTTGGGCCTACAACACTACTTGGAAAACATCAATAGGGTTCACTCCTTATGACTTGGTCTATGGGAAGAAAGCTCTGCTTTTAATTGAATTTGAGTTCAACACCTTAAGGATGGAAATTGAGTTATACCTAGATATATGAAAGGCCCAACAAGAGAGGTTGCTACAATTAAATGGATTGGATGAATTTAGGATGCAAGCACTCCTTCACACAAAAGTGATTCAGCTGCAAAGGAAGGTCTGGCATGACAAGCGCATTAAGGATAAGGCCTTTCAAGAAGGATATTGGGCATTGATATATGACTCAAGGTTCAAGGATTTCAAAGGAAAACTTATGACAAGATGGTGGGACCCTAAAAGTGGAAAAATTTTATGAAAATGGCATAGTTCATATCAGAACCATAGAAGAGGAGGGGACTCCCCTACTTGTCAATGTTACCAACTTAAAGGTTACAAAAAGCCTGTATCTAGGGGTGAATTTATAAATTCCATAAAAATGGAGGTGTATGTCATGGGAGACTCCATAGTTTCAAGTGCCTCCCCCTCCTAGGGAAAAAGAAAAAAATAAAAATAAAATAGAGGCATGGGTGAAAACCTCTCTAAGGTGCCCAAGGCCAACTCCAGGGTTAAAAACCTCCATGAGGAAATATTGGAGCTAAAAAAAAAAAAAAAAGATCCTTGGGTGAAAACCTCTTTGAGATGCCCAAGACAGGCCCATGGGTTGAAAACCTTTGTGGAGGCAGCCTAATTTCCTTCCAAAAATGAAAAGAAAAGAAAGGAAAAAGGTGGTTTTTTTTTTCCTGTTTGCAGGTTATTGACCAAGGATGGTTTTTGGATCCATAGGAGCAGTTTTTCTTCACTTCTCCCTCTCCTCTGCTTACATATTCCATTAACCACTCCAGTAGGCACCCATTCATTCATTTCACCCCTCAAATAGGCGAAAAATTCCATTTTTTCTCCTTACCATAATTGCTACAGGCAAGTTTGGCAGCTACGAGATTCCTGTAGCACTACAAGAAACCCTGTAAATTCTACATGAAACTTATTCATGAATAAAGGAGCTCTCTCAAATATTTCTAAACTTCAAGGAGAGCATGATAATTTATTTTTTTCCTATACCGACCACTCCTAACCCCTCATTTCACTCTATGCACAAGGATTCACTCTCTAAACCCTATGTTGGGCCATTAACAGCTAGATCATCTATAACTTGGCATGAGACCTCTCCCCTTACCTAGCCACCACTCCATTCATAACCTCCATAAACCATTTCCCTTAATTTCTAAGCAATTTTAAGCCCCAAGAAGCAAAAATAAAACTTCTACAGGAAATTGGAAAGTTCATGTTGCAAATGTGTATGGCACAACAAGGACCAAAGCTAAAGATTAATTGATGAAGAAGGCTTAAAAGACCACCAGAAGACTCCAGGAGAGCCAGCACACTATCCAAGGCATCTGAGAACCTCCATGCAACACCTAATAGAAGAAGAAAACAAATAAAATGTCAAGCATCTCACTTAGAAAACAAATAGCTCACTCAGAAAACAAGCAGCTCACTCAGAAAACAAGCTGCTCACTCAAAAAATAAAAAATAAAATAAAAATACAAAAAGGGAAAGATCATGTCTGCAAAAAAAATCTCTAACTCCTTGCACTTGATCATTTTGTAGCACACCAGCACCAGTTAGGCTCAAGTATGGCCCTTCACCTCTTGCTATGCATTCATAATGACCAAAATAACATGAAGTCGAGGTTTAGAGAATTGAAAGGAAAAAATGGCGGCTAGTTAACTTGGCCACCTTCGTAAATTTAAATTGAATAAAAATTAAAGCATACATGCCACCTGGGCAAGTCAAATAAAATCAAGAAGGAATGAAAAAGTACAAGGAGGTGATTACGAGGCTATGCAATCATTAACTGGAGTGAGACCAAGGGTCTCAAAGAGGAAAACTCGTGTTAAGTCCAAATCAACAGCCCACTCCAAATTTAGTTAAAAATACCATAAAGGTGAGTTTTGCCTCATTATACCGACTTTGTTGATCATTTAGAGAGAAGTGAGAGAAAAATAAGATACAAGAGCCATTAGGGAGAGAAGCATCAAAGTGTGAGATTGCATGCACCATCATTCTACTTGAAACAGAGAATTGCTACAGATAACTGCACAGGAAGATCAACAAGGATACAAAGGGAAAAACATATTCACCTTTGGGTGAAATTACTTCCTAAGGCCACCATATCCCAAGAAAAAACACCAAAGGATAGAGGTAAGTGGTTTCAACCCTCCATAATTGAAATTTCTCTATGAAATTTACACAGAATCAATTATAGTTTGGAAACTAAAGGGTAAAAAAATTTGCATTTGTTTGAGACCATAATCTTCAAGACCTCTTCACATAACTCTAAAACATCTTACCAATTCCCTATCACAGCCATAAAATGGGAGGAGGGTTTAACAAAAGGCAACCCACTGATATTAAAAGATTAAGACAACATCCTCAAGTAATGGAAATTTTCAGAAACCAACAATGGCTGGGTTTCTTATAGCTTCTGAAAGGTTTGATGAGGATATAGCTCGAGAGCTTGTAGTGGCTCTACAATCACACTCAGAGGAGAGAGCCACCAATGTGGTTAGGGGCTTGGCCATCACACTTTCACCTGAAATAATTAGCAAAGTCACCACTTTTCCCTTATGAGTTAAGTGGGTTAAATAAATGATGCCAAGCACTGCAGCCAAGAAAATATTCTTTCTGCTAGGAGAATAATACATTGAGGAAGAGAATGGAGTAAGGAGAGAAAGCCTTCCATACCCCTGGGATGAAGTATCCTTCCATATCATGAAATTCATTCCTTATGAAGGAATACTTAGTGTAGTCTATGGGTACCATTTCAGGTTGTTGAATGAGCTTAGGTTTCAAGTAGAACTCCCTCTAGAACAAAGATTGAGCATCCCTCATTTCCTCTTGAAATAAATAAAAAACATGAGAAAAAAGGTGAGGGAAAGGAAATACCAACATTTGGCTCATCATGGCCTTATAAAACTGATAGTGAATGATGCTCTAAGAAGATTAAACCTCCCTGTATCTTGGTCCTCATTCATGTACATGAATATGAAAGCCTTCATAGGCACCCAAACAGGACAAACCTCTACCTCTAGTGTGAGAGAGAGGGAAGTAGAAGAAGAATAAGAGGAGGTTGAATATGAGGAATAAAAAGAAGAAATGGAGGTTGAAACAAAAAACATAGAGGCATTAGAAACATAGAAGGAAGAGACTAAGGGGAAGAAGGAATAAAATATAGAGGGAAAGGAAATTTTGGACCCTATGGTAGGTAGTGATACCTCCCCTCAGGACACCAACATGTCACCATACATAAAAGATTAGGAAGTGGTTGCTACCCTAGCCACTTTGAGCACACTAATGAAAAAAAAGAGGAAGAGGCAAACACCCATGTATTTTAGCACTAGGAAGTGCCAAAGGGTGAGGCAAGGGAAACCACAGACTCCAACTAAAAGCCTTATTGCCATTGAGGAGTCACCCAAGAAATCTGAGAAATAAGGATAGAATAAGGAAAGGTTCAAGAGGTCACCTCACATGTGAGGACCCATGTGACCTATATAAGAATACATTTAGCAATTTTGGCATCCCATACATGCCTAAAAAACCCCCATAGACCCTCAAATGACTGAAAAAAGGGAAAAAAAAGCAAGATAGGGTTTTCAATAGGCAAAGCAGAATTTGCTACAGGAAACTTTGTCTTTGCAACAGGAAACTCCAGCATACCAAGAATCAGAGAAAGAAGCATTGGTTGAGGGAGAAAATACTAACATGGATGGGAAAGAGGTCCAAGAAGATGAGGAAAAGACAAAAGGTGAAGGGCAAGATGAAAAAGGAGGAGGGAAGAGAAATATTTCAAGGAGGAGCCTACCTCACCAAAACCTTTCCTCAAATATGTAGTAGTAGCATCAAACCCTAGCCCTCTGCCAAATCTCAACTCCTACTACACATTTATTGAAGGGGGAAGATTGATTCCTTAGAAGTTCACAATGCCTTTATTCTATGAGTTGGAAGGGGAGAGGGCACACACTCATCATTAGATGAATATTGCTACGAACAAAGGTGTGCATGACATAGGGGTCATGGAGGAAAAAGTGACTGAGTTGGGAAAGGATTTGTCTAATGATAGGCTCAGAGAATCCATGTTGAAAGAGAAACTTTAGAAGGCCCAAACAGAGAATGCAAGATTGCAGGAGTAGTTCAGTAAAAATACAAACATATGGCCACCATGGCTGATTTGTGCATGGAGGAAATCCAACATAGATACCCATCAGATTCCTATGCAGTCTACGACAAGGAGCAATGGCTCCTACTTCAAATCAAAACACTAGCCTCTCATGGATCCTTTCCTTTTTAGAACTACAGATAGTTCATTGAATTTTGCAACCAATCAAGTATGGAAGAAAAGGGAAAAATGGTAGAATTCTACATTGTTGAGTTCAGTAGCGGAATAATGAAATAAAACATACAAAACACACAGCAGAAACAAACTTCAAGATAGCAGATTTTAACGTGGTTCACCCAACCAATCTGGGCTACATCCACCTAACAGGGCATCGGAAATCTCATTAAGCAACTGGGGAAATACAATAGTAGAGTTTCTCATCTGCTCATCTCTTCCACTCACCTCACATTCCTCATCATGCTCACTTGCCTCTACGGGCTTACATTTTATAGCTATGAATGGAAACAGACTCATAAATTCTCTCACAACAAATATAGGATGCATTAACTCCTCATCAGAAATTGATGGAGCCAATGTAGCAACAAATCATATTGTTGTCATCTACATGAGATTTTCTCCAGATTTAATTAAAAATAAGAAATAAAATCTCAACAATCTCCACCTTGACAACAATTAGCCTGATACCCTGTTTCATTATTATTTTTATCTTTTCTGCAAGCCAAGAGAATCCAGACACCATCGTAGCTTCTCTAACAAAACTGGTTTCGTGAACATGTCTGCACAGTTTTCCTTTGTATGCACCTTTTCAAGAGAGACTCCCCTTTCAGTGATAACCTGTCTTACAAAATGGTACTTGATAGGTATATGATTTGATTTACTATGATAGGCGGGATTTTTAGCCAAGTGAATTGCACTTTGACTATCACAAAATAACTTGATGTTGTCCTGCAACCTACCAAACTCACCAAACAAACCTTTCAACCAAACTGCTTCTTTGCAAGAATGTGAAGCAACTATGTATTCTGCTTCTGTAGTGGATAAAGCAACAATGTTATGTAGCTTTGACATCCAGCTAATAGCTCCACCTGCAAGAGTAAAGACATACCCTGAAGTTGACCTTCTCTTATCCAAATCACTTGCAAAATCAGAATCAACATACCCGCAAAAAAATTCACCGCTCCTATTATAAGTGATACAGTAATCACTTGTGCCTCTCAGATACTGAAGCACCCATTTCACTGCTGACCAATGTTCTTTCCCTGGATTTTCCATATACCTGCTGACAACCCCAACTACATGTGAAATATCTGGTCGAGTACAAACCATCGCATACATCAAACAACCTACTACATTGGCATATGGAATTCGAGACATATATTCCTTTTCTTCATTAGTGTTAGGACATAAACTTGAAGAAAGCTTACAATGGGAAGCAAAAGGGACTGAAATAGGCTTCACATTGTTCATGCCAAACCTCAAGAGTATCTTCTCAATATACTTCTATTGTGATAGCCATAGCTTACCATTACTCCTGTCTCTGAAAATCTCCATGCCCAAAATCTGTCTTGCTGCTCCTAGATATTTCATATCAAACGTCCTAGCCATCTGAGCCTTTAACCTGTTGATCTCTGTTATGCTTTTTCTTGCTAAAAGCATATCGTCAACATACAACACTAATATAATGAACATGCCATTACTTAATTTCTTAAATTAAACACAATGATCATATTCACTTCTTATATAATTTTGACTCATCATGAAAGAATAAAATTTCTTGTACCATTGTCGAGGCGACTGCTTCAGACCATACAATGATTTCTTGAGCCTGGAGACAAATTTCTTGTTGCGATTTTGAAAAAACTCTTCTGGTTGTTCCATGTAAATATCCTCATCTAAATCTCCATGTAAAAATGCAGTTTTAACATCTAGTTGCTGTAATTCTAAATCAAGTAAAGCAACTAATGCTAACACAATCCGAATTGAAACAATTTTTACAACTGGTGAAAAAATCTCATGAAAGTCAATTCCTTCTTTCTGAGAAAAACCTTTCGCGACCAGCTTCGCTTTGTACCTATCTTCTATATCATCAACACCCTTCTTCAATTTGTAAACCCACTTACATCCCACAGTTTTTCTGTCTTTGGGAAGTTCTACCAGATCCCATGTGGCATTCTTGTCTAATGCCTTCATCTCGTCCTTCATAGCCTCTTTCCACTTACCACTGTTTGAACCTTCTATAGCTTCCTGATAGCACAAAGGTTCATCATCGTTAGCAGTTAAAGCAACTGAAGTAACATAATCATCATACCTTTTAGGAAGTCGTCTGATTCTCGTAGACCTCCTTAAAGATGTTTCTGGTACTTCCACAATTTGCTGATTATTATCTGTAGGAACTTCTTCATGATCAACATCTCAAACACGTTCATGATCTGCATCTGAAACTTGTTCATGATCTAAATCTGAAACTTGTTCATCTAGACTATCATCAGTATTTGAACTGGTTTCAAACTGAATGTGTTGAAGCTGAGGTACATTATCCCGTTTCAATTTATCATCTACATCTGGATTTTCAAGTGAGGATTCATTAAATTTAACATCTCTGTTAATGATGATCTTGTGAGTAGTAGGATCCCACAACCTGTATCCCTTAGTTCCATCACCATATCCAACAAAGATATATCTTTTCGATTTAGGATCTAACTTAGAACGCTGATATTTCGGAACTAGAGCATATGCATCACAACCAAAAACTTTCAGTTTAGAATAATCACATGGATAACCTTTCCATACCTCTTGAGGAATTTTGCATCCTATTGCAGTTGATGGTGATCGATTTACCAAGTAACAAGCTGTAGAAACCGCTTCTGTCCACAATTCCTTCTGCAAATTGGCATTACTAAGCATACTTCTTGCTCTCTCTAAAAGAGTCCTGTTCATGCGTTCAGCAACTCCATTTTGCTGAGGAGTATATACAGTGGTTTTATGTCTTTCGATCCCAGCATCCTTGCAATAATTATCAAATTCTTTTGAAGTAAACTCACCACCATTGTCAGTTCTTAAACATTTAATGGTTCTTCCAGTGATGTTTTCAACTAATGCTCTAAACTGTTTGAAAACTGTGAATACATCAGACTTCTTCTTTAACATGTAGACCCACACTTTTCTAGAGAAATCATCAATAAAAGATAAAAAATATGATGATCCTCCATATGAGGTTGTAGGAGATGGACCCCAAACATCAGAATGGATATAATCAAGGATTCCCTTACTAGTATGTTTTCCAGTTTTAAACTTCTGCTTGATTTGTTTCCCAAATAGACAATGTTTGCAGAAATCTAACTTAGAAGATTTTAAACTAGGAAGTAACTTACGATCAGATAAAATTTTTAATCCTCCTTTGCTCATATGGCCCAACCTTTGATGCTATAAACGAATAGAATTACTGTCATTTTCAGATACTGTAGAAGCATGATGTGAATCTGTTCTTCCTTCTAACTGGCAAAGATTTCCAACCTTCTTTGCTTTTATGACTAGTAAAATTCCTTTATAAACTTTCATTACTCCACCTTGAATAAAGGTTTTATATCCATTAGTGTCTAGTATTCCTAGTGAAATGAGGTTTTTTCTTAGTTTAGGTACGTGTCTTACATCAGTTAGAATTTTATTTGTCCCATCAAACATTTTAATCTGGATGCTTCCAATTCCAACAATATTACACGAGACATCATTTCCCATGTAAACAAATCCATCACTGATTGATTTATAAGTTTTAAACCACTCTCTATGAATGCACATGTGATTTGACACACCAGAATCTAACAACCAATGTTGATCATGATTAGACAAACTAACTAATAACACTTCATCACTCATACCTAAAATGAATGCCGACCCTATATTTTTCGTGTTTGCTTCTTTATTTTTTGTCGAAGAGTCTTCTTTGGATGTTTGCTGTCTCTTCCAACAATCCTTCTTCAAATGTCCTGATTTGCCACAAAACCAGCACTTTACCTTACTCTTCTTCCCTTTCGATTTTGAACGCGAGTTGTTGTGCTTACTGAAGCGTCTTTCTTTAGAATGACCTCTGACCATCATTTCTTCTGATGTAGAGGTTTCTGAATTTGACCTCTTCCTTGTTTCTTCGGATAATAAAGCTCCAACAACATCATCAAATTCAAGGGTTTCTGATGAACTAAGACTTATAGAAGTAACAAAATTATCCCATGACTCGGGCAACGAGCATAATAAAGTGACAGCTTTATCTTCGGATTCAAATTTTACTTGTATACTTTCTAACTGCACAAGGAGAGTATTAAAGGTATTCAGATGATCAGTTATCGTCGTACCTTCTTTCATGTGCAAGCTGTACAACTGTCGCTTCAGAAGAATCCTATTGGTTAAGGATTTTGTCATGTGCAACTTTTCAAGCTTTGTCCACAAACCAGCAGTAGTATTCTTTGACACGATGTTAAACAAAACATCATCTGCCAAACACAGTCGAATGCCGCTCAGTGCTCTTTCATCCAAGTCGCTCCATTCATCATCTGTCATGGTGTAAGGATGTTTGGCTTTTCCCAACAGCGCCTTTGCCACGCCTTGTTGCACGAGTAGATCATACATCTTCATTTTCTAGATCTCGAAGTTGTTTTTGCCATTGAACTTCTCGATCTCAAACCGAGCACTTTGTGTTTTTTCCATGTTGTGTCACAAAAACAATCTCCAATTGCAACTTTTAATAAATGAGGTTTTATTTAAAAAATAATGCCCTTCACCTAAAATAAAAAACCTGTCCTTGTTACATATGCAAATAGCATTTAATATTCAAATCGATTTCAAAAAATGGCACCTTTTTTAATAAAATAGATTTAATTTTTAGAACCACCACTCAAATCGATTCAAATCGATTTATTGTTCCTTAGTTTTTAAAACCACTTCAAAATTGATTCTTCAAAAATCGTTTTTTATTTTTTTAAATACACATTGAATGATGTAAAATGATTTGAAATATATCTGTAGAAAATCGATTTAGGAAATATGAAACACAAATCCATTTCTAATAAAACAAATCGACCCTTTTTTCAAATGGCACACGTTACCAAAATACATGCACTGAAAACATGTGCTGTTTGGAAGCCACCGTTCAGAAGCCAACGTTCAGAAGCCACTTTGATTTTTTGTTTTGGGTGTTAAAAACGAA
This sequence comes from Pinus albicaulis, assembly GCA_034641835.2. Lineage (NCBI taxonomy): Eukaryota > Viridiplantae > Streptophyta > Pinopsida > Pinales > Pinaceae > Pinus > Pinus albicaulis. Next base: position 40,273,402 of record CM076574.1, read on the forward strand.
TTCATACAAATCGATTTTAAATATATGACTTTTTAATAAAACTTCAAATCAATTTATAAAGAACTTCAAACAAATGGATCGTTATAAAAACTTCAAAAAGTTCAACCTGGCACTTAGAAATTGATTTAAAAAAAAAAGTCACTGTTCAATGCAACGTCCAACATCATTTATTCTTCCAACACCATTTCTGTCTCCATCCCACACGCATATCTGGTCTTCAACACGCAGATCTAACACTTCAGCCTAAGTCTCAACGGCTCATGGTCACAGCTCATGGATTTTAACACACGATCCAATGCACAGTCGCACGCTGGTTTTAACGCTGTGTTCAAAGATCTCCCTCACAACGTAGATCAAACAATGTAGATTTTTCACCAGCCACACAACGTTTCTTGCCAGGCAGCGGCTTCTTCAATCGATTTTACAGGCAGCAAGAGGCATACAACCTGCTCTGATACCAAGTGTTTAGTTCAGCAGCGGAATAGTGAAATAAAACATACAGAACACACAACAGAAACACACATAAAGACAATCGATTTTAACATGGTTCACCCAAACAATATGGGCTACGTCCACCTAACAGGGCATCTACAATCTCATTAATCAACTGGAGAAATACAATAGCAGAGTTTCTCATCTGCTCATCTCTTCCACTCACCTCACATTCCTCATCATGCTCACTTGCCTCTACGGGCTTACATTTTATCGCTGGGAATGGCAACAGACTCATAAATTCTCTCACAAAAAATATAGGATGCATTAACTCCTCATCAGAAATTGATGGAGCCAATGTAGCAACAAATCCTATTGTTGTCACCTACATGAGATTTTCTCCAAATTTAATTAAAAAATAAGAAATAAAATCTCAACATACATGTACAATCTTGTGTTGATAGACTTGAACATTTGGGATCCTAATCCTAGAATTGGAGACATTCATTTAATGGAATTAGCATCTTGGATGGTTAATGAGGAAACTAGAGCACAAGAAGTAAGAAGGGTCATAAGGAGAGAAAACAGGGAACCTGTTAGGTCCCTATAATGCTAGTGTGTCCCTTTATTGTTGTTATTGTAGCCCCCTTATTGTCATTTTTGTATCCCTATAACCTCCATATTGTTATTATTGTGCCCTCACATTATTATTTTTAGGTCGGCTAGGATTATATTATGACCCCATGGACTCCTATATATAGAAAGGAGGCTTTGTCATTTGTATCATCCAAGAATTGTTCATTTATGTAATGTAAATGAGGTTTCCTCTCAAAGTGGCAGAATTATAAGGTATTCATCTCTCTTTTCTTCTATTTTTGGAACTGGTTTCATAAAATTTGGTATCAGAGCTTTGGATTCTAGGGTTTCGCTTCTCCAAACAGGTCATCATGGAATTTTTTCTATAACGTTTTTTCTATGAAGGTTCAGAAGCTTAAATTTTTACCACATGAATAAAAAATCCGGAGGAACTTCGTGTAAAAATTTCAGATCTTGGTTCGCAATATTTTCAGAGATATGATCTGTGGAATTTAGGGTTTTTGGAGGCTCCTGAATTTCATCTAAAAGAGGTGACCTTGGTAAAATTGTCATAACACTCTCTCTGAGCATCAGATTGGAATTTTGTAAAAAATGGCCAAAAGTAAACAGACTATAGCTTCATGTGTATCAATTTCAGAGCCGAAGGAGGAAACAGTGACTCGTGGCACGCCGTACAAGTTCACTCTACTGAATGAGTCCATAATTAGGTCATTGTGGGAGATTGGGCATAAATTTGTCTTGAAGCATACAAATAAGGTTAGAAATGTGGCATTCAAAATAATATTCAAAAGGATACTATAGCACCTAATTTCAGATATTCAAGATCTAAAATCACAGAGATAATTCAGTTTCAATATCGGGCTCCTCAAAACTAAGAAAAAGGTGTGTACTTGTTTTTTAAAATTACAAAACATTTGTTTGAAAAAATAGTTTGAAGTGATTCTAAGGGCATATTGAAGATTTTTTATCAGAATTGAGTTCTATAATGCCTCCCAAAAATAGTTCCACACCCATTAAGGCCTTGTAAATATCTACTATGACGCATGAAGAGTAAGAATTGCAATATGAGATTTCAAAATTACGGTACCAAGTGCAACGAATTTCGATCTTACAAAGAGAAATCAAATATGACATAGATGGTTTAAAAGAAAAAATGGAGGCTAAGTTGGATGGTTTGAAGGATCAAATGAAATCTAATATGGATGATAACGTAGTGGAAGATCACATCAAGCATCAACAACAAGTTCTCCAACTCTCAAAGTATAACCTAAATTTTATGCAGAATTGACTGAAACAACAAGAAGATCAACATCACAATGAAATAATTTCTGAAGCATTCATAGAAAAAAGAACTCAAAAACTACCAAATTGATCAATTTCAGAGTATCTCAACAAGTGGAAGAACTTACCCATTGAAGATTCGACATGGGAGGATGAGAATTTTATACAGAAGCATCCATAAATAATCAAGCATTGAGGGCAACACTTGTTTGAAGGAGAGGGGCATGTCAGGTTCCTATAATACTAGTATATCCCCTTGTTTTTGTTAGTGTAGCCATCTTATTGTCATATTTGTACCCCTGTAACCCCCATATTGTTATTACTGTGCCCTTACATTATTATTGTTAGGTTGGCTAGGATTATATTGTGATCCCATGGACTTCTATATATACAAAGGACGATTTTTCATTTGTATCATCCAAGAATTGTTCATTTATGTAATGTAAAGGAGGCTTCCCCCTCTAAGTGGCTGAATTCTAAGGCGTTCATCTCTCTTTTCTTCTATTTTTGGAGCTGATTTCATAAAAGAACCTCTACACATTAGGGTAGAACTATTTAGCCCTAGGGTAGTCATTAACAACCATCTCATGATATAAAAGGATGATGCACTTGCAAAAAAGGACCTCAACACACAAGCTCAATCCATGGCTCTTTTTGATGATGTTTCTAGGTTGTTGGGAGATGAATGCATAATGGCTAGTCAAAGGATATGCAATAACCTCCCTCACAGTCTTAGAAACATGGAGTACCATACACCAGAGAGATTGAGAGGTACCCTAGAAAGAGAACCACTATACAAGAGGTCCATGTAAGCCAGGAAGATTCAGTGGCTTGGTTTGAAACTTAGTCCACCCTTGCTTCCAGGGCTGAGTGATGGAAAATACCAAGATGAGAAGAATAGAGAATGGGAGGAAGAAAAAATAATGATGGATTTTAACCTCCTAAAGGGACTCCCAGACTTATTCCTTGAGAAGTTAGAGGGTCTGTTAAAGCTTTGAAAGAAATCTGGAAGGGGGATTAAGTTGCTCAGAGCATGAGAAAACATCTGGCAGGGGGGTGATGATGAGCTCCATCATTACGTATAATTGGAGGGGTTAATTGTCACCTTTTAGACTTACTAGGTCTCCCTTTCTCACATTCAAATTATATTATGGTCTTATGTTTCTAGTGTAGATTATGATTAAGGCTTGTCATACTTCGAATTCCTAACATGAGATAAATGCAGGATAATCATGAAGATATTTCCCTTTTGATGAATATTTTGCAATTAAAGCTCAGAGTAGACAACAAGGAGAGTTTCTAGGGTGATTGCCCACCTCCTTAATGTTACAAAACAGTTTTTCACTATCCCTGTACTCCTCGTTCTTGATCGTGGAGACCCCTAACAATGACCTCTGTGTCTATTTTCCATCATGAAAATGTGTCATTATATCCCTTGCAAGATATTGAATAAACTATCTATTGACTATTCCTGAAGCAGCTCCTTGAAAACATGGTTATTTGGAGCGATGCGCCCTCTACGTGTATTTCTCGCACTGATGGCTCTTTTTTTGTCTAGGGCAGCGCCAATCAATGCTAGAATGAGAATCATACCCACGCCGATCCTCTTCTAGAATATTTTTTTAAAATGGAAGTGAATATTGTAGATCTAGAAGCTCCATGAAGGAGAGATGGTTGTTTGTTCCTGAGGATAGAGCCAAGCTTCTCCCTTTGGGCTTCTTGTTGCTACAAAAGTGGAACCACCCAAAGGGATAACCCATTTCACTACCTTAAGTGGATCCATGTTCCCTCTTCCCTTGCTATAAAATGGATATCCTCCCATACCTCGGCTAGTTAGAACAGAGATACAAGAAAAATAGAGAGATATTTGTTGCTATAGGCATTGAGCGAGATTTGAGAACTTTGGCCCCTTCGTATCTAGTTGAAATGAGCGATTTGGAAATGGGCCTAGATCCAGACCCGTCAAAGGAGAGCTACGACATCAAGGTGTAGGTTGTAAATCCCCCTCTCTATATAAATATAATACAATTTATTCTTTCTTTCCATTCTCATATTTAATGTATGATTGGATTTCTAGTTCTCCTTGACAAACTAGATATATTATGTATCTGAGATATATGTTATTATTTCACGTTTGTTGTTGTTTGATCTCTTTTGTAGGTAACCAAGTACTAGTGATAGCGAGGATTTGACTACAGAGCACGAAGGATCAAAGGATTCAAGCGAGGAACAACATCAGATCGAGGTAGGTGATCTATTTAGGATTTGTGTCCATTTTCAATCTAGGAAAGTAAGCTTCTAATTGTTTCGTGTTGTCACTAGACCCATCCTAGGGATAGAGGGATTGTCTCTGTCTACAGAGGATTTTCTTGCATAACAAATTGGTGATTCCACTGGGGAGTGTTAGCCTTTAAGTCTCTTGTTTTTTTATTTTTATTTTTTGTTTTGTCATCAATTTTCATCGAGTGTCCATCTCCTTGTCTTTGTAGCCTCTGTAACTACTTACAGACATTTGTCTCTCTGTTGAAGTGATAAGCATGGTGTCAGTTTTGCAAACCATTTTATTTTCAAGTCTTCTCCTCGATCAGTGCTAGTATTTCTCTCACAGTCACGTCGATCGGTGCCGAATGCATTTGCATAGTAGCGCTTTTCCTCTTCCAATGTGGGTTGCAGTTTAACAACTGTGCCGATTTCTATGTATAACATTTTAGGGTTTCCTTCAATTGGTCATCCAGTGGGTCTTATCCTTTCGAGTTTTCTTTTTTGTTTGAATAGCTCTTGTTCTTCTTTGTTCAACAACATTTTTTAGTAAATTTTCACATCATTCATTTTCTCTTTTGCAAAGCAAGTGATTCCTTGTCATGCTAGGTTTTCTAGGTGTTTTTGGGTCATCCAAACGGTTGCATGCTTTGTTGATTTCCAAATTTATTTTTGAATCGAATCTTGTCTTGTATTTCAAACTTTTGTTTGATTGATTTTGTATTTCGGTCGGTTCTCACGATTAGAACTTTCAAGTGTTAACCTTGTGTGCATTTGGGTCTCTTTTCGCCATCAATAATAGATCACAATTACTTTCTTTCGAATGAAGTTCATTTTTCTTTGAGTGTTGATCAGTGTAGAAATGAAGAGTGTCTGTTTTTGAGGAAATTGGTTTAGGTATCTCTTTTATTTTCGAATATTTTCCTCTTGCATTTGTTTTGAGAGATTTCATTAGTACTAAAAGCATTGTTTTTTATTTACATTCAACACTTTTCATTTGTGCTTATAAGAAAAATACAAAAATCGTTTTGTTTCATTTTGCTTCAAAAATGAAAAGTTTCGTTTCGATTCACTTATAGTGAATTTCATTGAAAGATACCGAAGTGAAAAGGGTTTTAATTTCTCTTAGGTTATGCACTTGGGGGAAATAGTGAAATATCATTCAATAAGTTTTCTTATCTTCTACGTTGATTTTGTGAATTTCCTTCTCCCATTGATGTAGCTCTTCATCTAAAGAAAAAGGAAAACATGCATAGATTACAATTGCATAGTTTTCCCAACAAGAATTTTTGCAAAGATTGCATTGCATGGTTGATATCTATGAATATTTTGCTTTGGATTGGGATAGTTTGAGTTATTTAATTCGAAAAATTTTCGTTCGCTACATTATTGATTGTTTCATCACTGTTTGAAACTCTTCCCTTAACTAGATAACATTTATCTAATTGAAAAGGATAAATTTTCATATTAGTCACATAATAGGTGTTTAGGTAACAATCATTTTAAGCCTTGAAATTGAAACTTTAAATAAGATCAACTTTAAAACGAACCCCATTTAACCTAAGGAGAACTTGAAACCTAACACAAAAAATGTAGAGGTCTAGGCTAGAGGTGTGTTCCGATGTCTTTAAGCACAAGAGTTGTCACTAATTTTCTGCGTTACAGCCTAGGGTGATATCCAGTCCAATGTATGGAGGTATATTGATGTATGAAAGTATATATTGTAACACTCTTATCGAAATTTTACGCATCAAACAACATTACTATGGACTTGGAATCCCACGTATCGTCACATATATTTTGGGAGACACCACTAGGTTGCAAACCCACCATAGGTAATCGAGTCAGCCACCTTGTAGACGTGATACACCGAACACAACATTCGGGGAAATTGGATGTCATAAGTTAAGTCCTTGGCCATTTCTCTTTCATTTGATCACCAAGGTGTATATTTCAGTTCACGGATACTTGGTAAACCCTCTTGCCTAGTTTATCCATTTTATGATTCATTTTGTGTTTAATTTCTAAAATTTATCGGCCACGATAACATTTTACCTATGCTCATCTCTTTATTTGATCTTAGGTTGAGATTATTGGCAACAAATCCTGAGTTTACCAACCAAGGAATCTCCTCATATGGGAATTCTAGTCCGTTTCCTTCTTTCAGAAATGTTGGTGCCCCATATATGGCAACTTTCTCCCTCCCAGGATTAACCGTTGGTCTGCTACTTTGGTTAATTTTGACACCTGTGGTTTCAAATATACCTAATGTTTCTCAACCGTGTTCTCATCCGCATGAACAATGTCAACCCCATGTTGATCTTAAGGTTGAACCCTCGCATTCTTTACCCATTTATTCACCTTGTTCTTCCTCTTTCCCTGCTGAAAGTCTAGATTCTAGTACCCAGGTGGCTAAGAAGAAGAAGAATAAGTCGATGAAGAAGAACAAAAATAAGCAATGGGGAAAACCAACAACCATCGCTACCCATGTGATCGATATTGGAAAACCTCCCACTCCGTCTCGCAGAGTCAAATTCCTTTGCAATCTATGTGATGGTGACCACCTTCTTTGTGATTTACTTGGCATTTCCAAGGTGTTATAAGTGTGGTCCGTTAGCCCAGTTCATCCTTCATCATCAACCTTTGGACATCATGTTAATGATGAACATTCACCTAGATATAATAAGACTTAGAAGAAACAAGGTAAGACTAAAATTCCCTGTATATGATGTGAAGGGAACCATCCCATTCACCTTTGTCCCTATCTAGTTGAAGCCTCCAAAGTGTTGGATACCCTTTGGGCTTCTAAATTTTGTCTTCTCATTGGTTACCAGAAGTTTTCGTTGAGCCCTATGCTATTTTATCAAGTGACTGATCAAGATTTATCTTCAGTCAATTCTGCTCAATCTGAAAGTTAGTATCTTGAGTCCATTTCCGACCAATAATTGGTTGAGAGAAAGGTCGAATTGATTCCCCCCATAATTTATTGGGTCTTTTCCATAGAGAGTGGATCTCATCCCAGTCAGGTTCTCTTTGTTTCCTCTGATTCCCCAAGGCCAAAAGGAGATCCTCCCATTCCCATGATCTAGGAGGGTGATCCTCCGATTCCCATTGTTTTAGTCCAAGAAAGTGATACTCCTGATCTCATTCTTGAATTCTAGGAGGATGGTATTTATTCTCAAGTAACGCAATGGGATAATCCTCTTATTCCTATAACACCCCCTCCATGTAGTTTGATCGCTTCCTTTGATTGGAGTCGATTCACGGGATACCGTCTTCCTTCGTACGTGCCCTTTAAGATCATCATACATGCCTACAATATGGTCGTGCCAAGCACGATTATAGATGAAGGCGCATTATTTAGTATTTTATCCTCAACTACCTGGAAATATTTCGGTTCTCCACTACTTGTGCTTATTACTCAAAATATGTTGGATTTTAACAGAGGAACCAATCAATCATTTGGGATCCTTCCAAAGCTGCCTATTTCTTTAGGAGGAAAGGTTTTCTATTTTGACGTAATGGTTGTCCAAGGCCCCTTGGATTTTAACTTACTCCTGGGGCACGACTATACTTATGTCATGGGTGCACTTGTCTCTTCCCTCTTTCATGGGATTTGTTTTCCACATGAAGGTTAGATCACGGCCATTGATAAAATTTCTTTCATTGGGCCCTATGTGACATCTGGTATACCATCATCCTTTCATGGTACTTACCTATCGGTGGTGTCTTCCCGGCCACAGGTTAATTATGTGGCCACTTGTTCATTGCCTCGCATCCAGTGATAGTGCCATCGTGTACTGTGTACTGGGGGCATTAGAATGTGATTTTTGATATGTTGTTCTCCCATCATATGAGAACCTCTTGGAATATATGACTTATTATATGTTTTTATCGTGTCTTCAAAGCATAGTTCAATTTCTTGTGTCAAGCTCCTTAAAAAATGAAACAAGCTCTTTAGAGAAAAGTTCTTTTCTTATGTCAAGCTTTTTTTAAAATAAAAAAAGATGTCATGAGGATAGTTCTTTTACTGTGTCAACCTCGTTAAAACATGAAACAAGTTCCTGTGCAATTTGAGGTTTTGATTAGATCTCGTAAAATCCTAGTCGAGTCTTTCACTTAATCTCATAATTGAACCTTCACTCGGTCCACCTGTCAGTAACTCACAGTCTAATCTTCTGAATGCACTGAAGCTTGGGAGCATGTACCTTGAATTGGGTCACCATGCTGGGGGCATGCAAAATTTCCAAGAATAGTTTTCCATGTTTTCAAGCTTGTGTAAAAATGAAACCATTTTCATTTTGCCTCTCATGATTACCGTTTTATCAACCTGTTTTTCCAGATGAGCCTTGTTTTTTCATTTCATCATCACCGTATTCTTGGCCGATCATATGCCTTCACTTGGTTGTTTTACCTGTTCCTGAGGAATCATTGCAATTAGGGGTCTTCTTAGCCAGTCTCATGAACTTTACTTATTCTGATCAGTTCCACCATAATTAGAACTAGTTGCTATCCTTTATACCACTTATTCCTTCAGGTGGAGTCACCTTTAAGCTCTTTTTTGACTCTTCAAAAATGAAAATATTGCCGAATTTTTGTCAGTTTGAAATCGTTAAAGTAAACATAATTTCATTTACCTAGTATACGTTTACCCATTTTTTGGGCCAGGAGAAATTATTTACGAAAAAGGAATAACTTAGTCAATGGAGACTAAGAGGTTCTCTCACGCTTTTTTTTCTACCTTTTTGGGTATGAGGGACTATTTACAAAAAGGGCCATCTGGAATTTTCTTTTTGCCTCTTTTCAAACTCTCCAAACATGAAAATACGCCGAGTTCCACCTTTGTCGAGCTCGTTAAAATTTAATGGCATTGGATCCGTCATCATGACGACATCGAGTTCCTCCTTCCTAGGGATCATAAAATGTACTAGGATGGATTTTTCTGAAGGAAAAACTTATATGACAAGCATATGCTATCCCCTTCAAGCCTATATTCAAAAATAATTATGGTACTTTCCAGAAATGGTGGGGAAAAATGGAATGTAATAATCAGTTGTGTCAGCAATGTGTTGCTCTTGAATGTGACACATCCTCTGTTTCGTGTCGGGTTGGGGACATCCTACATTCGTCACTTTGCCTCCATGGGTTTGGTAAATATGTTTTTCCTCTCATGTAATTACCACTTTCGCCAACATGACCTATGATTCCATTTGATTCAAATACTACCAAACTCTAGAGTCGTGTCGCTGATATGTTCAAGACAAGTTTCTTCTGCGTCTTATTCATTGCCTGGTTCTCAATTAAATTTCATCATTATCTTATTTCCTTTGTCTCATGTCGATGATGTGGGACACATTATGGCCCTCCTTCGATGGATCACTTCCTATCGACTGTTGGGTACCAAATATGTATACCTTTCTCTCCCATTTTCGCCCACCTTTCTATCTTTTTGCATCATTAATTGTTCTAAAACACATGAGGTAAACCCCTTTCCACTATTTTACATGGAATATTTGATTAATGAAGTAATAGTCATGGAGGTTTTAACTTTGAAAATATTAACTTGGGTATTTTCATAGATTTTTCAAAAGTAAAGGGATTACAGTTGCGAGCCATGGAGCAACTCCTAATTCCCAGCGTTATCTCAACCTGCTGCAATAGCGCAACAGACTTCGTCTTACCCCAGCACTATATAAGGATTTTCATGGTTTTCTTTTGGAAACTAGTTTGTTGTTGTAACAGATGTATAATTGTAGATATTTAGAAGTTAAAGGAAATATACGATTTCTTGAACATTTGTATAAAGAGGGAATTAGGGTTGTGAATCAGGGTTAAGCAAGAAGGGACAAATTCTGTAACATAAGCGTTTTTCAATTAATTGAATACACAATGTTTTGCTGTCCCATTTGTAAGCTGTGAGTTTACCACAACCCTGAACAGAGAGTTGGGCCCACTCTTCTGATCAAGTGCTCCATTATCTTTCTTTTGTTGATTTCATATTTTAGTTTGATCTTGTAACTGCTGTTCCAATGTAATTCTGTAATTTCTGTGAATACCTTTTTAATTATGCAATCCATATAAATTGCTGTTACAATAGTTTTCTTGTTTTCATTAATTAAAGCGTGTGATTCAATAGTAGATTATGTCATTACTCTTGCATATACTGTGTGCATTAGTCTTGAAATAGCTAATGCACTCGTGTTGATAATTTATGTGGAAAAAGGGTTTGAATATTGTTCACATCTGGACACCAACATTTTGGCACCGTTGCTAGGGAAGGCTAACAAGGTGCAAGAAGACGATATGAAATTGATCTAATGGTCAATCTCTCATCATGGGGAGGGAATTTATTGCCCTGATCCAAGTCTTGAGCGTAGTGCTCTGTTTTCTTTTTTTTCCATTATTTTTTAAAACTAATCTCTCATCTTGGGGAGGGAATTCATTACCCTACTCCAAGTCCTAAGTGTAGTGTGTTGTTTTTATTTCTTTTTCTTTTTCATTAGAACCGATCTCTCATATTTGGGAGGGAATCCATTACCCTTCTCTAAGTCCTGAGCATAACATTCGACTTTTTTGCTTTTTGATTATTTTTCTGAAAGGGAAAAATTCTCGTCCTAGGGAGGGTACTTGATCACCCTACTTCATGTCTTGAACTTTGATTTTCTTTTATTTTATTTGATTTTCTGTTTGAACCTACTCTCTCGTCCCAAGAAGGAAGCTATCTATCTTGCTCCAGGTCCTGAGTGCTTTTGTTATTTTAATGAATTATTCCCATCAATTGTATGAAAAAATATCTGAATAAGATGGGCAGAGGAAGACCCCCAAAGAAAGGAAGGGATCTGGGAAGGAAGACATATATCCAGGAGATCATTGCAAAGGCTGAATATGAAGCATCTTATCATGCTGCTGTCAGGGTAAGGGTGCAAACGAAGTCTGAAGGATAGTTGCTTGAGCAGCCATTGCCATTCACAGTATGACAGGAAAACCTTTCGAAAATGGAAGAGGAATAAATAAAGTATCATTGGAGGAGATATCCTTGATGTCAGTAGAAGGGGAAGAAATAGAAAGAAGAGGGTCGGAGGAACTGAGAAATTCGAATTGGGAAGAAGAACCTCTGAAAGGGTTTTCGTCACCACGAGACCAAGGGAGTGTTGTGAAGCCCCCTACAGTTGAATTAATCAATTCTGATTTGTAAAGAGAAATCTTGAAGGATTTTACGTTGCCACGAGACCAGCAAAGTGCAGTGAAACCTCCTATAGTTAAATCACCCCAACTACCAGTCGCAGAACCAGTCAAAATCCTGGTTGAGTATTGGAGTATATTTATGGCACCTACAAGTTCTTCTATTGATTTTCCAATTGGATACATTGTGGGGATGTACCAATGAAGCCCATTCCTTTAATGGCTCTGCCTAATTTTCATGGGATTTCTTCTGAAGACCCTAATACATTCCTCTTTGAATTTGACATTGTCTATCGAGGGTATGATTATATCACCGATGCTAAGAAGCTAAAAATATTTCCTACTAATTTAAAGGGGACATCCCTGCGATGGTTCATGGGTTTAGGAGGAAAGACTATTTCCTCGTGGAATGCGATGAAATAAGTCTTTTTGGAAAAATACCAGGACTACTGTAAATCCCGTGACATCAAGGAGGATATTTTTAAGTTTTCACAGAAGGAGAATGAGAACATGGAAGATCATGTGGAACGATTCAAATATATACTATAGAGATCAAGCCATAGTGACCTGGATAAAGATATCCTAAAGATCATCCTTCTTCGGGCACTGAGGGAATATTACCTGCAACTTTTGAACATAGTAGGAAAGGGGGATGTTTCGAAAGAATAATTTGACACCATCTGTGAGTTATGCATTTAGTGTTCACGAGGGGCTGCAAGAAGTGGACAAGGAATTCATTCATTAAAGACTTCTAGTGGAGGGGTTACAAAGGTAGAAATTGGAAACCTAATAGATAACCTAAGGATTGATATCCTAAGCACATTATCTGCCTAGATGGACACTGCAAGAAAAACAGAGATAGATAGAGTTGGAGAAGACTATGGCTATATTCTGCCCATAGTGAAAAAAGAAGCATCCGTTGAAATAATGCCCATTAAACACAGTGGAAGCCTGTGCAATCTGTGAATAGATTCATGCGACCAGCTCATGCCCTTCCTTTCTAGGACTAGAGGTAGTTTTTCAAGGGGCAAGTGAAGAAAATGTGGTAGATCAATTGTACTTCATGGGTCCAAAAAAGCCATGGCAACCTTGACCACTAGCTATGAATCTAGGTATGCCTCAGGATCCATCTTTGTGTTTTAATAATTTTAATATGGGTCCCCAGTCCATACCTTTTTCACCTATGTGGTCTCAGTATCAATATCCACCCTGGAAAAAATGGGTTCCCCAGACCAGTTAAAACCCTTCATGGAATCAGAATTGGCATGGACCCTATCCTACTGGGTAATTTACCCAATCCATGCCTCAAAAAAAAATTTAGTTTCCCTCCAATGTACCTCCAGGAAACCTAGCCCTTCTACCCCAACTTCCTATCCAGCCCAATCCGAATCCTAATAATAAAGGGGTCCAAGAAACAAAGACTCTTAACCTTCCATCTTATAGCATTTCTATCGCAGGACTTAATGAAATAAACTTACGATCTGGGTGGGTAGTAAATGCTCCCTCTTCACCTATTATCATACAACAGATTGACCGTGAAGTTATAGAACCACAACAGAGGACATTTGGGGATAAACCAAATCAAAACATGAAAAACCAGACACCTCCCCAACCTGTTCTTAACCAGGGTCGTCCAAAAACTCCACCATATCCTGAAAGACTGACCCTGAATAAACAAAACCCTTAAGCAGAGTTTGACTTCCTGGGGGAATTGAAAAATATTTCAAAATACCCCTGCTCTAGGCTATGCGGCATGTACCTATATATGCAAAAACTCTCAAAGATTACCACTCTAAGAAACTGGGGAAGAAACCAAGGGATCCGTTAACCATTCATGTGATGGGTAGATTGTACGACATCATACTAGGAAAGACTATGCTTGTAAAATATGGGGATCCAAGAAACCCAATTCTAACAGTACAAATCAATGGGGTTGAAATCCCAAATGTGCTGGTAGATTTGGGTGCTGCCATCAATATTATTACCTCCGAAACAATGAATTCATTAGGTCTTGAAAAAATTAATCCAACCCCTACTATCTTGGAATTAGAATATAGGTCCACAATTAAACCGGTAGGGAAATTAGAAGATGTGACTATTTTGATGGATTAATGGCATTATCCTGTGGACCTCCTTGTATTATAGACTCGATCCTCATTTGGTGGTCATCCATTGATCTTGGGAAGACCTTGGCTTGCAACTGTAGATGCCTACATGGGGTGTTGATTTGGGCATATGATTATATCAAATGGGACGATTACAAAGAACCTTATTCTCTACCCTCTTGTAGAACCCAACCCATCTAAAAAACTATTAGCCAGACATAAACCTATACCAATAGAAGAGCCTAAACCTGAATTTGAAGAAGTTATACCAATCCTCACCATTGGGCAGGCCTTGCAATTCAAAATAGAAATTGAGGATGATACCATTAACACCTTTATTAATGACCCCGGTTCCGTTTCCAATTCAACTCGTCAAATTTTAGAATCTGCTATGAGCTGTGAGACAGAGGAAAATATTGAACCAGAAGATGAAATTGAATATATTCCTAAAACTATATCCCATGATAGTATTCCGATTGAAATTGAACCAGGAAATACACTTAATATCAACCTGAATCTATCAGAATCCCAAACAAAACAACTTTTAAAAGTCTGTCAAGACCATCAGGAAGCTTTTGCCTTGGATTTTACCAACATGAAAGAAATCCCTCCTAATTTATGTACTCATCATATTTATATTAAGGAAGATTGCCGCCCTGTGAGACAGCCCCAACGGAGAATGAATCCTGCTCTAAATAACATTGTCAAAGAAGAATTACATAAATTATTGGATGTAGGTTTCATTTATCCCATTTCGGATAGCTAATGGGTATCTCTGCTAGTTATTGTTCCCAAAAATAATGGTAAATGGAAGATCTGCGTAGATTACAAGGAGCTAAACAAGGAAACTCAAAAATACCATTTTCGTTTACCATTCATTGACCAAGTCCTGGACACCTTGGCTGGGAAGAAGTTCATTTCCTTCCTAGATGAGTTCAACGGGTATAACCAGACCCAGATAGCCTCGAAAGCCCAGGATAAAATAACTTTCACATCCCCATGGGGGACCTTTTCATATAGGGTCCTCCCATTTGGCTTGTGTAATGCTCTTACAACCTTCCAGAGGGAAATTCTAGGAATTTTTCTAATTTGGTCGATGACAGTGTTGAAATCTATATGGATGATTTTACTCCATATGGAAACTCATTTGAAGAAGGGTTGGAAAACATGGAAAAAGTGCTCAAAAGATGTAATTAGACCCATGTATCTTTGAGTACAGTCAAATGCCATATGATGAGGGTAGAAGGAATAGTATTGGGACATTTTCTCTCAGCTGTTCGAATTCGAGTTGATCTAGCCAAAGTAGAGGTAATATTGCACTTCCCGGTTCCTAAGACACCCACACATGTACGTAGATTTATTGGTTGTGTTGGTTATTACAGACGCTTTATAGAAAATGTTTCTAAAATAGAACATCCACGTTTTCAATTGATAACAAAAGATGCATAATTCTTGTGGAATAAAGACTATGAAGTAGCTTTCACGAAAATCAAGGGACTGGTTTGCAAGGCTCCAATCCTTCAAGGACCTGATTGGGAATTACCATTTCACATACATGTTGATGCTTCTCAGATAGCAGTAGGAGCAGTCTTAGGACAGTAGGCAGACAAAAAACCATATCCATTTTACTATGTCAGCAAGAATTTAGTTTCTACTGAATTAAATTACACAGTGACAGAAAAATAATTCATGGTTGTCATATATGCTATCAACAAGTGTTGGCACTACATCACCAGGTATCCTAATTTTCTACATACTGACCATGCAGCAATAAGGTATTTGATGAATAAACCTATCACTCTTGGCCGCATTACAAGATGGTTTCTATTGCTTCAGGAATTTTATATCACAATAGTAAGCAAACTAGGAAAATATAATGCAGTTGCTTATTTTCTATCTAGAATGGATAAAAATTATGAATGCACACCTATAGAAGATAGTTTTCTCAATGAGAATCTTTTTTCAATTTCTACTAGTCCTCTGTGGTATACAGATATTTCTAACTATATTGCTACAGGGAAGGTGCCTCATAATTTTTCATACAGGGAATTGCGAAAAATTATTCATCACAGTGCCCGATATTCTTGGATGGTAGGGTACCTTCTTCATATAGGAGTCGATAAGCAGATTCGACACTATGTATCTGAGGATGATATTTATGAAGTATTGAAGGCTGTCCATGATGGCCCTTGTGGAGGGAATTTTGCAAATAAAAGAACATGCCATAAGGTGCTACAAATGGGATATTAATGGCCTTCTATCTTTTGGGATGCTCAAAATTATGTCCGAAGGTGTGATAGTTGCCAGCGCATGGGGCGGCCTAGTCAAGTTGCTGAAATGCATTTATAGGCACAAGTAGTCCTCTAACCTTTTGAGAAATGGGATATCGACTTCGTTGGACACATGAATAAGTGGGTAGAATCAAAAGCTATTGAGAAAGCAACAAAGCAGGTGGTTTCATATTTTCTATTCGAAGAAATTTTTTCTCGTTAGGTACTCAAAGGGATATTGTTTTAGATGGAGGAGCACAATTTACATTACACACGACATCAAAGATGATGCATAAATATGGGGTCAAGCACAGGGTGACATCTCCATACCACACCCAGGCAAATGGAAAAATGGAAAGCAAAAACACAACATTGGAAAATATCTTGAAAAAAGTTGTGGCATACCATTGTCGGGATTCAGCTTAGAAGATGCCTGAATCTCTCTGGGAATACAAAACAACATGGTGGAACATAGCTGGGTTTTCACCATTTGATTTGGTTTATGGGAAATCCCTGTTATTTCCAATAGAATTTGAAATCAATACGCTCATAACAGCTCTTGAATTTGGTTTGGACCTATCAGATGCCCAAAAACACTGACTAGCCCAGCTTAATAAACTAGATGAAATCCATTCAATGGATGTCTATAAGACTACTGCTACTCAACAACAAAGGATGAAATGGCACGATAATTTTATCAAAAACAAGGTGTTTCATAGGGGAGACTGGGCATTACTTTATGACTCCTATTTTAAGGATTTTAAGGGAAAGCTTTGTACTAGATGGATGGGACCTTAAGAGGTGGAAACTATATTTGATAATGGAATAGTCAGGCTAGTCCCAATTGATGATACACATGCTTCATTCATAGCAAATGGACATTGCCTAAGATTATCCCACTGCCCAGCCTCTAAGGACGCTTTCATCAAACATCTCTCCGAGAAATCTGGTTTGAAGGTTATCAGTGCAGAGAACTCTTCCTCTACATCCTCTCTCTAATGTGCGTGTGTGTATATATATATATATATATATATATAGAGAGAGAGAGAGAGAGAATAAATAATAAATAATTGTTCAAATAAATAAATAAATAAATAATTTTTTTTAATAAATACTGTTACTATTTATTTTGTTGTCTTTTTGGAGGAGTTACTACTAAGGATTAATGTTTTAAAGCTCAAAATTTTTTCTAAGTATTGATGCTGTTACAACTTGGATGCAACTACTCATAATGTTGTTACTCGGTTGCTGCTACTCATGATTTTGTTACTCGGTTGCTGCTACTCATGATGCTGTTACTTGGTTGTTGCTACTCATGTTGTTGTTACTCCTTGATTGTTGCTACTCGATGTTGTTACTCCTTGGTTGTTGTTATTCAAGATGTTGTTACTCCAGTTGCTGCTACTCATGATGTTGTTACTTGGTTTCTGCTACTCATGATGTTGTTACTCCTTGATTGCTGCTACTCGATGATGTTACTCCTTGGTTGCTGCTATTCAAGATGTTGTTACTCCAGATGCTACTACTCACATTGTTGTTACTCCAAATGCTGCTACTTCAGATGCTGCTACTCGTCATGCTGTTACTCCGGATGCTGCTACTCGCACTGCTATTACTCCAAATGCTGCTACTCCGGATGTTGCTACTCATCATGATGTTACTCTGAATGCTGCTACTGACACTGTTGTTACTCCAGATGATGCTACTCGCACTACTTTTACTCTAGATGATGCTACTCTGGATGCTGCTACTCACACTACTGTTACTATAGATGTTGTTACTTTAAATGCTGCTACTCGCACTACTGTTACTCCATCTGCATCATTACTACGCCGTTATTCTACCAACCATCACTTCCTCCAGGTAGGCTGCCAGGTACGTCTCCACTTGAATTTTATGGATTTAATTAAATATTCCATGCGAAGACATTAATGCCGCAGATTGCAACTTTTAAGTTGGGGAGGCCGAGGGGGGGGGGCGGGGGAGGCGGGGGGGGTGTGGGGTGCTGTCATAACTAAACGAAGGCATAATGATGATTCCAAAAGCCATTATTACAAATTTGTGTGATGGTACACCCCACAGTCCTTTCGTATAATCATTAAAGATGCATTGGGATTTGCAATATGCATATGATATGGATAAATTAGTCATTTCCACCTCATATGAAATAATGAATATTCCATTCATTACACTTATCATACTTTTTCATGATTTTTCTCGTTTCCCGAGAATTACCATCCGTATTTACCATTATTACTCCTCATTTTCACCATGATATTTTTCCAAATTTTGTACCCACCACTCTGTCCAACAATATGTTGTTCCAGAGTGTTGTTACAGTCTCCATACATGGGCAGATTGGTTGTGTGACATGAACTTGAAAATATAGTCTTAGTCCGCAGCAATCCAGATGTGTGGCAAGTTTTTATCAATGCAGGATGGGATATCTACTTCGATAGATTGCAGGAGTTTGATAGGCAAATCACAATGGAGTTTGCACTTAATTTGGACGAGAATCGCTCACAGTTCATAGGATTAGAAATCCCTATAAAAGAAGAAGTAATTTCGGAAGTTAGCAGGCTAATACAACAACGGTAGTAGTGGTTTTCTTGGAGAATTCCTCTCCCAGAGTTTCCAGAACTATTTTTGCAGGTGGGAGAAAGCATCATTTAATTGGGTAGAGGATATGAGTGCAATTTTGTACCATATCCATGGAACTAAATAGCAGGTTTGTAATGAAATACATAGCTTGCGAGGTACGGGCCACAAATCTGTTCAAATGTCATTTTAAAATATTAGCTCACCTTCGATTTCCGCAGGCTTAGGTGCATTCCTTAAACATGCCCTTCTTTCTATTGAAACAATTACATCATATGGCACAGTTCACTCGGCGTTCGTGCTGGATGCTGGTAGTTATCTCCAATCATGGATTGATTCGTTTACTGGTCATGCATGAAATAGTTCAATTTCAAGTTTCTTGGGAAGAACTCTGCGAGTCATCAGAAGAAGAGATAACAACTATCATTGTTGTTAGGGAGGAAGAACCAATATCTCCAGCTAGTTTAGCAGAAGAAGAACATTCAGAGGAAATGGAAATAGATGAGGAAGAACCAGAAGAAATGGAGATGGAGGTTGATCAAGAAGAACTAAAAGAAATGGAAATTGAGGAGAAAATTGGTGATACAGTCGAGGCTGTCACAGAAGAACCAACCTCTCTTAAAGAACCTACATATGAAGGAATTATGAGTATAGTGCACGAATTTGAGACTGTCTTATAGTCAACAACTTTAATTAATGAAGAGCAGGAAGGAGGAACATCAGACAGAGGGATGGAAAGTGATGTTGTTTCGCAAGAAACAACATCACCTACCCAAGTAGATATAAATATTGAAATAAGCGAGGGTGTTACACAAGAACCACCCTCGATTAAGCCAAAACAGGGAGATAGAGAAGAATTAATCTGTGAAGTCGACATTGTTCCACAAGAACCAGTGTTGACCGCAGAAAAAGAAGAAATGCATGAAGATCAGGAAGATAGAGGAGAAATGACCCATGAAGTTGATACTGTCCCACAAGAACTAGTATCGATCACAGGTGAGGAAGTAATGCATGAAGGACAGGAGGATAGAAAGGAAAATATCCTTAGAATTGACACTGTTCTGTAGGAATGAGAGTTGACCCCGACTGAAGTAGCAGTGCATGAAATTTCGACCCAAATTGGGAACAAGGATGACGAAGCTATTCCCCGTTCTCCTTTTCAGTTTATGATGCCTAGAGGGGTGAGGGGGTTTCTCTCGTCTTAGTGATTAATAGAGGAAATAGTTGTTCCAAAAGTGCTGAAGTTCATCAACCCAGGGAAGGACATGGCCAATATCATCCCAGTAATTTTTGAATATCAGCAGGAGCACCCATAGGCTCACAAGGGAGCCGAAATTTCTACGGAAACACCGAAACACAGGATGGTCGATGGAAGCTCTGAACAAGAGAAATAATTCACTGAGGTAAATACAGAGGATAATTCCCCTGAAGACAGGGAGCCCAACCAGAGAGACCCAGTAGAAAAACCAGTTGATGACATCGACAACATTCCATGGAGTGTAAAAACTCTCGTAAACTTGATAAATGTATATTATTAATGATGAAGATAAGAGATGATTACAATGAGGGATCGCCTAGGCTTTAACTAGCCTCAAGGTGTCCCTTGGCGAAGAGGCATGATCTTTGATCATGCCCTTTCAGTTAATAAAACCTAATATAACTATATCTAACTAATAATTAATAAAAATATTCATAACATTGCCCCTCTCTTAAGATGCTTTGTCCTCAAAGCATATGTAATGATGGACAATGTTGACGAATGTCTGGTTTTCTCAAGCGATGAGCTCTTGCTTCCCATATTTTAAAAAGATCGTGGAGCATCTTCTCGAAATCCATCTGTTGGTGATGTGGATAGTGAAAAGATCTGATATCGACAGAGTTGGATACTGTCTTGACTTCTATTGGATGTTTGATTTTCCTATCGGAAGGCACTTTTATGGGTAGATCTTGGAATACTTTTTCATATTTCCCAGCTATTCCTTGTTCTTCTGGTGATTGTTTGTGATTCCTTTTTAGATTTAGAGGTAAGTTACCAACAATTATTGTCTGATGTAACTTCTTCTCATCATCAAATGCTTCATTCTTATCAACCATATCTGCTTCATCACCGAAGGCCTCAACGGCTTCTGTCGTTATATCAGTGGCTTCGGATGTGTTTGTCGCTTCATATGTTTCGTTCAATTATGGGGATGGAACAGTTTGTTGTTTACAATCATCTGTATCTTCATGGTGATGTGGGGAATCATCTTTTTCCTGATGCTCTTCTGAGTTCCACGAATCTGCGAAATTGTTTTGTTTATTTTGTTCCCTGTTGGGAGATATTGGGGATTGTGTCAGACTTAACTTATCTATTTTATCATTTAGCTTACTGAAGAGTTCTGTCATATTGTTCATTGCTTTGCTAAGCTTTTCTGTGGCCTCCATTTGTTTTAGCCATATTTTCCTTTTTACCTGATCCATCGTCATCATTGATAAAGACATACTGAATATGTATGAGATGGGAAATCTCTTTCTGCCAGTTTCTCCTCTTTTTTTTTTTTTTTTAAATTAATTAATTAATTTTTTTTGAATTAATTAATTAATTAATATTTAATTAATTAATTAATTAATAATAATTTTTTTTTAAAACTATATAATTATTATATATATAATTTAATTATATAATTATTATATATATATATATATATATATATATATATATATATATAATTTATTAAATGGAAATTATATAATATATAAATAAACTATATAATTACAATATATATATAATTATCAATTAAATTATACGATATATATTTTATATATAATTTTAAAAAAAAATCGTGTTAAAAAAAAAAAAAAAAGATGTGTCCGTTCACCTGTTGACCCGCTGTTCAAATCGACACAGTTTCGATTTTATTTTTTGACACGAAATAAAAACTGGCCGGGTGCTTGTCGGGTGGAGACACGGTGAACACAGTGAGACCGCTGACGGTGAAACCCCTTTGGCAATTGTGCGGCTGACCACTGTGTGAAACCGTCAAACGACTTGAATTTGTTCTGCGGAAGGTGGTATTCAGCGTTGGAGGTCGAACGACAGAATACAACGATTCACAACGAAATGACACACTGCTTCTTATAATTTTTAACAAATCAATTTTTTATTGATATATCGATTTTCTGTGATTGAATTAGCAATTTTGACAGCAAAATAAGGATCAGCTTCACAAACTCAATACAAACTCGTCCCAGTCATATGAGGAAATGATCTGTTTGCACACAATTCGGTTTGGACCAGAAGAGGGATTTTTTTGTATGATGTATTGGCAAATACAACTAAACCCTTAATCGAACCTTTCGATCTCCACAATAGCAGTTAATTTGGCCTTCAATTTTACAAGGAAAAATGATGCTCGGCCTCTCGTTAATTCGTCCCTGTAATGGTACTCGATGAGTTGAAACAGCACTGTTTAATGGATGGCACATCACCGTTTCGTTAACAAATGTGCCGTTCGGTTTAAACTTTAAATGACACACCGTTTCATAATTTTAACCGTCACGATTTGCACGTATGTATAATGTTATGTATATTTTGCTGTCGCTGTATGGCCACACAGAGAACTGTCCTGGGTTAATAAAACGTGGACAGCACCCGCCACCAAAACCACGTAAACTGAGTGTGTAATTCTCAATATATCTGCAGTTACTGTCTCAGTATATACACACTTCTTGTCTTGGTATATCCGCAACTCCTATCTCAGTCTATCCGTATGAGGTATAGTGTTATCCACCTATCTTCTTTCTCACAAACAATCTGCAAACTGTTTTAAACCTTTTTGGTAATTTCAGAGGAATCCGTAACCCTAGACACAGGTATGAGATAACTGTTCTGAGGCTTAACACCACAGATCCGAGTTCTCTCTGCTAGTAATCTTTAGTAGCTTGAGCTCTCCACAAAGCTTTCAATCGTGTGCAATCTGAAGAGAGGTGACTGTTCACTAGCAATCCAAGCTACCACTGCTCCGAGGCAGTTACACAGGAAACTATCACAGGATGTCCGAGCCTCCAAAGTATGACAGGTCCGAGTTCACAAATTTGACAATTTTTAGACAAATGCTGCCACAAGCACTGATAAGAAAAATCTGCAATCTGGAATTGCAGTTCTGGAATTCTGTAATTCCTGGGAGATCACACAGATCCGAAGAGTGATGGCTCTGATACCAATGGAGTGTAAAAACTCTGGTAAACTTGATAAATGTATATTATTAATGATGAAGATAAGAGATGATTACAATGAGGGATCGCCTAGGCTTTAAATAGCCTCAAGGTGTCCCTTGGCGAAGAGGCATGATCTTTGATCATGCCCTTTCAGTTAATAAAACCTAATATAACTATATCTAACTAATAATTAATAAAAATATTCATAACATTCCACCACCTCCTAAGCCTGTTATAGGCCTAAGAGAGGAATTTATTATCAAACAGAAATTAATTGAACAGTGTGAGAAAAGAAGATTACCTCTCAAGAAAAGGTATCAGCTTCAGTTCAATGAAACCATGTGATTGAAGACAGAATTTTGGGAGCTGAAGAGGCAAGTTTCCCGGATGAAGAAGAAGGTAAAATTTTATAAGTGGAAGGAACTAAAACCAAAAATTGAGGTCTCCTCTGCAGCTACACAGACTAGTCCGATCGAACAGCTGTTTGAGGGCTAGGAATTCTTCCTGGCTGCTGAAATCCAAAGATGGAAATCCAATATGAATGGACATAAAAAGGATACAATGCAGGTTTGAGAGTAGGATCCCGAGATCGTTACAGGGTACATAGACTAGTTGGATAAAGAACGACAAAGGCAAGAAAAACAAAAGGCTAAGATAGAAGAGTTAGAGGAACAAGTGCAGTTGTTGCAACCAGACAAGGAGACCATGTTTTCCTTTGTTCAGCAGGTAATGGCCTATAGACCTCCCGCACACAGTTATGCCTTATTCCTTCATGAACAGTTTCTTTTCTTTTATCTTGAGAGTATATATAAAGAAATTTGTCAGGAGATTGAGGAACCCATCCAGTTTCTCTATATCTTGAAAATTCATGATATCATAGGACAACACTTAATGTGCGAACTCTACATGCATGGTTACTTATTAAGGCATGATCAGGCCTTCAACCCTATTCCATTCGTGGGGGATATTCATTTAAGAGCCTGCGCCTCCTACATTGTCAATCAAATTAAATGGAGAAAGGCATATGATACATTTGAATAAAACCAAGTCACAAGGCCGCTAATGATGAGGAGGGAGCATGGCCAGGCAGCAAATATTTATAACAAGCATTTTACCTTTTTACACATTGAGGGGCATAGAGGACATATGTTGAAAACCCAGAAATGGTGTGTTGACCTCTGTGTTATACAGATAATAACTTTCCAGAAGGAAGCACTAAATAGTTTTCAAAGGAGGTGGATGTTGTCATCTTCAGCCATCAGAGGTCGAGAACCTTTTGGAACACTTAACTTTGCATGGGCACTAGAAAGAGTGCCACGTTTTGTAGCATGCATTAAAACTTGTGGGGTCAGGTAGATGGGGTTGAGGTTTCAGTTTCCCCTCATTTGGTTGCCATTAGAGAAATAAACTCCTGCACACAATGTTGACCCGGACTGGTGGAAGGATGTTGTTTTGAAAGAAGGTTATAAACCCCCTGGGACAGAGATGGTCGAAGAATATGACCTCACACAGCTTCATGCCAATCACAGTAAGTCCAACCCAGATCTGAGGAGATGAAAAGCTGCATGAGGACATGTAGATAGACCAGATGGGGGGAGATGTTGGGTACCAAATTTGTATACCTTTCTCTCCCATTTTCTCCCACCTTTATATCTCTTTGCATCATTAATTGTTCTAAAACACATGAGGTAAACCTATTTCCACTATCTTACATGGCATATTTGATTAATGAAGTAATAGTCATGGAGGTTTTACCTTTGAAAATATTAACTTCGGTATTCTCACAGATTTTGGAAAAGTAAAGGGATTACAGCTGCGAGCCATGAAGGAAATCCTAATTCCCAGCATTATCTCAACCTGCTCCAACAACGCAACAGACTCCGTCTTACCCCAACGCTATTTGAGGCTTTTCATGGTTTCATTTTGTCAACTAGTTTTCTGTTGTAACAGATGTATAATTGTAGATATTTAGTTGTTAGAGGAAATATACGATTTCCTGAACATTTGTATAAATAGGGCCTTAGGGCTTTGAATCGGGGTTAAGCAAGAAGGGACAAATTCTGTAACAGAAGCGTTTTTCAATTAATTGAATTCACAATGTTTTTTTGTCCCATTTGTAAGCTGTGAGTTTGCCGCATCCCTGATAAGAGAGTTGGGCCCACTCTTCTAATCAGGTGCTGCATTATCTTTCTTTTTTTGATTTCATATTTTAGTTTGATCTTGTAACTGCTGTTCTAGTGTAATTTTGTAATTGTTGTGAATACCTTTTTAATTCTGCAATCCATCTTAATTGTTGTTATAGTAGTTTTCTTGTTTTCATTAATTAAATCCTGTGATTCAATAGAAGATTATGTCATTTCTCTTGCATATACTGTGTACGTTAGTCTTGAAATAGCTAACGCACCCGGGTTGATAATTTATGTGGAAAAAGGGTTTGAATATTGTTCACATCTGGACACCAACATCGATTTCAACTCATTATTTGGGAAGCTGATCTAGAGATCCATTTTTACTACTTTAGAGCTTACATGCCCTAATGTCAGCTTGTTCACATCCGACGATAGGCTCACATCATTGGCCTTCGATTAGATGATTTCACAGGTGTTCTATATCAGCTCCTTATTCGCATATCATGGATTGTATTGCTAGTACCTTGAGGGGAATTGTCATTATTGATGGTTTCTCTCGCGTCCGTTAAAAATTTCCACCATTGGATGGTAATCAGAAAATTTTCTTGAATGATCGACTTCAAATCATTCATTCACATGCCTTAATTTGTACCTGATCGAGTCGTGGCGGAGCACAATGCCCTTGGTTTTGTATGATAAATCTTGGGCTACAGGGTGATATGAATTATTAGTAATTGTACACATGAATCTTTCATTCTGATGGTTGTGACCATATCTTGAGTCTATATTTGTGATCCTCTTTATTTGGATGGTTGTGACCATACCTCAGATCTTGCTTCATGATCTCTTTTATGGATGGTTGTGTCCATACCTCATGTCATGTGATTATCTTAGAGATTTCAGCTATGTATATATGTGCTTGTTTGTGCAGTTTTTACGACGACGAAATCTTGGTCCTGGTACGTACTCATAAAACATTTCACCCCTCACTCTTGTTTTGCCTTCATGCTTTAGGGGGCATCTGTTACACAACAATTTGTCACTGTCACTGTACTCTGCGTTCCTAATCTTGGAGACCCCTAATAGTGACCCCTATATTTATTTTCGATCATGAAAATGTGCCATTATATCCCTTGCAACATATTGAATAAAATTTTTGTTGACCATTCCTGAAGCAACTCCTTGAAAACATGGTTACCTGGAGCAGCGCGCTCTCTGCATGTATTTCTTGTGTCGATGGATCTTTTTTTTCCTGGGGCAGCACTGATTGGTGCTAGAATGAGAATCATGCTTGCGCTGATCCTCTTTTGGAATTTTAAAAAAAATGGAAGTGAAGCTTTGAGATCTAGAAGATTTTTTTAAAAATCCCCCAGATTATAAGAGCTGGTTGTTTGTTCCTGAGGATAGAGCCAATATTCTCCCTTTGGGCTTCTTATTCTTACAAAAGTGGAACCACCCAAAGGGATAACCCATTTCCCCACCTTAAGTGGATCCTTATTCCCTCTTCCCTTGCTTGAAGGGATCTGCAATATTCCCTCCAACATCTCGAAATCAATTAAGGCAAACAAGCAAGTAGGAGATCAAGTGCACCAAAGCTCCACTTCTCTTGCAATCAAAGTGGAAACGTCACCTAATTTTTAGGGAGCTATTGGTAGCTACCCTCTAGGTTAAATATGGCTGAGCAAGAGCTCATTAGAATTCAAACTTTGAAGGAAGGTAATAGACTCTTAGCTCTTGTATTAGGTTTTTGAGACTTTTATGATTATGTAATAAGACTATTTTCTACAATAAGATGAGTATTTAGATTGTCCTTCACTGAGTTAGTTTCGAAGGGCTAAGCTTATGGGTTAGGTCCCAATCCATTGGCCTTAGTCTCTCTTATGTATTCATGCTTATTTTCATGTCATTGCAGCTAGTTTGCTTTATGATTTTTTAGCTAGTTTTCTTACATTTCAATTCATTGTTTCTAGTTTTCTTCCATTTGTCTTTTGTTGTAGTTAAGCTTCCATAAATGTTGATAGAATAATTGATAAACTCAGAAAGATGTGTGTCAAGTCTCCCTCTCTCATATATTTCTTCACAGGCCAAATTTTCTCTTTAGTTTATGATTTCTTGGAAATAATATTTAGGTTGATGTAGTGTCATGAACATGTCTAAAATTATGAGTTAGATTTCTGTTTGTAGGCTAAAGTAGGTTTTCTTTCCAGATTCAACTCATATTTTCCATTTCCTTCATCATGAATTTTTTAATATTTGTAGCATGAACAGGTATTTTTCTTCTAGGTTCAAGTAGCACAACAAATGATGATTTCACGAACACCCTTATATTCATTTCTCACCCATCATCAACCTTATTTCCATTAAATCACCACCAGCTCTATTTTCATATTTTTCGCCTTCACACCATGAGAAAACCCTAGAGGTGAAAGATAAGCTTCTAAAGAGGTTATGATCTTGGCCAAGGGGTTGCTCACCTTCCCTTTATCCAAACACATCTTCACTTTACCTCCCCTATGCTTTTATCCACCATTTTTTTCCTTGAATTTCCGTTGGAATTTTTCCTATAGAAATTCAGGACTTTCCTATAGCAGTACAGGAAACCTGTAGAAACAATTGCAGCTACACCAATGGAACTCTCCTTAAGCCCAAAAAACATCATCCACCTCATCCAAACCTGCCAAAACCACCCATACACTTTCAGCCTTACACCCATGAGTTTAATCCATTCCTAAACCACCTTAGCCCTTTCTCCTCCTAACTGCAAAATAGTGCATTTACAAGCATAATTAGGTCATGATTAGATGCATGAGTAAGAGCATGATAATTAGAACATGAAGTAGATAGAGTGTGTTCAGCCATTTGGCCCAAAAATGTGTGATTAGGTTAGTATTCTTTATGCAATTCCAATTCATAAATTTACTTCATGAAAGATTCCTAGTTTGCTTCCATTTCTTGCCAGAGCTTAATTTGTAGATTTATCATTGCAGAGTAGCTAGATGTACTTTCTTGTTGTAGAATATTTATTTGATTTCTAATAGAGTAATGGATTTGAATACTTTGTATCCCTAGGTCTAAATTCATAAGTGTGAAAAATTTCATTCAGAAACCCTAAAAATAAAACCCTTTCGTAGGAACCAAAAGAGGATGACATGAGTAGAATGCATCTATTGTGTATATAGAACTGTCACCTCCAAGTTTGTATGAACCCTAGTTGATAAAGTAAATTAGAGTAGCCTCTAGGAGTTACAACATTCTTGGTGCAATACCAGGGCTCACCACCTTCTTCAAGTTTAATATAAAAAATGTAAACAATTCCATAACATTTATTACTTTTTCAAACTTCATTGCTAAAATTAAAAGTAACACATACAACTCTGATCATTTGAAATATGCAATCAGAAAGTCTTGTCACATTGAAAATATGAAATTTATTTTAAAACTCATTTCACATATTCCTTGGGATAGATTACGTGAGTTTTCCACCAAAACACTAATTTGCCTATCAGATTAGAAGTGGTCGCTGTGCCAACTATAAGTTACAGTGGGATAGATATAATTAAATCACTTTTCCTCGTCCATAAACCAGATTGACCGATTGGTTCTAATTCGAGCTGCTTCAGTGTAGGTACACGTAGCCAAATGTAAATATTTATTACACAGGTGATTCATTGACCTGTCAGACTAGGGTTATGTTGCGCCTTGGCCTTTGGAGCCCTAGTGGTGGTGGCCAGTAGATGGCACCACCCAGGAACTCAAAAACCTAAGGTATACATTAGAATTAAAAAAAAAAATTATGTACGACGATTAAAAAAATTAATGCACGGACAAACTAATCATCTTGCATGATCACTATATATCATTGCCCCAAGGGCAGTGACATAATAATGATGTTATAATTAATAATTTGAATAATGAATAGTCATATTTCAATCCAAAATTAGGTTGGAAATACTAAATATAAATTAATGTAGAAAATATGGGTTTAAAGGGTAATGAATGTGTATACATAAATACATGTCTCTTTACAACATTTTTTTCTCAACGAGATAAAAATGACCTTTTTTTTGTTAAAATCAAAAGGTAGTTACATTTTCATTCCTCTGTTCTTCCCAAAAGTTTCGTGTCCTTTATTACATATATAATGTGAAAAACATGTGTTGAAATTTAGTAGCTCAGAGGAAAGTTCCCCCCATTGGAGAGTCTCCCTCATTCATAGAAACCCCTACTAGCCCTCAGAAGAATGTTATTTGGTCAAGGAAAAATATTATTTTTAAGATGAAACCCACATGTGCAAAAAAGTACAAGTCAGCCCGACCAAGCTAATTCGACCCCTTGAGACTCATATAAATAGACAACATGTCACATCACTTTGGAGCATCATCAACACACATTACATCTTCTCTCTCTTGATTTGATTGGTTCATACAAGCTTTGAATTGCAAGGTTCAAGATCACATGTGGAAGGAGGAGAGAGGAAATTATGTTGACTAAGTTTGACTTATGTTTGAAACCTTTGACCAATTTTGACTTGGCTTGGTTTGACTAGATGTAGATATGCTTTGGGAGGCTGAGTTTATGGACACTTTGATGGAAAGTTTCTAGGCTAGATGACCATAGTTGATCACAAACTTTGACCACCTTTAATTGAATATTTTCTAAAAATTTTTTGCGGGTTTTATCCCTCTTTTGAATGAGGATTTATTGACTATTTTGACTGGAATTTTACCAACAAAGAAGGTTACATACTTTTACTATTCACTGAGCTGATTTGGAGGAGGTTTGTCCATTGACCTTTGACTAGTTAGGGTTGTTGCTGCTGCTTTTGAATTTAACCAGAATTGAAGATTTGACTGGTTGACTATATTTTACTTTTGATCTCATCATTAGATTGGATATTTGTCAATTGATTCTTGGATAATAAAAGGTTTGAATTTGACTCATTGTTTATGAATTGAAACATTATATATCTATTGAACATTTGATGACAATCTAATAGAAGAATAATTTGGAAAGGGTTTCCCCCTTGTGGGGTTTTTCCATGGTCTTTTACCAAATCTTGTGTCTCTTTTGTTCTTGTTTTTGGTTGTCATCTAGTGCATTTGGATTACTGTTCTATTTACAATTTCTCACTGCCATTGGAGGATTGAATTTAATGGATGAAAGTGACTGCTAATTGAAGAAGAATTGTTGTAAGTGACTTTTATAAGCATAAAACTCTAGAAAATTAACATGGGATCATAAATAAGGTGAAGAAAAGCCGAAGGAGACAATATAAAAGCAATCACCTTTGAAGAGATTTGAAGAATCCTATTTGACTTGGTCAAAAAGTCTACCTTGTATTTCAAGGATGTAGAGAATTTGAATGATTCATCTAATTTTTCTTCTTGGAAGATTAGGTTGGAAGTGACCTTGTATGAGAATGTTGTTTTGGAATATGTGGAAGGAAAGGTACTTGAGCCTCTAGAAAATTCTCCAGCTGCTACCATGGCAAAGTATAAGAAAAGTGAGATCAAATCCAAGAAAATCATTATTTATTCTTTGACAGATAATTTTCTTACTTACATTGCAAAGTTCAAGAAGTCCAAGGATAACTACGATAAACTTGTTGGGTTGTATGAAGTCAACAATTTGAACAACATTCTTTCCTTGAATTATTAACTCAAGGACATCAAAATGAACAAGGGATAAATTGTGTAGTCATATTTCATGAGGATATCTCAATTAAAGGATCAATTTTTTACTACTGGAGAATATATGTCTGATAGAGAACTGGTACTCGTTTCACTTCAAGGTATTCCTCTAATTTGGGAGACATTCATTACTACTATTAGCAAAAGTTACAAGTTTCCAAAATTTGATGAGTTAGTTGGAAAGTGCACTCAAGAAGAGACCGGGATGATTTCTAGAGGGAGAATTCAAAATCACGAAGAAGGAGAGCCTTTTGTATTTGTTACTTGAGACAAGAAGAGGAGAGGAAGAGAAGGTCCATCTAATTCAAGAAAAAATTCTCCATATTCCAGTAACTCTAATAGAAGATCAAGACAAGGATATGTTAAAAGTTGAATGTTATAATTGTCACAATTATGGTCACTATGCTCAAGATTATTAGGAAGAGAGAAGAGCTCTAAGGTCCAACTACAACATTAATCATGGCTTCAACGATAATAGTTTGCATGATAGAATAAGGAGGCATGATCTTGATGATCGTATTAAATTCCATCATCTTGAAAAGAGATCAAGGAACTCAAGGTATGAAAATAATTCCACTACTACTCAATATGAATATATTATTATTTCTACACTTTATAGTTCCTCTCCTTCTCATTTGTTTAATAGTTGGTTGATAGATAATGGGGCCTCTAGACACTTCTTTGGGTATCTTGAAGTCCTCTAAATCCTATTTGAGAGGGAGAATAACTTGAAGATCATTCCCAGGGATGAATCTACTTATCTTGTGAATGGTTTTGGTATAGTTACATTTCATTTGGATTATGGGGAAATAGTACATCTTCAAGATGTTATGTATGTATTGGGATTGAATAAGAACCTTGTATCTATATTTGCCTTGGAATACAAAGGGATGAAAGTTTTTTTCATAAGAGGAAAGGTAATCACTTGGCCTATGGAATCCCAAATGAGGGATGCATTCACCTTGGGATAAAGAATCGAAGGACTCTATGGAGTCAATGGAAAACCATTGTGGGAAATGGTACATGATAGCAATCAACAAAGTGAGTTGTGGCACCAAAAGTTTGCTCATATTCACGATGAAGCCCTACATAAAGTAAAAATGATGGTTTCTAGAATGCTTTAGGTTCAAGATAATCTTGATGGAGTGTGTCCAGGATGTTCCAGTGGAAATGAGTCAATGGGACCATTCCCTTATAGCAAAAGAAAGACCAGTGATATTATACAAATCATACATCCTAATATATGTGGACCCATGCCAATAAAATATATTGGTGGCTATCTATATTATATAATCCTTGTAGATGAGTTCTCCTAGAAAACATGGATATTCTACCTTAAGCATAAGGATGAAATGTCTAATATGTTAAAGGACTTCAAGGCACTGATAGAAAATCAAATAAGGAAAAGAATCAAAGTCTTTAGGTATGATAACTGTGGAGAATACACTTCAAATGAGTTCATTGAATTTTTAAATAAGGTTGGAGTCAATAAGGAGACCATCATACCTTATAATACCAAGTAGAATGGTGTGGAAAAAATAAATGGCATGACCATCATGGAAGTTTCTCGATTCATGTTACATGATAAAAAATTATTGAAGTTCATTTGGGGAGAAGCCACTAATACAATGGTTGATGTTCAAAATGAGACTCCTCATCAAGTATTAGGTGGCAAGACTCTGTAATATCCCAAAATAGGGAAAATCGGCAATATTGGGAATATCTTATAATATCCCAAAATTGGACTGCTTATCAAGGCATGCCTGTAAAACGCATTTTTCATGAATGTATGCTACAGGATTGGAAACCAAACCTTGGATCCTTAGATATGACAATATAAGACCAAAATCCAAGAGGGATTAAAAAACAAATCCTTCTAGTTGGGTTAAATAGGTCTCCCCACACCTAGTGCAGTTGGAAAATACCCAAGGAAGGGACTACAACAACACAAAGTAACACTGCCCAAAAAATAACGCAGTTTTGATGAAAAAAAGTAGAAGACCAATATGGTAGCTCAAAAATAGCTTATAAAATAGTGAACCAGATTTACAATGTGGCCCATTCAATGTATAAGAGAAAGATGGAAGACTTTTATGAAGAAAACCCTCTAAAAGAAGTGCCGCAACAATGTATTTCACTGCAAAAGCCTTGACAACGTTACTTTATTTAGAATACAACAGCTGTAGGTTACAACTCAGATCTAGAATAGATCTATGTATAAAATATTAGATCTATATCAGATCTGTACACTAGACTATCTCTATTTTACATACCCCTTGGGGTTTTCAGCAAAACATGAAGCATATGGAGTAGATCTGAGATCTCATGTAGCAGATCTGCAGATTTATTCATAATTTTTGAAGCTTATACATGAGTATTTAGATCAGATCTTAATATGACATGGATAAGAACAGAAATACATGGATCACCATAGTGAGAGGCATATTACCATCACTAGAGATCACACCTCAAAGTTTTCCAAAACTCCCTACAACTTTCCTCTTGCAGATAACACAGTCCTGGAAGATAAGCTGCATTGTAGACTTGATGAACAGATTGGCCTGATGCCAAGGTATGGATCTGAAGCTCCAATGATCCAATACACTCTTGCCAGGGGGATAGAAGGCTTTCCCACTGAAAAGAGGCACTAGAATGGCTTAGATCTAAATAGATCTAGCCTCCACTTGCTGCAGCTTACAAAGACAACCAAACCCTCAACAAGATCTACATTGTAGTTGGAAGTAGAAGCTTGGCCAAATTCCTAATAGTGGACATGAAATGCAAGAATCTTTCGAGGGACCTCTCAAAAAAATAGGTGGGATTCCCGAACAGGAACACCCAGTGCTAAACAACACTATTCTCTGCTAAAAAACCAAGAGAATAATAAATGTTGAAACATACAATTTATTCCAAAATAATATGTTCAACACCCCTCTTCTGTTGTTCTCCTCTTCCTTTTATAGGATAAAAGCCTTGAAAAGCCCTAAACCATCTCAAATGTTTAGCTCCTTTCACATGTGTAGCCTCCAACTAGAACTGTGTTGTGCATCTAGGAGGTACATTGCATCTGGATAGTGCTATGGATTTGGTCCTGTTGACCTAGTCAATTGTCTCAATCCCTTTCACACATAAGGGAGTTTAATTAAGGCAGCCCAGATTTAGCCTTGTTCACATTGGGCATTGATTTATTTACTGTTTTTAGGAGTTTTTTATTGTTGTCCTTTACACATTTATTCTTTCAATAAGAAAATGAAACAAAATTGTATATTCCCATTAGCTTGGGCTAATTGGGAATATTACAGTCCTCCCCTCCATAATGTTGCTTGTCCTCAAGCAACTAATAGAGTGAGTGTTGCAACTCCTTCCCTCTTCCATTGGTGACATCATCAAGTGATAAGTCTCCTCCATGAACTAAGTGTTCACCAAACCATCCTTCCATGAATTTTTTCTTCAATGTTCTCATGAGATACAAATAGTTCATCTCATAAGAAGACAATAGATCATAGGAAATGAACATGGTTGGTCCAATGTTCTCCCTGAAATATGAGACATAAAGTACATGGGGAGTAGCCTTTCCATATGGCTCATGCATTCCTTCCCTCCTTCCTCCATACATCCCTATGAAAAGTACAAGTACATCATCCATATAGGGAATCAAAACAATGCGCATATAAACATAAATTTCTGAATATGGAGGTGGGTCATAGTACCACATGTGGAACCAGCGCAGAGCATCTCCTGCCTGCATCAGATCTAGATATGTTAAGTGGTTTTCCCACCACTTACTCTCTACACATGTCATCTCACTATGGATGAAAGTGTGAGATATGTTTGGTGCTTTTGGGAAGCACCTATCATGAAAGTAAATCTCCCTTTGCTCATCAAGGGAGTGGCCAAATTCATAAATTTTAAGGGCCCCATAGTTGCCATGAGATTTACATGATATATTACTCCTT
Source organism: Pinus albicaulis (assembly GCA_034641835.2). NCBI lineage: Eukaryota > Viridiplantae > Streptophyta > Pinopsida > Pinales > Pinaceae > Pinus > Pinus albicaulis. The sequence continues at coordinate 40,308,098 of CM076574.1, forward strand.
TTAGGAGCCATGGCCTACATAAAAATGGTAAAAGAACATGTACAATTAGAAAATAAAGCTTGCTTTACATGAACATATCCTTTATCAACAAGGTCTCTCATACACATGGAGTTGTGCATGGATATTTCTCCTCTTTCCAAAGAAGGAAGAGATGGCTGAAATGACTCTTGCATAGAGTCCCATGGCTGCCCCAACTCCACATAGCTCATGCATTCTTGAAAATTATGATATAAGTCCTCTTTCAAGCCTTCCCAATCAAAGCTCCTCATGATGATGTTGTAGATCCTCATGGAATACAGATGGCTAAAACAGAACTCTTTGTATGCTCTTTGTAGTATCTTATTCTTGAGCTTAGAAGCTCTAGGAAAAATGATTCTACCATGATGATAGATGACTTCTCCTTGGACTAAGTAGCCCTCTTCTTGCAGCTAGTCATCAAGTACTATACATATGTGAAGATCTTTGGAATAATGCACTAGCAGTTGGGATTTCCAATACAGATCTACACTACACAACAATGACAACGCTGATGATGCATCAACTAAATTATTTGTCATTTTGTTGATCCTTACCTTGACATCTCCTATGCCAAATGTGTGTGTTGGAACACTGTTCCTTCCCTTATTCTCCTCCCACAGCACAATATCAGAAAGGAGAGTGGGTGATGATGATAGGGGAAGAATATTTCCCTCCTCCTTGAGCTTACCAAGTCTCCCAGCACTGCATTTTTGTCTTCAAGTGCTCCAATCATTCATGGATCTGAGTTTGGAGCAGAAATTTGTGAGCTTTTCCCCATAGAATCTGAATCTGGTGGCCTCCCAGGTGGTTTGCCACTAGATAATAAGATTTCAGGGACCATCCTCATATGCAGAATAGATGGGATCCTCATGTCCCTACTTCCACTGCGCAATTTCAAATCTGTTTCATGTGTGGAAGATTCATGAAAATTGGAGACCCCTCTTAGTGGTGTAAGAGTGTCTCTGATTGGATCATTTTCTCCCTTATCTTCTAATAGTGGATCATCTTTGTGATCCCCCCCTTGTTCTGTCTCATTGTCTCTTAGCATGGACACATGCTGCTCATGTCCTCCATAAGGAATATCCTTAGGAATTCCTTGAAAAGATGCAATAACCCCTCTAGTGGAAGCCATTGCTTCATCTCCATCTCTAAATGAAAATATATCTCATCTTGCTATCACATCGTTGGAGGATCTTATTTTCTCTTCCTCCCCCTTCTCCTCATCATTGGAGAAGGTTTCATCATCAAGAGACCCCTTTTCTTGATCTCTTATTGAAGAAGGAACACTCATGTTTTCTCCTTGAGAAAAGAGACCTTGGAGAAGTGGGGCTTTTTCCTCTGGAAAATTGTGCAGCAGACCTTCAACCCCCTCAATAATGTTTAGAACTAGAGTTGGCTCCATGGAATCCTCCAACTTATGCAAAGATTCAGATTTCTTGGGCTTGATTTGCTTTCCCTAAGAAGTCTTGGAATGTTTCTCATCAAATATTTTCACTAGTTGCCCAGTGAACTTTTCATAAGAAGAGATATTTACCTTATTCAAAGAATAAGACTCAAATAGCCACCAGGCATAAGCCTTTCCTTGAATATGCAATGCTGCTACTCTTAAGGCTTCGTCTTCTAAAACTTGATGCAGATGGAAGTATGTGTCAAGCTTCCTTACCCAAGACTTGGCTAAGTATTTAGGTGATCTATCAAAAGTAGGTAGAGAGAATCTACCCAAGGTGTGTTGCATGCACCCTTTTCTTCTACTGTAGTTGCTAGATATTTCTTCCTTGAGTTGAAAAAGCTCTAGGAAACTAAGATGAAGTTTGAATGTCTTTGATAGAGACTCATATGCTTGGAGATAATCACCAAGATATTCCTCCTTTGGTGTTTCTCCCTTTCCTTCTTTCTTTGACAAGAAAGTAGGCATGCTCCAACATTGCAGATCAGGTTGTGTGGCTGAATGCTCACACACATAGTAAGAAGTACTAGGGGTTTCTTGATGTAAAAATCCTCCTGAGGGATCTGCATGTCTTTCCCTATTCATCCCCCAGATTTATTCTTTCAGTTCATACATAGCTTGAGAAAGAGTTTTAGATAACTCTTTCCTTTGAAAACTTCTAGTTAAAGGGATCTTACCCTTTTCTTATGTGTCTTCTGTGTAACCACAATTCTTCATCAGTGTTTTCTTTCCATGAAAAGACATATTGGATCTTTAATAAGCACAGGGAAAATTAGCAATATTGGGAATATCTTATAATATCCAAAAATTGGATTTCTTAGCAAGGCATGCCTGAAAAACACATTTTTCATGAATGTATGCTACAGGATTGGAAACCAACCCTCGGATCCCTTAGATCTGAAAATCTAAGACTAAAATCCAAGTGGGATTCAAAAAAAAATCTTTCTAGGTGGGTTAAATAGGTCTCCCCACACCTAGTATAGTTGGAAAATGCCCAAGGCATTGAGAAAAATACTAAGAGGGGGGGGGGGGGGGGGGTGAATTAGTATTTAGAGCTCATATCTATAACTTTAAATTTTTCTTTTGCAGAATTTCATACACGGATTTTATGAACTTAACTCATGTATACACGTAGATATTCTAAAAGAAACTCGTGTATACTGATATAAATTTCTAGATTATAAGGTATCTCAAAAACAGACTTTAACACAGATTTATCAATTATGCATCAAATTAGATAAACAAGAAATATGTGCAGTAACAGTAGTATAAAACATCACACAAGTGGAACACACATGAACACTAGTATTTAAGGTGGAAATCCAATTCGGGAGAAAACCACCGCTGTTGTCGTCTCTGTCTTCAATATTTATTATATGGAAAACTGTTTACAACATTGTACTGATACAGACTCATATTAGTACACAGGATTCTACCTGCAGAAGGTTACAACCTTCACTCGTTTACCAACTGCTATTGGAAGGGAACTCCAACCCCCTTATCTCGTTTACCAGCCACTCTTGGAAGGGTGCTTCAACCCCCTAAACATAACACCAGCTTTTACTGGTAGGAAGCTTCTACTTCCATACTGAAGGCTTCAATCCTCAAACCCACTGCATACCACGTTTCATCAATTTTCATACTGGATCAAACAGCATCAACACAACCCTTTATCATCAATCATAAACTTTGCCCAATACTTTAATTAGAACAGTGAAAACACTGTAACCAGAACTTTAGGAATAACCCAAACTTCAGAATAGATGTGCACATATAAACTCAACCCTGAATAGTCATTAATTCAAATAGCATATGCTACTTTGCTTCACTAAAGCCGCGTACATACGTGATTTTCTGCACACCAACTTGCGTATACTTCTGTGTATTCTTCAGAAAACCCTAACTGCCATACACGCTTTTAATGAAGTGAACCCTCGTATATACACACTTTTACTTAAATAAAGTAGAGTATAGATCTATAATTTTATATTTTGTAGAATAGGCCAGATCTATAAAACCCTAGATTTATTCATTTTATTCAGCAAACTTGCACCAGTTCTTCATCATTTCTTTAGTATATCAAACTAGAGTTTCATCATCTTCAGATCTAGAGATCTTGAACCATCATCATATCCATGGGTGCATCATAGATTCAGATCTATCAATTAAAAATATAATTCATCCATGCAAATATTCCTTAGAAAATGTTTCATTCATCAACAACCCTTACTCATGCACACTTTGCACTATGATCTTCTTCTCTTTAAATAGATTTAGCTTTTACCAATACCATGAGTCAAAACCACTCAAATTATGATGGCATTCTTAGATGGAATCAAATATTCAATGCAACGCTCAATATTCTGGGCTAATACCATGGTAATGCCCCTTGGTATCATAATTTTAGAGCGCAAAAGGCATATGCGACTTGGAGCGTTCGTTTCCGCGTGTATACACAACTTATCTTCATAAAAACTGCATATATGATAACCCTGAATGTATACATGGGTTTCTTTCACAAAATTAGTGTATACATTTCATCCATACGTGGGTTGCCTTCAAAAAAGTAGCGTATACATTGTGACATATTATATTTATCATTTCTCTGGCACTTATTGGAAATCTTTTCTCTGTCCATCTGAACTAATATGTAGCTACATCATTCTTAAATCTTTAACGCATAGGTTTCTTATCATACGAAACTCATCAAGTAGGTTTCCATCAAGGAAAAATTCATCAAGTAGGTTGCCATCAAGGAAAACACATTACATCATATTGCCAACACAAGGAAGGGACTACAACAACACAAAGTAACACTACCCATAAAATAACATTGTTTTGATGAAAATCAATAGAAGACCAATATGGTAGCTCAAAAATAGATTATACAATAGTGAATTAGATTTACAATGTGGCCCATTCAATGTATAAGAGAAAGATGAAAGACTTTTATGAAGAAAACCCTCTAAAAGAAGTTCTGCAACAATGTATTTCACTGCAAAAGCCTTGACAACGTTATTTTATTGAGCATACAGAAGCTATAGGTTACAACTCAGATCTAGAACAGATTTGTGTACAAAATATTATATCTATATCATAACTGTACACTAGACTGTCTCTATTTTACATACCCCTTGGGGTTTTCAGCAAAACATGAAGCATATGGAGTAGATTTGAGATCTCATGCAGCAGATCTACAAATTTCTTTAGAATTTCTGAAGATTATACAGGAGTATTCAGATCATATCTGAATATTACTTGGATAAGAATAGAAATCATGTATCACCATAGTGAGAGGCATATTCCCATCACTAGAGATCACTCCTCAAAGTTTGCCAAAACTCCCTGCAACTTTCCTCTTGTAGATAATGCAGTCCTAGAAGATAAGCTTCACTGTAGACTTGATGAACATATTGGCCTGATGCCATGGTATGGATCTGCCACTCCAATGATCCAATACACTCTTTCCAGGGGGATAGAAGGATTTCCCACTGAAAAGAGGCACTAGAATGGATTAGATCTGAATTGATATAGCCACAACTTGCTGCAGCTTACAAAGACAAAAAAACCCTCAACAAGATCTACATTATAGTTGGAAGTAGAAGCTTGGCCAAATGCCTAATAGTGGACATGAAATGCAAGACTCTTCCAAGAGACCTCTCAAGGAAAGAGGTTGGATTTCCGACCAGGAACAGCCAGTGCTAAATAGCACTATTCTCTGCTAAACAACCAAGAGAATAAGAAATGTCTAAACACACAATTTCTTCCAAAATAATATGTTCAACAATAGTATTTTGTTGTTATCCTCTTCCTTTTATAGGATAAAAGCCTTGCAAAACCCTAAACCATCTCAAATGTTTAGCTCCTTTCACATGTATAGCCTCCAACTAGAACTGCATTGTGCATTTAGGGGGTACATTGCATCTGGAAAGTGTTGTGGATTTGGTCCTGTTGACCTAGTCAATTGTCTCAATCCCTTTCACACATAAGGGAGTTTAATTAAGGTAGCATAGATTTAGCCCTTTTCACATTAGGCATTGATTTATTTACTATTTTCAGGAGTTTTTTATTGTCCTCCTTTACACATTTATTCTTGTAATAAGAAAATGAAACAAAATTGTATATTCCCATTAGCTTGGGCTAATTGGGAATATTACAGACTCCTAAAGAGCTCATCATAGGTGTGAAGCTTGATGTTGGACATCTGAGGTTATTTTGCTGCCCCATGTACTTTCATGTGCCAAAGGAAAATATGAATAAGCTAGAAGCCATTATAAATAAAGGTATGTTTTTGGATATTGTGAAAATTCTAAAGATTTTAGGAAAATATGTGTCTGGTTAAAGGAATGTCAATATTAGTAGGGATGTGACTTTCAGTGAATATGTTTCCCTTATAAAAACAAAGGATGCTCCTCATCCTCCTCATGTTGAAAAGAAGGATGATGACATGGACCTATTAGAAGGACATTTTGTGCCTGAACCTGAGAAATATGTTGTTGTTGATCCCAAGGAACATATGTACCCTTTGGATCCTCCTATATGTGATCCCCTTGTTAGAAAGAGACCACTTTGGCTTCATGACACCTTATAGGATGTTGAAATGCATGCCCCTAATAGAGGAACCTTTAGAGAAAGTAAGATGCCATGTCAATGTAATATTCCAAAATTTTCTACAATAATTTGGAATATTAATTATTGCTGATTTCACCTAGGGGAGAATAAATGGGTAAGGAGGCCCATGCATAATGAAAATCTCAATAAAATTCCTCATGGTATGAAAGGGGATCACCATTGGAGTTGGTTTTCACACCCTCATGTGTGAATAGGGTTATTTGCAAGTGGACAAGGTCAAGTTTGACCAAGTCAACAGTGTTGGGATAAGAGGTGGAGAACACTTAGAGAAACAACGTAGTATGAATGGGAAGAGGGTTATTTGGTGGAGGAGACCCTAAGAGGAGTGGGACCCATGGCGAGGGGCTTTCACTTGTTTAAAAGGAGGGCAAGGCAGCCATTGTTTCTCATGCTTGTATTATTCATTTCATTGTCTATTTAGACATTGTGCATCCTTTGCTGTTTAGCAAGAGTTGTCAGGGGGAATTCCTATTTAGGATTCCTTCTCCTTCTTGAGAGGCCTCTTGAGGGATTTTTCTTCATTCTCCATATTTCTTGGCTCAAGTACAGAGAATCCTCCTCCAGGACAGCGTTATTGCTGCAGCAACATAATTCTGTGTTGTAGGGTGTTGCAGTGGAGGACCTCAACACCACTTCAGGAGCTGATTTTCAGAGGAGGGAGTCTCCATTTCTTTGGGAAGCTAGTGAGGAAGGTTTCAGCACCTATTTCACATCTTGGCAGCAGGCCAACCCATTCCCTTGCCCCTACAGCGCAATTCCATCCATTGACTACGTTATTTTGAGTGGAGCAATTGCAGTGGGGCTCTTGCAGATTGTTGGAGGGAAATATATTTGGTGAGAGGATTAGAATTTCACTCTAAAGATCCATTGGAGAAGGTATATTCAGTTTGGGCATCATCTACAACCATTTCCATTCAGTTCTATTTTTGAGTTTCAACTGCTACCCAGCAACTCTAACATTTTGCTGATTTTGTATTTTATAGCCAATCCTTCTAGGAATGACTTGAGGTAGTCTTTGGGAGCTGAGATATTCACTCCCAATGTTTTATTGGGCCATATATTGATATATCCATGTATCTTACATATTTTAGCATACATTTTCTCTATAAAACTGCGCTGTCATAGCTTGGGCATACATGTATAGCAGTGGTTTTATCATGATTCATGTACTAGTCTCTTGAGGATTGAGCATTGCCTATATTGTGTAACATTTCCTCAAATATATTATATTCTATTGTTGTTGCTATTTCTTAATAATATAGCTATGTATTTCTCTCATGTTTTTATGAGTTGAGTGCTACTGCTGCTCCATTATTGTGTTTGCATATTGCTGGGTCTCCAACTTTAGAATATCTTGAGATATTCTCATTGTTGTAGCATTTTCTGTAATGATCCTTTTTCAGGATTCTCAAGATTCTATTTTAGAGATGTACTACAGGGGAATTTACTGGATATGTCACCCTTGAAAAAGGATGAGATCTGGACGCTACCTGGCCACTTGCAGACTCTGTCCATACAACTTGGAATAATCCCCTTTTTTGGAATTTCAAGTAGGTGCTCAAGGAAAACGTTGTATAAGTAAAAATGTGCAAAAATAACGTAGATCAGAGCTTGGTTCCCTTAATTTATGCTGTATGTGACTTAAATATATAATTTCATCAGAAAAAAATTAGTTTAAGCACATTAAATAGATCTCCTAAAAAGTAGACTAGCTAAATAACACCCCAAGGGGAAGGCTGCAGTCAAATGCAAGCACTACTTCAGGAATTGTGAAGTTTTAGCTAATATTCAGTGGGGATCAGAAAAGAGACTGATATTTTAGTAATTAATAAGCAAATAAGAATTAGTATAAACCCCTTTCATTATACAGTAGAAAGCATGAGCTAATACAACAATAAATCTTCAGAAAAGAAAGCAGGAGCACATGTATATTTGTAGAAGTGCTTCAACAATGTTATTTTTCAGGAGGTTCAATAGCTGGAAGTTACAAATTAGATCTAGAGAAGATCTATGGACAAAATATCAGATCTATATCAGATCTGGAAACTCTATATTTTTCTCTACAATATCCACTTGGAATTTTGACAAAAGCATGCATGAATAAGAGTAGATCTGAGAAACAAGTTGTAGATCTGGAAACTGCTGTAGTAAATTTCTGAATATAAAATTTCATTACAATGGATCAGATCTAAACAAAACATTCATTAGCAAGCCAATCCATGGATCACCAAGTGGAAGGAAATCCCATCACAAGAGATCCTTGATCTAAACTATAAGCAAGACAACCTGCAAACCCTCATACATAAATAATGCAATTTTCCTAGTGGGACAGCGCTGTAGCTCAAATGAGACAGAAAAATACTGAAGAATTACATATCTAGAGTACAAGAAATGGTACTCTCTTCCATGAGGTCAAAGGACCCACTCCATGGAGAGAGCCTCTCAAAATACACTAGATCTCTGCAAATCTAGATCACCACTTGCTGCAGCTTGCAGAGACAACAAAACCCTCAATGGATCAGCACTACCAATGTAAGTAGGAGCTTGGCCTCAAGGTTGATAGTGGTTCAATTCAGAAAACTTTCCTCCTTGAATCATCAAAGGAAGAGGTGAAACTCCTGCATAGGAATTCCAGATACAATCCTCCACTCAACAACAGAGAATGGTATTTGTCTAAGCGGACAAATACTCAGAAATATGATCTATCAACCTCCTCTTGTTGCCCTCCTTTTCCTTTTATAAGATGAGAAATCTCTTGCAAACCCTAAACCACTTTGATGAGTTATCCATTTTCACATTAGAGGCTCCCTTCTAGAACTGCGCTATCCCTTTTGGAGATGCAATGAACCTAGACATCACTGTTGATTTGGTCAAGGTTGACCCAGTCTTTAGCTCAAACCTCTTTCACACCTGCAAGTGATTATTTACATAGCCCTGATTTGTCTTTGTTCACATGGGGATTGATTTATTCAAAATTTTTAGGAGTTTTACATGTCCTCTATTCATTTATTCATGAAACATAAATTAAAACAAAATTGAATGTTCCTCTTAGCTAAGGCTAAGTGGGAACATTACAGTCCTCCCCTCCAAAATGTTGCTTGTCCTTAAGCAACTGACAGGGTAAGAGCTGTAGTTCTTCTTCTTCTCCATTGATGGGACCATCAAGGATCAAGCTTTCATCATGGACTAAGTGCTCATCAAGCCAATACATTAGAAGATTCTCCTCCAATGCTAACATGATAGGGGCATAGTCTATCCATTCAGGAGTGAAAAAAACAACAGAAAAAAACATGGGTGAAGCAATGTCACATCTAAAACATGTATCATGAAGTACAAGATAAAGTTCCATCCCATGTGGTACATATACACTGCCCACTTTTTTCCCATACAAACCTATAAAAAATACCAATATATCATCTATGTATGGAAGCAAAATCACATATATGCAAACTAAAATTTGCACTTGAGGAGCTGGGCCACAATCCCACATAAGTTACCAACGCAGTGCACTCCTTGTTTTGAGTAGATATGAGTGTGGTAGGTGGTACTCCCACCACATATTTGCTGCATGGGTCACCTTGACATGGCTGAAAGTGAGGCCCAAGTTAGGTGCCTTTGGGAAGCACCCATCATGATAGAGAATCTCCCTTTGCACCTCAAGGGAGTGGCCATATTTAGAATTTTGATTGGCCTCATCAATGCCATGAGATCTGCATGAATTGTCACTCCTAGTAGGAGTCATGGCCTGCATACATGTGGTAAAATAATATGTCAAATTAGAAAAATAAACATGCTCCATAAGATCAGATTATTTACCATGCAAGTCTCCCACACACATGGAGTTAGGCATGGGCATTCCTCCTCTTTTAAGTGAAGGAAGAAATGGCTGAAATATCTCCTGCATAGAGTCCTTTGGCTGCCCCATATCGTCATAAATATTGCACTCTTGTAAGTGCTGATGTAGTTCCTCCCAATCATAGTGCTGGTGTAGTTCTTCCTCCATACCCTCCCAATTATAGTGCTGGTGTAGTTCTTCCTCCATACCCTCCCAATCAAAACTCCTCATGATTAGGGAGTAGATCTTTGCTGACTGCATATAGCTGGAAAGGAACTCTTTGTGTGCTTTTTGTAATATTTATTGCTTAAGCTTAGAATCTTGAGACAAGAATACTTTACCAAGATGATAGATGACCCTTTCAAGGACCAAATAGCCTCCTCCTTGCTTCATTCCATCTAATATCATCCCAGTGTGCAGATATTTGGAGTACTCCACAAGGAGTTGATATCTCCAATAAGGACCTACACAGTTCAACAAGGACAACGCTGCTGATGCATCTATGGTGGTGATTTCCTTGTTGTTGATTGTTTATTTGACATTATACATGCCAAAATTGTTTGTGGGAAGGTCGATCCTCCCCATTGCTTCCTCCCACAGCGCTGTGGCTTTCTCTTCCATTTTTCCAGCACTTGGTGAGGCTTCCTCCACATGTTCACAATCTAATGGAATCCCAAGTGACTTGTCATGATGTAGGAATGTTCCTTGCAACATTCTCATAAACATGAGAGAAGGAACTATGAGGTCCTTGCCCCCACTGTGCAATTCCATCTTTGTTGTTTGGGTGGAAACATCAGGTGAAGGATAGGTGTGCATGCCTTGAATGATTTGTTGTTTCCCACTCTTTAGCTCCACCCACTCCATCTGCAAGGCCTTCCAATTAGTGGTGAATTTTCCCAAGGTAATCAACCACTGGACACCCAAGATGATGTTGGTGTCTGGTACGTCAACCACAAAGAAATGGTCCACCAAAGTGTAGGTTCCCATAGTCATAGAAAGTGATGGAACATACTGCATGCACTGCATAGTTCTATCTCCTGGAACCAAAAGAGAGAACCCATCAAAAGTATCAGTGGGGATCCCTCTCCTCTGGACAAGGTGAGCATCAATAAAGTTTTGGGTTTCCCCACTGTCAATCAGAATAGACACTCTTTGGTTCATAACTAAACCTTGCACTCTGAGGGTCAAGTACTTGGGCACTCCTCTCAAAGAATCAAGAGTCCCACTCATTGGAGCAAAGGCTCCTTCTTCCTCTCTGGATGGTGATTGATCCTCCTCCTCATCATCACCAGCACTGTGACCTCTCTTAGGTCCATCATTTCCCTCTTCCTCCTCAAAATCAGAGAAGACTTCAATATAGTGTGTTCTTCCAGTAGCACATCTATATCCCGGTACCCATGGCTTTTGACAAGTGAAACAAAAACTCTTTTTCCTCAACTCCCTCTGGATATAAATGTCAAGAGGTTTCCTCAGTGAGATATCCTTGGAAGGAGCAGCTTTCCCTTCTTTCCCCTTAGAAGAGTGAGGGGTTCTGCTTTGGAAAGTTGCCTTTGCTCTTGGCAAGGAATCTTGGAGATCCCTAGCTCTCTCAATGGCATCATGCAAAGTGATGGGCTTGGTGGAATTAACCAAACCATGCAAAGGTTCCTCCAGGCCATCAATGAACATGTAGACTCTCCTTGCTAGTGATAGATCAGGGACCATTATAGACAACCTCAGGAATTCAGAGATATAGGCCTTTGCATCTCCTATCTGCTTAAGCTATGCCAAGCTTATAAAAGGGGCCTCCAAATATTTCCAATCAAATATCTCCACTAGTCTCCTATTGAACTCAGCATATGTAGACACATTGTTGTGTCCCAATGTAGCTAGACCATGAAACCACCAGTTGTGGGCTTCACCCTCAAAATGCAAGGCAAAAATATTGATGGCTTCTACTTCGGGAACTTTATTCAACTGGAAATAGATGTCCAACTTTTCCACCCATGCTTTGGCAGAACAACAGGGTGATCCATCGAACTTAGGCAAGAAGAACTTGCCCATAGTGTGGTGTCTCCCATGAAGGAAACCTCCATCTCTGTACTGCTACCAGGCCTCCTCCGATCCTTGAGATGGAAAAAGTCTTGAAAGCTCAAGTTATCCTTGAACCTCTGGCTTTGTGAGTCATATTCCACAAAGTAACCTTCCAAGGAGTTTGGTTCTTGTGGTCCCTCATTCTCTACAGCCAAGAAGGTATGCATAGTAGAGCATTGGGAGGCCTGTGGGACTTGTGGCATGCTCACCAGCTGACCAGTCCCATAGTGAGATATTTCAGAGCTTTCTCCTTGATGGAATCTCCCAAGGGACTCCCTCATTCTATCCACCCTCATCTCTTTTATCTCCTTGGACAGATATTGCATAACCTCCAAGAGAGTTTTTGAAAACTCCTCTGCTTCCTTATCTTTATCATTCACAGATTTAGGGGCTTTCCCCTTGTCTTGAACCTTGTTAAGGTCAATAGTAGTATATTCATACTTTTTATGAATTCTATTCTGATATCTCCTCTCCCTCTCAGAAATAGGATCTTCATCTTCGGAATGCAGCATGACTGGTGCTCCAATGCTAGCACAGGTTGTGCCAAGAGTGGAGCTTCGATACCACTATAATGATCCTTTTTCAAGATTATCAAGATTCTATTTCAGAGATGGAATGCAGGGGAATATATTGGATATGTCACCCTTGAAAAAGGATGATATCTAGAGGCTACCTGGCCACTTGCAGACTCTGTCTATATAACTTGGAATAATCCCCTTTTAGGAATTTCAAGTAGGTGCTCAAGGAAAACGCTGTACAGGTAAAGATGTGGAAAAATAACATAGATAAGGTCTTGGTTCCCCTCATTTATGTTGTATGTGACTTGAATAAGGAATTTCATCAGAAACAAATCAGTTTAAGCACATTAAACAGATCTCCCAAAAAGTAGACTAGCTAAATAGCATCCCAAGGGGAAGGCTGCAGTCAAATGCAAGCACTGCTTCAGGAATTGCACAGTTTTAGCTAATATTCAGTGGGGATCAGCAAGAAGACTGATATTTCAGTAATGCAGCAGAAAATAAGCATTAGAATAAACCCCTTTCATTATACATTAGAAATCATGAGCTAATACAGTAATAAATCTTCAGAAAAGAGAGCAGGAGCACATGTATATTTGCAGAAATGCTTCAACAACGTTATTTTTTAGGAGGTTCAGAAACTTAGATCTAAAGCAGATCTATGGAAAAAATACTAGATCTATATAAGATCTGGAAACTCTATATTTTTCTCTACAAGATCCACTTGGAATTTTGACAAAAGTATGCATGAATAAGAGTAGATATGAGAAACAAGTTGCAGATCTGGAAACTGCTACGGTAAATTTCTGAATATAGCATTTCATTACAATGGATCAGATTTGAAGAGAACATATATCAACAAGCCAATCAATGGATCACCAAGTGGAAGGCAATCCCAGCACAAGAGATCTCTGATCTAAACTATAAGCAAGACAACCTGGAAACCCTCATACATAAATAACGCAGTTTTCCTAGTGGGACAGTGTTGTAGCTCAATTGAGACAAAAAAATACTGAATAATTACAGATCTGAAGTACAATAAATGGTACCCTCTTCTAGGAGGTCAAAGTACCCACTCCATGGAGAGAGACTCTCAAAATACACTAGATCTCTATAGATCTAGATCACCACTCGCTGCAACTTGCAGAGACAAAAAAACCCTCAATGGATCAACGCTACCAATGTAAGTACGAGCTTGGACTCAAGGCTAATAGTGGTTCAATTCAACAAAATTTCCTCCTTGAATCATCAAAGGAAGAGGTGAAACTCCTGCATAGGAATTCTATATACAATCATCCACTCAACAACAAAGAATGGTATTTGTCTAAGCAAACAAATACTCAGAAATATGATCTATCAACCTTCTCTTGTTGCCCTCCTTTTCCTTTTATAAGATGAGAAAGCTCTTGCAAACCCTAAAACACTTTGATGAGTTAGCCCTTTTCACATTAGAAGCTCCCTTCTAGAACTGTGCTATCCCTTTTGGAGATGCAATGAACCTAGACAACGCATTTGATTTTGGTCAAGGTTGACCCAGTCTTTAGCTCAAACCTCTTTCATACCTACAAGTGATTATTTACATAGCCTTGATTTATCTTTGTTCACATGGGAATTGATTTATTCAGACTTTTTAGGATAGTAACTGATAATGCACAGGCCTTCAAGTCTGCAAAATTTGTGAATTTCTGTTAGCAATACAATATCACACTGAGTCACTCTACAGCTTACTATCCACAAGGAAATGGCTTGGCAGAGTCTTCGAATAAAACTCTAGTGAGGGCCTTGAAGAAGACTATCAATGAAAATCAAAAGAATTGGGATTCGAAATTAAAGTTTGCTTTATGGGCTAATAGAATCACCAGCAAAAGGGCAATTGGGAAATCTCTTTATGAATTGGTATATGGACGAACAATAGTTTTTCCTGTACAGTTGGCTTTACCAGTGGCCCGTTTCATGCAAGAAAGCTAGGAAGAACCTGACGATATGGTCAGGAGAATCAATCAATTAGTGGAATTAGAAGAAACATGGGGCCAAGTGAATCAGAGGTTAATAGAATATCAAGAGAAAATGAAATACATTTTTGGTCAACACGCAAAAGGCAGGAAACTACATATTGGTGATTTGGTGCTCAGATGGGGTATCCGGAGAGCTGAGAAGGGAAACATGGTAAATTCGACCCCCTTTGGTTTGGTCCTTCCAAAATTGTGGAACAGGGGGGAAATAACACTTTTAGGTTGTAGAATTTACAGGGTGACATGTTGGATGCCCCTGTAAATGGTCAATTCCTCAAGCCCTACTTTCAATTCTGATTCAGGCAAAAGCAACCTGATGTATGATATTGTATGATAGTTTCCTTTTTTTTTAGTTCGGATAATGTTGCTGTTGTGATAAATTATAAAGCAAAAATGGAGGTTCTGGAGAATAGAGTCTTTATACGGGATGATCAAGGGATCTGCGGAGTTCTCGACACGTCCAAGGACGAACGTGTCATCCCCAGGTGGAGCCAATGTTGATCATATCAACCCCCCCATTAAAATTCTTGGCCATTAGACCCGCTTGGACCTTTCAAACTCCCTATCGTGACCTCTCTCTGCCTCCAAATTACGTTGCTCAAGTCTGAAAGCCCACATTTAAAATTATCTAAGGTTCAGTCCTTTTGGCCCTAGCCCCTCTATTTTTCTATTCCTCATGACCAAAGGCCGTAACCATGCGTTAGGATGAAAGGTGCTGATGAAAGTGCATCGGGCGTATTCCAAGCCATCCGATCAAGTCATAAATCTACGGTTCGCGTCGTGCCTGCCCTGGTGGTCCCTGCGCTCCAAACACTGTTCAAAACCAGCGGTTTATATCGCACCGCCTTTCGGCGGTAGGCAGTATTCCCCCTTGGGCCAGTGATTCCATACAACGCTCACCACGTGTCTCGGCATACGGCCTGAATACTGCTCTCCATCGCGCATTAATGTTCGACCAAAGACGCGCAGCGATATTCATCACCGCCATCCGATCTAAAGGTCTCCATCTGACGATCGTCATACCCCGAAGCTGCACGAACATTAACCCAAGCCAATAGTGCCCTTGGACCACTGTCTATTGCCTCCAGCGCTCTTCCAACCGTCGATCTCCTCATGAGAACGGACAACCAAGATTTCATTATCCCCGCTGTTGACCCGGTCTTCTTCCACGTCATCATCCCACGTGTTATCACATTCCCCCTCTGTCATTTATACATTACATTCATATTTTAT
Organism: Pinus albicaulis; assembly: GCA_034641835.2. Classification (NCBI taxonomy): domain Eukaryota; kingdom Viridiplantae; phylum Streptophyta; class Pinopsida; order Pinales; family Pinaceae; genus Pinus; species Pinus albicaulis. The sequence continues at coordinate 40,323,866 of CM076574.1, forward strand.
TTTATTGTTTTGCATTACAAACTTTGGTCAGCCCTTCTGCCACTATTTCCACTGCATTTTCTTCGTCACCACCCTGCATGTATTTGCCACTTCATCACGTCGCTCTGTTAAACAGTCACTCCCACTGCATTTCCACCCCCCATGCATTGGTTTTCTTCATAGTTTTGTGTGTTTTGCAGGTAGACAATGGGGAGAATTATCATAATTTGCAGCCTCCATTACAGGAGCCAACCACATGACAAAGGACAATGGTTCAGAGGTAGAATTTGTGAAGAAAGATTTGGGAAGCCGTTACGACACGACTTTCATTAAATGAGGCAGGGCTAAAATCTATCAAACCCTCCGAAGTTATTCAAAACACAGATTTTTGCAGGTAAAGACATTAATGTTGTGGCAAAGAGTATCAGTGGAAGATCCAGGAATTCAGTGTCCAATATTGAAGATCTTCAATCCTAATTCAGGGTCTATCCGGCAAAGGGTACGATGCACAAACGTCAATACCCTCCAGGTCTTATTTCAGCTGAATTTTCCCTCAGGAAAGGACATAATGTTGGTATGGTTATCCCTATATCGTGCTCCTGAAGAAATTTTCACCAAGTGCATTTACTTCAGAAGGCAGGCAGCATAGTACAAACAGCACAGCGCCGTCAAGCAGTATCGGCGGGCACTTCTCCACCATTTTTTTTTTTATTACAATTAAATTTTCATCACCTACCTATTTTACTAGGTTTTTGTTTCTTCTATAAAAACCATGAAGAATTGCATTGTAGGGGTTCCAGATTTTTATCAGAAAATCATGCAGTGAAAGGCTTTTTGTATACAGTTTGTAAAACTTTTGTATGAAGGCTCAGAGCCCATAGGGTTTTAGTGAGGAGGAGTTCTATCTGTTAAAGAGGATTCTGGTCTTTGGTATTTCACAGTCTGTAACTCTCTTTTATATGTTATTTAATAAATAATTTCGTCTCATCCATCTTTCCTGTATCATGTTTTGGAATGCGAGTGGCTCACTAATTTCCGGTAAGGATTCATCCTAGTTGATGCCCATACTCAGATCAGTCAAGCGCTTTAAATATGGCTCATGCATGATATTCTGTTCCATTTTTCAACTAACCATACTTCTGTTGTATTAGTTGCTTTGGGAGGGTGCTTTTAAAATGCTATCATCATGTATGGATTCTTAGATTGGTAAGCCCATGCATGGTGGTATTGTATATCTGGGTATCAGTTCAAGGCTAACTAATATCTTCTCATTATTTCTTTCACTACATACACCTTCCGATAATTTATGTCTGTGAGGTATTTCTGAATCGGCCCGCTTTACAATAAATTGTCTCTGAATTGTCTGTTGCTTTTGTATTAAGAGTTCTACATTTTTCCTCTACAGTATCCTTTTCTTGTGTCAGTTTCTGAGAGTTTGGTCCCATTCTATTTCATTTCCCTGTTTACAGGAGATAGCGTGCGAGCTGAAGCTGACAACTTCTTACATTACAGTATATGCTCCTTGCTATGCTAAGATGTCCTAGGCACTAGTCTATCACAACTCTAGGCTGTCTCTAGGAGCCACAACAACAAGCATCACAAAGGGGGTAGGATTTGTAGCAGTCATACTTGGAGGGATTAAATTTCCTAAACCTCTTTAGCGCAGTGTCTTGAAAAAGGTTTATGAGTGATGAGACATAAATTTAACCAAACATAATGAGAACAATTGACACATATCTCTTGGAGAGAAAATGGAACTAATGCAACCCTTCCTGCCATATTTATAGTGGTGGCATGGTCTAAATGGCCTGATGTCTCTTGAGGCTACCTAATAAATGCTAAAACGGCTCCAAATCTGGCATAATCTCCTCCATAAATGCAAGTTAGCCACTCCTCCAAATGGTAATAAAGTTGTCTTATCTAGATTAACTATTCCAATGGTTATTTTTTGGTGCATCTACAATTGATTCAACGTCCTAGCACAACCCCTGTGTCGTTGTCACAGATACTTTGCTTTATCAAGATTCGTTGCATAGGAATACTTCTCCAACACTTGATAGAATTCTTTATGGTCCTTCGCCCTCTCACGATTGTCTGGGGCACTAAGACACTTCTCTGGCCATATAGTCATTTAGTGCACATAGGGATGGGATCATCCTTGTATGGTTTCAACTGGCTTCCATTCACATATCTAGGAAGGACTTCACCACTTAAGGTAACCATATGTACCACACCTCCTTCCGTGATCTCCTTGAAAATATAAGGTCCAAGCCAATGCATTTTTAACTTTCCTAGGTGGCGCACAAACTTACTATCATATAGAAAAACCAAATCATCCTTCTTGAAAATATTTTGTTTTATGTTTCTATCATGTCAAGATTTTTCACGCTCCTTTTGCACCTGCTAATGGAAACCAACATGAATCTTTCCTCCTCTAGTGCAACTAGCTATGACAGTCTCTCTTCCATAATATATTGATCAGCCATGTTAGTTACCACTGCAATGCGTAGACTAGGGACAATATACTCCATTGTCATAACAACTTCCTATCCATACACCAACCTAAAAGGGGTCTATCTTGGAAATTTCTTGCATGTAGTTTTGTATGCCCATAGAACCATAAGTACACACACAGCCCAATCATTCTGATTAGCATTGCAAACCTTTGTGAATGCATTCTCCAAAATATTATTAAAGGCTTCTACCGTACCATTAGCCTATGGATGAGATGGTGTACTCTTTTGATGATGCATTTTAAACTCCATTGTCAAGGGTTGAATGGTCTCATTCACAAAATGTGTACACTGTTCACTCGTCAAGATATTAGGACACCCAAACCTTGTCAAGATATTCTAAAAAATGAAGTGCATAGCTGTATCTGTGGAACAATCCTTCGCAGGCTTAGCTTTGGCCCATCTGGTCAAATAATTCGTCACAGTAATGATATAGCATGCACCAGTCTTCTTCCCAAGAGGGTTGATCAGTCCTACAAAGTCAATGGCCCATTTATCAAAACCCTGCAAAGTCACTTGTGGTTGTAGTATCATTTCATCTCTACGCGAGGGTTTTCCCATTCTCTAACACACATCACAAGCGTGACAATACCCTTTTGCATCACTGCGCACTGTAGGCCATCAAAAATCAGCCCTCAAAATTTTATGCATAGTTGGTTTACCTGCATAGTGACCTCACACAACCCCTGCATGTGCTTCTACTAGGATTCTTTGCCTTTCAAAATCTGGCACATAGCACCTCAATAACTCATCATCTCCCATCTTATACAACTAGCTAGCAATCAAAGTAAAGTTTGTTGCACGCAAGACCAATTTTTTCTTCTTCTTAACTATATACTCCGTAGGTGCACTTCTAGTGGTCAGAAAGTGGATAATATATGTGAAGTGGTCATTAAATAATTTAATGGAAAATAGTTGCGTGTCTGGTAATCCTTCCTCCAAACTATTTGGCTCCTCTCCACTTTCAATGCGCGATAAATGGTCTGGACCTGCATTCAATATTTCTGCCATTACAATCACCCCAAAATCATACTCCTAAAATAATAAGAGCCATCTACAAATCTTCCCCCCCAACACAGGCTCGTTGACCAAGTACTTTAAAGCAGAGTGATCATTGAACATCTTAAAATGACCTCCCAACAAATAGTGATGAAACTTCTATGCGCATAGACCATAGCTAACCCTTATCTCTCTGTTGTCAAGTAGTTGTGCTCAACACTTGACAATTTCCTGCTCACAAATGCAATTGGGTGATCAATATCTCTGGCTCCTGGCTGTGTGGGTACAACTCCTAACATGATACACGAAGCATCCAAATGCACATGGAATTGCTTTGTCTAGTCGAAAATACCAATATAGGCCCAGTGACCATTTTCTCCTTAAGAAGCTCTAAGCTCCTTTGGCAGTCCTCATCCCAACAGAAAGAGGTGTCCTTCTTAGCAACTTCTCCATCAAAACATTAATCAATGCATAGCCTTGAATAAATTTTCTGCAAGACCCAGTATGCCCCAAAATTGAGCGCAACTGCTTCACATTTGTAAGAGCCTCCAAGTTAACAATAATAGTAATCTTAGCTGGATAGAACATCAAGCCCTGTTGACAGACAATATGACCCAATAAAATCTAGAGAGGGACACAAAATATGCACTTCTTCAGATTCATCAAGATTTGATGATTCCGACAAGTATCCAACATCAGGCGCAGACTTGAAACATGCTTCTTCAATAAGCCAAATACATTCCAATAATAAAAACATACTTCTAAGAACTTATGTATGTACTCCTTAAAAAAAACTACCACCATGTGCAAGAATATAACTGGTGCTTTCTTCGAACTGAATGCCATTACATTGTATTGGAATGATACCCCTTCAATCACAAAGGTTGTCTTACTTCTATCTTCAGGCGTGATTCTTATATGGTGGTATCTAGAAAATCCATCAGTGAATGAGTAGGCCTCCTGCCCACCCACATTGTCCAATACTTCATTATAAAATGGAGTTGGAAAAGGGTCATGCACACAGGCGTCATTAAACTTGCATAGATCTACACAAATCCTTATTTCTCCATTTCTCTTCTTTTCTTAGACCACCATGGGTCTTACCCAATCAGATTCTTCTATTGGTTCAATGGTCCATACAACAACCATTTTCTCCAGCTCATCCTTGACCTTTTGTTTATACTTAGGGTTCAACCTATAAGGGTGCTTCTTGATATGCCTATCATTTGGTTTTATAGTGATTTTCATCACCAAGATCCCTGACAATCCCTTTTAGCTCTGAAAAAATTGTGGCAAATAAGTATTGATATTTAGTATGCAGCTCTGCAACCTTATTCGTTATATATTCATCCCAACATACCCTATTTGGAAATCTTAGGTTTCTCTTATGTTCCATTGTTGACTTGCCTAATCTTCATGGGCCCAGTCACATATGGAAATTCAACCACAGGCCCAACAACTGCGCGCTAACCTTCAGACTTAGGGATATTGATTTTTCTTGGGTCATCATCATTATATTCAATAGTCACATTCTGACATTCAACTATATCCTTCATATGCACACCCCATGATTGTAAGGCTTGTTCTTCTGGTTTCTATGGCATGTCAAAGACCGCATCTTGAATCATGTGTAAGGCATTATTGATGCATGGGAATCCGCTCTCAAAACTAAAATTTAAACAAAATATTTCCATTAGCACAACCCATTCCAACATGCCACGTCGCAGCTCAACCTCTAGATACTAGTTCATAGGTATCTGAATTAAAGTATGAATGAATGTATGCACCCATCATGGTTGCGGCTCTTCTCACCAAGCTACAGTCCACCTGAATAAGTGCATGCACTAATATTCTTTGCCCACATAGGTTCCTTCCAACCGGGTATTGGGTTGTTTGAATCGAAGTTGCATCATGTGGGTACATTCTTCCCAATCCGCATAGCTTTCCTTGTGTGTTTCCTGCTAGCGCGCTGGGGTTGAGCACATGGAACCGTTGTGTCTCTGGAACAACCTTTTTGAATTCTTCTAAAACAAATTTGACACTTCCTACACCATCATAATAAGGTAATTCCCAAACCTCAGAGGATATGCATCATAGAGATATGGTGACTCGGTTGCAGCATAGTGTAGAGACTTCATGCAATCGGTTCTGCCAATTATCCAATTACTCATCTGAGTCTGAGTGGCATGAACGATCCCTATCCCATATAAACCTACCATATGTTGTAGGATTTATCCAATCTTCATCTCTTGTAGTTATCTTGTAGATAATATAATTTATCACCATCATCTTCTGCGCGCACCGGTTATGTTTATCTTTCTCCTTCTGCAGGGTCTAGTGGGACCACGACCTTGGTTCCATTGTTTTCAAACACCATACTTCTGTGCTTGAGGTTGATGATAGCATCCATGTCAATAACCCAATATAGACCAAATAGTGCAAGGTACGTATCGTAATCATCAATAATTTGAATAACTTCAAAGTCATCCAGTTCCTTAACTCCTTCAATATCAATTATGACCCCAGTAATTATACCTATTGGCATAATCTTATGTTGATTTTCCATGCGAAACTATATTACAGACCATTCTAGTTTAGGCTCTCCCATTTTATGCCAATTTTGCATTGGTAATACTTATCGTAAAACCCAAGATCCAAAATGACATGGTCCATTTCAAACTCACCTATCAGAGTAGTCAAGCGCATCTCTCGGCTAGTTCTCTTTTTCTTGTATATCTTATTGATGACCTTTTGCTCCATATAAGGTTGCTCTTTCTCGGCGCAACTATTAATCAAAGCTTGAATATTCTCAATTGCCTTCTTATTGCGTATAAGCTTGATACATGCTTGCAAAAATGGTTTCATCTCTACAACATTGGCCCCTTCGATGGTATCCATGGCAATCTTGATTGGTACTTTAGATGTGCCAAGATCTGTGAAGTCCTCTTTATTGCAACAAAGGTTTTCTTCTCCCTTTGTAGATTAAATCCTTCCCATTTTCTCTAGAGCTCGCCAAACCCAAACATCGGTACCAGGTCTCTTACCTTCTACTTGTTTTTTTCCAGTTTCTACATCGCTCCTAGTCACAATATTTATGCTAGGGCATTCAATGTGTGGTTCCACTCTCATCATTTGAACATTCAGCGTAGTTGTCTGTGGCTTCTTTTCTTGCATTTTTACAAATGGTACAAGGCAATATTCAAGAACATTATCAAACTGACTACAATGCCTGCCATATTGTTGTGTTGGGTTCGGGTAGTCGCACACATAATGACCAACCTCTCCACAATTATAACAAATGATTTTTCCCCTTCCACAACCAGCTCCTCCTCCTCTTCCTCGTCCTCTGCCTGGAAATCCACCGTGCCTAGACGACGATGCAGGTGAATCAGGTCCCCTACCCTTGGCCCACAATCTATACGAAGTATCCTGCTCAATCATTAGATCAAAGTTATGATAGTTCTTTTCATCATGTCCCACGGATCGAAAAAAAATTTAGTAAGGTTATTATAGCTCCGGAATATATTTACCAATCCTAGGGCTAAATTTTTTCATTTGCAATCCATTCACTTAACAAATCGTTCACCATAGTTTGGGAACATCAGTAGGCCCTGCCCCATTCTTAAACAAAATTGGTCCTCCAACTACCAGATATTTATTATAAACGAGACATTGATCCTTGTTATGCCCTTTATATTTATAGTGTGTGCACCATACACCTACACACACATCCTTTTCTTTCTCTTTTCATAGAGTTTGTATCTCTTAGTGTAATGCAGCTAGCTAGCTTTGGATTTGTTGAGCCCCAACCTATGTAACCGGTATGGGAGAGGCTTCTAACTTCATGGCGATCTCCACAACTTCAGCCTGCATCGCAATATTTTTTTGGTTTAAGGATTGGCACAGATGTGGCAATAACATAGCAATGAACCATTCTTTGTGTTGTATGTCATAGATAGTAAACCCTCCATCCCTGATGGTGTGCTTCAATCGTTGATATTCCTCCAATAAAAATTCATTCACTTCTTGGAAGATCTCCTTTAACTCGGTCACGCATTGAGATATGATTTTGGATTTTTGAACAGCTCTTTTAATGCGGTTTTAAGCTCATCAATCATTGCATTAGGGTTTGTTTCCATATACCTCTTGTACCAATCCAACACGCATTCTTGAAATGCATTAGCCAACTGCGCTTTATTAACATTATCATTATTGATCTGCTACGCTGTCCATACATCTGCAACGAACCAGAATTGGTCAACATCTGCATTTTTGCACCCTTAAAATTCTACAGCTTTATGGAAGTAGCCATATCGAATTCTGGTGGTGGGTGTTGAGGTGGAGTGGATGACTTGTTAGTGTGAGATGAATTTGGACGTGGAGTGGTTGGGATCTGAACTATGGCCAATGACCCAAAAATACTTTGATCTTGCAGTCCCTCTTCTTTTGAGTGCGCAGATTCACCAGAGCTACTTGTTTCAGACTCCTCATCCATGTCGTATTTACCTTTGAGAGGGCTATAAACAAAACCTTCTTCTAGGTATACCCTATAATTTTTTCCGTTGCACATAGTCGGACCTCTTTGGGACATTCACCCAATGTGGCTGCATAGAGTACCCTTTTCACATAAAATCATTTTAATCCATAGTTTCAATGAGCAGAGAAACTTACCTCTAAGGCCCTTGAAAAAATTCCTTTTGACTTCAGAATACGATATAAAAGTGTCAATAGTAAATTTAGTCACAAACCCACTCAAAATCCTATCAATCCAATAATCTACTGCGTGGGTAATTTTATTTCTATGTATCTCCAACTGCTAAACCAGCTCAAGAGTCCACCTAGTGATCATGTCATCCTTTGCACAGGTTTGGAACTGAGCAAGCTGAGATAACCACTCTTGAAACTCAGTTGAAAAGGAGGCAAAGAAATTTTTTTGGATATTTGTATAGATATACCTATTCTCCCAATCCTCAACAAACAACTTAAGGCATCAGTTTTCTTGGATTGTAAATTCGCACACCTTCTTATTAGGCCAATCTTTCAGTTCGTTCTTCATTGGATACCACGACATTAAATCTCCCTCAAATAGATCCTGGACCTAGAAATAGAGACATTTGTTGGCTTGAGGCGTCCTAACCCAAGTTCAAGGTTTTCTGCGCAACCAACAAAACCCTCCAGCTACTGGTCTTTTCTGTAGTGATCTACTTATGCAAACCAAAGTCCCACCCAAACAGTATGGGGGGATGTTGGAACTGGGTTTCTGCACCCTGAGGGAGTGTTTGATGTGTGCTTTAACCTTACTTATCGAATCTAAGGCTTATCATCCTGCACGAAACTTCACATAAACCAAATCTAAGCACGGATGAAACCCTTAATAGATATGCGCCAACATATTATTATATTTCAATAAGATCTAGCTTATTAGAGCAGAAAAAATACGCGTGCAATCACATAGATAGTTTTCAAATACAATCCTTAATGAATATGTAATCCTTATATGAACATGGAGATCTTTTCATAGATAATTAACTCAGATAAATGTGCATTCAACAGAAACAGATCAATGGATAATTAACATAGTCATGCATAAACACAGAAATTGCAATAGAGTTTGAAAAAAAATCTTCTTTATTAATAAGTATTCAACCTAATACAATTCCTTCCATATATGCACACAAAAAAATATTCCTTGCACACAAGTCAGGACTAGGTCTCCACTCGCACATCCAGCAGGAGCCTATCTACCCAAACCGAATACAAACTAGATCAAAACATCAACACAAACATAACATCACTAAAACATAACTCTTTTTTACTCGACTCAACTTCTTACATATTTATATGACTTCGATGCGCACATACCATGGTCTCAAACCATGGTTTAAGACTCATGGTTTCCCTTTTTAGCCAGTACAATTATAAAGGATTTTTTACCCGCCCCAAAGCCCCTTGAATTCTGCATGCAGCATGCTTCAAAAAAATTTAACCAAAATTATTAAAAAAACTTGATCGTAGGGTACCGCATCCCAACAGTGCCTACTTTCTTTTATGTGACCTCGCCCAAACTTACCATCCTTCGCATGTCACCTAGTGTCACAAGCTGATATTCATGTGAGCATCTCGTCCCACCAATTCATATAAGTCTTCGGTTATCCTTTCTTGTGGGTATGTCATCGCACGTCACCCATCTGGCACAACTCGCCGATGTTTTCACCAGTTCATTCCAAGAAAACTTGGGAAGGCATATTAGGTGTGTTCAGGCCAAGGGCCTAACATCCTCCCCCACTCTAAAACAATTTCATCCTTGACAAAAATTCCACTCAAAAAACTTTTTCACCAATTCTAAACTGTCATGAAGTGCCACCAACACCAACATGATGGAAGAATCATCCATCTCCAGTTGCTCCTACTACATGAACTCTCCACTTCTTTTGCACAAACCTTCACCAAGGCTCATTTCCCCTATTTGTTTCGTAAGATATCTTGTAGGAAATATTTCTCGAAATCTCATGGTCATCAACAATCAACACAAGTGTCACAAGTCTACACATTAACCCATCTCATCACAGAATGTTTCTCCCCCTCCACCTCATGGCTACAATGTGCCTCATCACAAATACCATCATGTCAACTACCAAACCCCCATATTCTATGAACTCTTTCTACCATACTCCAACTCAAATCACCCATGCATCTGCACATTATTGACCCCCATGACTCAAACTAGTTTGGTGATCGATCCAAAATTACAATAAACCCATGAGAATGCCCCTCCTCTTGCCTTCATTAGTTTTTTCTCTATCACTTCCTCACATATTTTCCCTCAATAAATCCTCACATATGATGCTCCTTCAAGCACTTGTCATATTCATGTTACAAGGTATCTTCCTTCAAGGTCCCTTTTTTTTAGTGGTGCGACACCTATAACTTCATATAAGGAACTGCACTCACCCCAACTTCGAAGGTCTAGTGCATAACAAGGGCCAGGAAGTTTTCTTCCTAACTCTTAGCTAACATAGTATCAGACTAATGTTGTCCTCAATAATTTTTCACTTTGTTAATTTATTCCTTTGTACATCCAAACTTTGCAATTCTCTCCTCAGTCAACTAAAAATCATATATACCCATAACGTATCTATAAAAATCCACTGTCTGTTAGATCTCTACCTACTTCCTCACTTTCTTCATTTGACTTGGAAAAATAACTCGAGCCTCATCTCTCTTCTACACTATCCTGGTGAAGACTTATGGTAGAAGTCGCCTCTTCCTTCTTCGCAGTGAGAGGATTCAGTTCTTCGGCTTCATACTTCTTCCTTCTTTTGCCCTGCATAACAAAGTTTCTTAGCTTCTTCTCCTTTGTCTCTTGAGTCAAGCTTCCAACTACATACCATCTCACATCCTCATGCTTCATATTCGAGTCCTTCTCATACAATATCATGGAAGAGATCCTTGGGAGATACCCCAAACGACTCTTCCTACTCGTCAGCCCAATGACGTTCTTTCCATCAGCCAAAATTAAGAGCATGTCTAGGTCGATCATTGGTATGGCTTTGGTTGTACCCAAGAAATCCAACCCAAATGCCGTATCATAGTCATCCACCTTGACCACTCTAAGATCAGACTTCCAAAACCATTAAGTAACCTTCACCTATATATCCCTAAGAATACATCTCATGACCTTCATGCTCGAGTTAATAACTTTGAAATTACTCAACTCTCTCATCATGCCAGTCTTAAACTTCAAAAAAAAAAATTTCCTTCTTACTAAGGAAATTCCTCATAGTTCTTGAATCAACCAACGCAAAAAAAATTCTTCCACACATAGTCACATGCACAAAATTAATCCTAATGCATCCTCATCCCGCAAGGGTCTCATCTTGTGCCTTACTACAATGGCCTTATTCATCATTTCCTCAATGAAACTGTCTCTTGGCTTATGCTTCAATTTTACCATCCTCTTGAGATATTTTCACTTCAATGTTTGGTGCATGCCTGAAGTTGAACTTTGTTCAACCTGGGAAGACTTCGCTCCTCCACACTCTACCTCCTTCGATTGTTTCCTCATTGCACCTACTTTACATTTGAATCCCTCATTTTTAACCAAGGAAGCCATCATTCCCCTCTCTTCATCTTCCAAAGCTCTAATTTCAAGCTCTACTATGCTCAATTCAGTCTATATTATCCTCTATCATTGGAAAAAAATCCTTAATATCCTTCTTAATCTCTTCCTCAAGTGCCTCGACTTCATCCCACAACTTGACTCATTCCTCCTTTATGCGCACCTCTTCCTATTAATTTGGTAACTCAGGGACAAATTCCCTCCTTTGGAAAACCTTCCTCATTTAGAGAAGACGTTCTTCACCCTTGGAATAATTTAATTTGGTTAAGGAAAAACATAATTTTAATGTGAAAACCCAAAAGTGCACAAAATTTCAGGTCAACCTAAAGGAAAATTTGGGTCTCCAAAATCACATATAAATACGAGTCAAGTCAACCTCAATTGGAGCATCACTTCACACATATTATTATTCTCTTTGGAGGTTCATACAATCTAAAAATTTTATGTCATCTTCTCACACGTGCGTGTAGGAGAGAGAGAATTTCAAATAGTCAAACATCTATCTTACATCAACCTTTGACCAATGTTGGATTTTTGGATATTAGGCATAGTTTGACATGGTTTGACTTAGCATGATCTTGGATTTTTTTTGAAGGCCAAATTATTTGGCACAAATATTGATGTTTTCTAGGAACTTTGACTGTAGTTTACCATTGACTTTGAATTTAGATCTCACCATAGACTTTCTCTCTCCATTGACCAAGTCTGACCATGTATTTTTGGATTGTTTTGACTGATCTTTGACCACTTGGAAGGTTGCATTAAATGGAAATTTGACTGATAATTTTGAAGGGTTGTTTATTTTTGACTTGAGGACTTGTTAGAGAATCATTTTCTAATGTTGACTACTATTTAATTTGCCCATGTTTGACTTGGAACATATTTGACTATTGACTCATCATTTGGAGTGATTTTGTTAAATAGTCGAAGGATTGAATTTGAATCTTGATTGATGAATTATAAAATTGTAATCTCTTTACTGAACATTTTATGATGATATAATAAGAAGAATAAATTGAAAGGGCTTTCCCCCTTGTGGGGTTTTTCCCCGGTCTTGGATCAAATTTGTTGTCTCTTGTTATTACTCTTGATTTTCTTCTACTATCATTGCATTACTGTTATATCTACAATTTCTATTTATCGTTAGAATATCAACTTTGATTTCTAATTAAAGGTAAGATTGGGACAAAGTGATTGTAACAACATAGAACAATAAAAAATTAGCAGTTCGTTCATGATCACTTGGAGTCTACGGTCGCCTTGTTGTAGCTCCTCCTTAAACAAATCGTATCTCTTCAACTTCTCATGGAATTTTTTTAAGTCCCTTCATATTATAACTATATTCACTTTAATGCGGTTCAAGTTCTCCAAGGCCTACACAAGTCCATCATAATTTTTCTTCCAACTATCTTCCCACGATTCATCCATCTTTGTGGTTCATTGAGAAATTATTACCCCTGGCTTCAAGACAAACTATTCCAAAAAGTTATGAAACCTTTTACTGCGGTAGTGGATGGAATACCACTATCATCACTTCCATAAAAAGAGTCCCCCAACTTTGACATAGGCTCTGATACCAACTATCACGACCCCACAATGATCGCACCATTAATACCACCGAGGGCATGCGGAAACGACAAGTTTTCATTGCAAGGCACACAACTACTTGCGTCTGGACTATGCCTCTATCCTATGTGTCTCTTAATGAAGCCACTGTCAACTTTGCGGAATTAAGTTTTCAAGCAAATTCAACACAATAGCCCTTCACTTTATCTTTCAACACTTATCCCATTCTTAATGTTATTTTACTTCATTAGCATTCATCAAACTTGCGATATAAACACTTAAATCATAAATGGAAATACAAAACAACAATACACTTCAGCAGAACATGAACATGTACAATAATAATAGATGTGAGGAGGAAATCGCAATAGAAAATCTCCCCTTATTTTATTAACTTCAAAATTCAATATATAAAAAAATTACAATAGGTGACATCGGGTTGAACCCCTATGGTTCGCTACCACAACACCATTACAAAATTACTTACAAGCCTTGTGCACAACCAAAGACTCGCGCCTAAATGAAATTGAATCCACAGCAGTGTCATGCACAATTCCGAAAGGAGTTTTCACCTTGACCCATAAACCAAGGATCAAGAAAACCCAAGGTCTTGTACGACCTTCCCAAGCCTTTCCCAATAAATATGCATAGGTTGTGCATAGCTCACACCTATCAACCACAAAAAAAATTTGGGAAGTGCAACCAACATAAACCAGAAAATGTGTGCATGTCTTGGCTGGTTGGCGAGCCTCAACGTATATTTCATTCCTTGACTTAGTTCACTCCATCCTATGGTTTTGGGCCCTTAATTCTCTTCCCTTTTGTCTTGTTCGCTTCTTTTTTTTTTTCTTGTGAGTTTTGTCCCTCTCAACCTTTAGACCTTATTTTATCTATATGGGTCTACCTATGCCAATGGGCATGAATTTTTCTCCAGTCGACCCACAAACTCGTGCAACTGACCCATTCCATGTCTCCCACCAACTTGTTGTTGGCACAGGTTTGCCCTTGCACATTCGTCCTGGCATGCACGACACATGCTCTCGATGCTTGGCGCCCGACGCCCAATTTTCATGCGAGCGCACCTATCACAACGCCACACTATGATGCCTTAAGACCATCGTGGATGTTGTGTGGCATAGGTTAGATTTCATTTTGATTTAAACTACTTTCACCTAGACTATGCCTAACACTTCAAAGCCAATTTTTCATTCGAGTGTTATTATGTTCAATTATGTAGCGGAAATAAACTTCATTCAACCATACAATTTTGTGATAACATCAACTTCAACATAAAAGTGTGATAAAATTTACAACAACATAAAACATAACAACAATACGATATCACAACTTAAACAATAACCACAATTCTGCAATGGGAGGGGTCGACTTCCCAAATTGTTTTCCCCTAGTTCCATTAAACGACTTCAAATAATATACAACAACATTTTACAAGTACAATGGCATGGAAACTTCCTAGCCTAGACCATTGAGCTCGTCCACCAATTCTGTAAATCATGAAGTCCTACTCTACACTCTCGACCTTCTCAGAAACGCAAAAATATTCACCCCAAAGAAGAACTCAATGAATCTTCCTAGTCATATAGGCTTGCTGGGTGAGCCTCACCTTACCCTAAACTCTCCTTTTTTTCATCCTTCTACAATCTGCGACCTCTTTGTGATTCTTCAATATCACAGACTCGCCCCTTCTTGTGTGACCTATTTTTGGACCTTCCTTTTTCTTGGTTGAAATTTATTTTTCTTTGGTCGAATGCCTCTCCCTTATATTTATATGCATTATACCTCTTTCATTTTCATGGTCTGACACCCATTCATTTAATGAGCTAATCCTTCAATTTTCATGGGTACCCCTTGTTGGGTGAGCTTGCCCCTCGATTTGACATGCCTATGAGTGTGCGAGCACCACTTTTTTGGGCAGGCGTGCCCCTTCTTGGCGTTTTTCCTAACGTGCACTCCACGGTACCACTTGTCGTTGCCGCCATGTCATTCACTTCATGTCTCACTACCCCTCAACTCACCCTCACACCATCACTTGCCTTGGCTACTACATATTTTCCATTGTGATGCCCTTGCTTGCCTTGTCTACTACATCTTGCACGTCATGTCGCCCGAGCACCCCACCTTGGGTGCAGGTGCGGTCCTTCTGAGTTGGGAATTTTTCATGTTGTGCATGTGTGCTCTCCCTCATGTGCCCTCCACTATACCGGAAATGTTGTGTTGTTGGGCATTCATGCCCATCGTGAAGTTCCCATTATGTCTTTCCTGATGGAGTTCCTGGTGCCCTACCTTCATGTGAGCATGGCCAGGTGACATGCCCCTGGAACTCATCCATGTTTCCATATGTGGACTTGGGAATCCATCCTCCATGTGGGCACACTTGTCGCATAGACACACTCGTTGTGCATCCAAGTCAGTTCCATATTGATTTTTAGCCACTCCAAGTGTTCGTGGGTGGTCATGGGTTCCCTTTGGTCTCGGTGTCAACTTGGGGTCTCGACATCCTCCCCCACTTTCAAAAGGTTTTTTCCCATAATAAAACCATCTTAGCAAAATCCTTTTCCAATTCTTCCATCCTCATTTCAGCAATCAAATAACTTCTTCTATGACCCTCTCCAAGCATATAACTTGTCGTAACCTACAAGAACACCATATACTATATCCCCTCATGTTAGTGACTGGTTGACTAGCTAATCCAACCATAACACCTCCTCCACAAGAACGCATGCATCCTGACATCATCACAATTTTCATCGCATCTCTCTATCATACGATCCTTGATATACCTTACCACTGTGTTCTGTTCATCACTTCAAAGGGGCCTCATTTCCCTCATCAAATGACAATGATCCCATCTTTTCTTTAAGTTTAGAAATAGCTTGGGGATGGGATGGTTGATTCCTATCCACTGCCATCTTCATCGTTCTCCAACGTATTAATCCAAGTGTCCACATATTCCTCTTCTAACCTATATATGTATACCTAATGATCTTCCTTTCATTGGTTTTCCAATACTGCAACCTTGCATTCCGTCATGCAAGCTTACATTTTCTCTATCCTATCTGTCAAGTGAAGCACACTATCTAAAAAAACATTTATCACTTCTTTCTGTTCCATGATTTTTTCCTCCATTCAGTTCAATCCCTCATATATTCATTATTTTTTTATCCTTCTCCACACTCATTTTTGTTATCTTATACTCACTCTTCGTAGCTCCCATGGTTGGAATACTTAATGTTTCTTACTCCTTTCCATCGTATATAAATATCTTCTTTATATGTGGCACGATCAATGCTTCATATTTTTTCATGAATTCCATTCCAAAAATTACTTCATAATCATCCATACAAGCAATCGTGAAGTCAAATTTACCTCACCATTCACTAATTCTCATTTCCACATTTTCTACAATTCCAATAACTTGATCCAAGGGTGAGTTCATTGCGTTAAGATGTGCTTAAGTTGAAATGAAATTTAGTCCAACATTCCTTGTCCCCTCTTCTCACATGAAGTTTTGGGTTGCTCTATTTTCCACCATAGTGAGAAACACACCCTGCCCAAATCTTATCTCAACATACTCCAGCTTGTTCCTCTCTGGATTAAGTTTCGGAATAGCTTTTGTCATTGCTGCAATGCCCAAAATATACATCACAACAATTGTTGTTTGTTCTTCTTTCATCATTCCATATGACTGTGTAATGGTTGTGGCACTTGATCTCAAAGGACAGTTCTTTGCCACATTGTCACGCTTGCACAACTAACATTTCAATGGTTCCATCCCTTTCAATTTTCCAATTGTCTTCACTTCATATTCCTTTGAAGTCTCTCATTTGGCATATCTGACTTATTCTTCGTATCTTCCACTATTTCTTCATGATGGTAAAAAACATATCAACAACAAAAAATGCATCCTCAAGTGTCTTGATCTTCTGTAGCTTTACTTCCTTGCAATCCTAAGGTTTAAATCCAATAATGAAGTTGAAAACCTTGTTTATCTCTACCATGTCGAGTAACTCCAAGATCACACTAGAAAATTTGCACTGATGACCTTGTAGACTCCCAATTTATGTTATATACTTTATATTTATACGAGCATCCCACATTTCATCTTGCGGACTGAAGTGAGCCAACAATGCTTCCTTCATCTCTTCCCAAGTTGCAATTTCCTTAGAATCTTCATTGGAAATCTAATCCATCCTTCTTCTCCACCACATCTTGGCATCCTTCGTTAGTAATTATGAAACAAACTTCACCTTCGCTTCTTCAGAGGTGAGTTCCAATATCTCAAGGTACTACTTTATGTCCCAAATAAAGTTTCCAAGATTCTTGGTGCTCCTTACTCCATCGTACAAATCAAGTTCATTTATTTTGATGTGGGAAAATTCACTAATCAAATCTTTCCCAACCACTTTCTTCAAAATCGAAACATCATTAAGAACTTCGGAAAGGCTCTGCTGAAAATTTGCGATATCTTCCATTCCTTGATCTACAGCAACTTCAATTTCCTTCACTTCATTCACATTTTGATCATACTTCCACTCCAGGTATTCATATCGCAACTTAAGTTCTTCATGACTTGTTTCATGCACAACGATCTTCTCCTTGGGTTTGGTGTTCTCTGCCTTGAGTCCACTTTCAAGTTCAACCATCTTTGTTTTCATCTCATCAACTTTTTCCAACACCTTGTTCAACAAAATTTCCTCTGTGATCATGTTGGACTCACCTGTCACTTGAGGTTCTTCACCATCGTTTTCCATGAGTCAAATTTGTGACTGAGTTGTGACCATAAACCACCAACTCTCAACTTTGTCACATTGCATTCAACTTGGCCCTGACTTGGTTTGTCTCCGCCCTTTCTAAAATAAACTTCAACACAACTCTAACAATGCCCACTTTTGCAAAGTAGCTCTGAAACCAACTACCATGACCACATGTTGTGATGCCTTAAGACCACCGCGGGCACTATGCGACACCAATGATATTTTTCTTTGAGTTAAACTACATTCACTCAGAATATTGCTAACACTTCAACACTTAGCCAATTTTTCATTCAAGTGTTCTTGTGTTCAATTATGCAGCGGAAATAAACTTCATTCAATCATAAAATTTTGCGATAACATCAAATTCAACATAAAGGTGCAATAGACTTTACGAAAACATAAAACATAAAAACAATATGATATCAAAACTTAAACAATAACCAAAATTTTGTAATGGGAGGGGGAAACTCCCAAAATAGTTCTCCCTTACTTTTATTAAACTGCTTCAAATAATATACACCAATATTTTACAAGTACAATGGCATGGAAGCTGCCTGGCCTAGACTAGAAAAATCGTCTACCCAATTGTACAAATCATTCAGTCTTTCCCTCCACTCTCGAACTACCCAGAAACCCCAAAATATTCACCCCAAAACATAACCCAAAAAATATGCCCAGTTGTGCAGGCTCATTGGGCGAGCCTCACCTTGTCCTGGGCTCTCCTTTAATGTGTCATTATGTGATGTGTGACCTTTTTGTGTTTCTGCGATATCGTAAACTTGTCCTTTCTTTTGCAACATGTTTCTATGATCTTCCTTTTTATTGGTTGAACTTGCTTCTTCCTTGTTCAAATGCCTCTCACTTATATTTATATGTGTTCAACCTCTTTCCTTTTCATGGGCCTGTTAGGGTCCTATAATTTATAGGATCACAAGGTGATTAACTATTTTCTCTCACTTATATCAAAATGTAAATAATATTTCATGTTACAAATGATTTCCAAAAAAAAAATATAAAAATAAAAAGAAAGAAAACTAAAAAGAGGGTATTTGAAAATAAAAAAATAGAATAAAGAAAAATAAAATAAAATAAAAATAAAAAATAAAAAATAGATAAAGAATAAAAATAAAGATGAGAACCCCATGAAAAAATAAAAATAGAACTGAAAGTGATGCAAATTTAAATGCCACTACTTGATAGATAGTTTGATTTTCTAGAATAAATTGAATGTTGTGTGTAGCTTGTTAAAAATGCCACAACCTTGAGTCATTGTTTAGATCATACCATTTAATCATGATGAAACAAGTTTCAGTTTTTGTTAATTAGATTAAAGAATAAACTTAGCCAAATTGCCTAATCTTGGCTGATATCAGTTAAGTAGATGAATAAGTTGATTCAATTTTTTAATCTGGATTAATGCAAAAAATAATGGATAGGATTAGAGTATGTGTTTTTACCCTCAACGCAAATAAAACAAGGGTCTGCACATTCAAATGCACCCTTTTGATTGGTAAAAAATAGTCTTAGATTAGGAAAAAATTGAGTTCAAAAAGAGTAAAAGGGTGGAAATGTGATTAATTTTACATGAAAGGCTCATTAGTGCATTTTATCCTAAGTTTTAAATATCATAAAATGTGTGCTATTAGCCTGAGTATTGGGATCATAACGCATTTATCATAAGTCAAAACACAAATTTTTTTATCTAATTTTTTCCACCTATATAATAAAGTTGCTAAACAAAAAAAGGTGTTTGTCGCATTCGATTAAGTCATGTGCTCCACCCAGCCACAATATCACTTCTCCGCCAAATCAATAGTCCACAACCCTTTTCAATCCCCCCTTGCCATCCTACCATTACCGATGGGGGGGAGGGGGGGGGGCGGGGGAGGGGTCTGAAAATTTGTTTTCCTCCCCGCCGGACCCACCTCAGCATTTCAGCCTCTCAGAACATCGCATCCCCCACCCCCCTCACAAACCACAAACTGCCTTGAGCCCCCTCCAAAATCTGGAAAATTGGTAGCCTTTCCCACCATATTTCCTGTGTGCTCCCCTCCAATCACATCCTGACACCTGGTCGAGACTGTTACACCATTAATGTTCCCAAGATAACCATTTGAATTTGACAACGACCCCACGCCTCCAACGGAATTGCGCCATGACCATAAAAACCTCTCCAGCACACCATTTTCAATGATTTTTCCTGCAGATTTCTCTCTACACCATACTTTTCAAAATTCTGTTGTCATCGTGAGCCTTCAAATCCGACAAGGAATTGATAAAGAACAGGGAAATCCAATTTTTTCCACCAAACTCAACTGAGAGACACAATTCCTGGTATTTCTTCGCCATCACATTCATTTTCCTACATTTTGATTAGTACAATGCCTCACAATAAGAAAAAAAATGATGATCCGATCAACCCAATGCTTCATCCCCCTGTTGATTTTGATCACATCCCAGTTGTAGACAAGGATTACAAAATTATTTAGACAAAGTGAATGTTCGACCTTTTAAAATTGGCTGAAGGAGAAATACATTGGTCAAACTAATGAAATTCATATCTAGCAGTCCAATTTACCCCTCTACATCTTCCTCAAACCCATCGTTTCCCTGAATTCATTAGGAAATGTCAAACCTGTTATCTACCCAACTAGAGAGCCATTGTAGCCCCAAGTGGGGAAGTTTTGTTCACCATTACTTTAAAAAAAAATGATCAGATGATGCAGGTAACTCCTATTGAATCCAGCACACCTTTTTCTATAGAAGCCTTAAAATAATTGTATTAGAAGTTATATTTCTCCAAAAGAATGCATATTTTTTATTTTTTTTTGCTTGAAAATGACTAGTTGCCCAAGAAAAATCCACCTTATGCTTCTTCCATGTTCCCTGATCAATCCAAACATATCATTTTTGTGCTTTCAGGTCTACTAGGTTATTATTCGGACGAGTGGATAGATTAACCCCTCGGTTTTTTGTCAATTTTCTCTACAGATCAAAAATCCTCAGTTGCTTTTAATTTTAGTCAATTTTTGGCTCACAACATACATAAAAAACTCCTAAAGTTACCAACTGAAGGAGTATTCAAGTTTGCTTCCATTATTTCATATATTTTCATTTACTACCAAGTAGACAAGTTCCCATGTTCGATGAAGAAATTAGATGGAGAATGGAACCCACAGTCAGTGATTTTCTGGACCTCTTTGGTGGGAAAATATTTAAATGAGTACACCTTCAAATAATACATAGAACAGTTCATTCATCCAGTCAAGATCCTACATACAAGCAATACAGAGCCAATAATCAATGAAGAAATTAACAAGACCTTGCACTTGAAAGAGCAAGCCAAAAATGGAGATTGGTACCTTTACCAAAACCACACAGAGATTAGGGTGTATGGGTGTGAGCTGCCACCATACAAGCTGCCCAAATACCTCCCAATGAGATTATTTTCCCTAGAGTATATAACACAAATGATAAATTCAAATGAAATTCATTTTGTCTCAGCAAAGAAGAAGTCTTAGTTCAGAATAAATACACTAGTTGGTCCCTTTATTTGTAACAACAGCTGGTGAAGAAGCAGACAAGATCCTCAAGTAAATGAATTTTAATCTTATCTTTACATGGTATTATAATCCTTTGGGCCTAATATCCAAGATGAAGGTGGAACACAAAACCACTCCTTATGTGCACACACAGAGGCTAGAGATGGAGAGGTATATGAATCAGTTGTACTAGAAAAAGAACACCTTACAGGAAGCAGAGGAGTAGCTCATTTCCACGTCTACTCTACAGACTCCTACTCCTAAAGACAAGACAAAGAAAATACATAGAGAGGAAGGATATATTTTATCTGTAGGAAGTTTAGCAAAGGAATATAAGATAATCTACAGAAAGAAAAATAAAAGGATTCCTAAGATAGATTTAGGAGAAGAAGCAGAACAAAAAGCTACCATAGTCATTAAAGATCCACTCTCTTCTGCATACTCAGGTAGAAAATTCACAGAGTCCCCAACAACATCATCAGTGTCACAATATCATTAGGACCCAGCCCAAACATTTGGGCTAATTCAGGGAGATAAAGAGAAGAGTATTTTTGGAAAATACAAAGAGATAAAGCTCAAGAATGAGATCCTTAAAGGAAACACCTACATTCAATTCTAGAAACAAACTCCTAGTGCTCAAAGTAGGCTTTTATTAGCCTTTGATTCAAAGAAGGGAAGAATGCAAATGGCATTATTACAAGCCCATATTACACATCCATGGGTAGATTTTGATTAAAATAAAACCTCCTTTGAATTTGACACAAAGGACATTCATCCCATCAATCAGATGGATATTCATAAGAAAACAAGAGACATGATTTTTTCTACTTTGACTAACACTTCTATGAATGCTTCAAAGTTGCAGGTGTCTCTCACAAATTTTAAATCTCAGCTAAAGATTGAAAGGATTTCATCTCTGGCAAAGGACACCAGAATCAAGTCATTATAATATCTGGTCATAAATATGGGGTATGATCCAGTGAATTTTAAAGCAATTGAAGAGTTAATGAAGAAGAGAAATGTTGATATTGAGGCACTTAGAAAGAAACTAAAAATTCCAGCAACCGAAGACCCACAAGTAAGAAAAATAGGAGAATCAGAGAAACAAAAGGAATACATGCTCAAATTTATCATGGAGAAGAACACACAAATCAGAAATATGGAGATAGATATGGATAAATTGATCAAGGAGAAGGAAAAAAATGCACAACTAGCCATGTTTCCTTTGGATGCAGTGACCCTTACAACAATACCAACTACATGTACTTCTACATCAACAACACCTTCGGCCCAACCCATAGATGCTGCAAGAAAAATCACCAAATCCATGGAAGATATGTCAATACAAACTGAAGAAATCAAGAAGTTGCAGGGATAGGTAAAGGCTTTACAGGAGCAGAAGAACAAAGTGAAGCTTCACGCATGGCTGAGGCACACATGTCTCAAAGATTTATGGAAAGGATACAACAATTAGAAAAAAATACATGCATGGGCCAAACCTTAGCCCAAGCAAAAGAGAACATATGGCCAAAGATCCTTAAGTCAATGAATGAAATTTGGCCTTCAATGCAAATAATTTTTGAACAAAAAGAATCAATTCGGAAATCCAAAGAAGAAATTGTGTAGATCAAAGAAAAATTGGGTGATAAGCCCATTGATGCCACTCATATGATAAAATTTCTAAATTGTAAGAATAGCTGGAGGAAATGGGCGCTGAAGATAGAACATAAATAATACTGTAAGTAAATAAGGTTTTGACTAAAAAGAACCTCGTCCTCTAGCTAGAAGAAAAATGTCAAGGGCTGGAAATTGGTTTTAACAGTTTTTTCAACAATGTTGAAGTGGTTAATAAAAAGGGCCTGCCAAGTTTATTTGTGATAAATGACAAGTTGATTACCCTGAAGGACTACAACAAGAATTTGAGATATGTGGTTAAGGACAACTCCAATTATGCAGGCATAAAAGGCAGCATAATAGGGAAGGTTTTTATGGAGGCAGTGGAGAATGATTTAACCACACAACATGAGGAAAATCACATCTTTGTCATCAAGCCTACTTTTTTCAAGTACACTGAAGTAGATGAGATCTATAGGAGGGTAACTAAATTGTCAATTTCGAATGAAGAAAGATGGGAGAAGTTGTGTGAGTTACTAGATTAAGTGAGTAACTCTATCTTTAGTTAGAGAAATAATAACGCAATAAGAACCAAATTGACAGATCAACAACAACGTACTTTAAATCAGGGCCACCTTTCAAATAGTTCCAAATTTCCCTATTAGTTTGTAATAGGTGATATAATATGTTTTAGATTTACCTAAAATATATCCTGATTAGTTATGACCGGATTTTTGTAAATATTTGTATAAATACTTTAGTTTTCGAAGTATTGAGGGTTGATTTTTGCACTCCATAAGCTATTGTACTTATTCATTTGAAGGGTTGATTAGCAATAAAAAGGAAATTCTTCATAGGATTCATGTGTTGGACTATTTGGTGATGTGTTTCTATCACTGTCTATGTGATTATTTTTTTTCCATACTTATGTATTCTTAAATCTAAATTACTTTACATAGAGTTGATGAAAAAAATTGTTGAAACATGCACTCTGATTCTGGTTGTGGGTAATTTAAATGTTTTCCTCTGATACCAAGTTAAAGAATTCTTAACTTCTCTTTAGCTTCAATTGAATCTATTTATTTTCTTCTATTATATTTGATTTAAATGTAAAAGCTCCAATTACTTCACCTACCTTGCCCTGTGAAACTCCTTTGAAAATCTGAGATAGACCCATGTTAGTTTGCAGACTCCATAGCCCAATGGAAGTTTAGGCATTAATTCAACCAAACCAATTAAAACAATAAAACAAACAATTGTGCATTAATAACTAGTGTAAAATCATCAATTCAACAAAGCTAAATCTGACAGAGAGATCCCTCTCTGAGCTTAGGAAGGCTAGATCCTAAACTCTGAAGTGGTTTTATGTTTACCTCTGTGGTTTCTTCCACAACCTCCGAAATTACAAAGCATTAACATGGTGGCAAATTCGTTGGGGAAGAACACATTGTGAACTTTTGCAAATTCATTTCCATGATTAAAGAAGATTATTTCAGGAAAGATAATGTTTTAATTTTCAAAAATAAATGTTCAAAGGTTCTACACATTTGTAAATAATAGTGTGTGTGTGTGTGTTTAAATTTTGTAGTTATGGCT
This sequence comes from Pinus albicaulis, assembly GCA_034641835.2. NCBI lineage: Eukaryota > Viridiplantae > Streptophyta > Pinopsida > Pinales > Pinaceae > Pinus > Pinus albicaulis. Next base: position 40,348,569 of record CM076574.1, read on the forward strand.
CCTAAAAGAATCTACACTAGATCTCATCCCGATCCAGAATAACCTCAAATTGTTTATGACCCTTAAAAACTTATTAGAAAAAAGAGTTTAAGTCAGGGAAGTAGTAGTCCCCCACCGAGAGAAAAATCTCTCCTTGAGGTTTTTGTTAGTTTATAAGATATTGAGTTTGACATACCATTCGAAAAATGTCTATTTAGAACCAAATCAGAGATTTTTGTTGAATAAATGGTGTTTGATCAATCACTTTTGCAACCCTTTACCTATGAAAGTCAACCTATTGAACTAGAATCTAATTAGAAAATTCTCCAAAGTTTTGAAAAATTACAGGATTTAGTATCTGACCTTGGTCAAGTTGTGCATGAATCTTATGTTCAACAATCTGTTGAAATATCATCGTTAACAATAGCAACATCTTCCTCTTATTTTCAATCAGTTCATCCTACATCATTTAGCCCTACTTCCTCCATAATTTCCACTACTTCTCGAATAGTATCTCAAATAGTGCTTAAAACTATAGTAATAACTCCTACACCTACACCCCTCATACCCTCATCTATCATTCTTCCACAAATCCCAATCATGGAAGTAAGATATACTCCCTTGGTTTTGGATGCACCTTTGCACAATATGCCTCAGGAATACCAAAATAAAATCCCTCAGTTTGATGGTACTGGACCCACCACTTCTCAACAACATGTTGACAGAATGATTGTTTTTTTTTTTTTATCTTCAAAAATTTGATGAGGAAGATGTCAAAATGAGGTTGTTTTCTCAAATTCTAACCAGGGAATTTAGAAAATGGTTCAGGGCCTTTGCACTAGCTAGTCTTAATTATCTCAATTCTTTTCACCAATCATTCCTCAATAGATGGGAGATAAAGAAAAACCCTCTTCAAATCCTATCAGAATATGATAACATTAGAATTTCCCGTGGAGAGAGTGTGTAAGATTAATGCACCATATTTAACAATGTTTACAATGCAATTCCAGAAAACATTAAACACCCTCAAGGTTTAGCCCTAATTAAATTCCCTGATGGTTTCAAAGCCAACATGTCTTACTAATTAAGAGAAAGAAATAATTAAACCTTAGAAGAGATGCAGAGAGATGTTGTCAGTGTAGAGGAAAATTTGTTAGCCAAGAGAGATATACTTAGGATTGAGAGAAGGGTGACAATCAAATACCATCAACATCTACCTCTGATTCTAAGTTAGTTTCCCTAGTTAGAACAATGTAAAGAACGATAGAGAGAATCAACATTACTGATAGAACCCCTCCAAGAGAAAATATAACTGGTCCTCAAATTATAAATCCTAATTTTAGGAGGAACCCACCAAAAATTAAACAAAGAGAACAAAAGGGACCAAACCAACAGATAAGGCCTCGTTTTCAAGAAAACTATGCTGATGAGGACGGTGAAACAATTGAAGACCTAGATGATACTTACATCAAATTAATGGGGATAAATGATGATGATTCTGTGTTTCATGCTCAGGAAGAACAAGAAATTTTTATGCTCTCACAAACAGAAGTTGATTCTAAAGAATCAGATGACTATAAACAAGGTTTTGAAAATTTTATCATGGAAATTCACATGTAGTACAACGTTAGAAGTAAGAAAACCACAGATAACCCTACCAAGAAAGCTATTGAAACTCAAGGTAAGAATAAAACATATACTCCTACAAAGAAAACCCTTGATATTATTCCTAAAAAGAGTCCATAAAATCCAACTATGGAAACATTTGATACTATCTCAAAAACAACTCAAACAGATGTTCCAACCACTAGCCAGTCAAAAGAAAACACCCAAAAATATGTTTCTGAAAGGCTAGATTTCCTAAACTTTAATAGAGTCCATACATCCTTCAATATTGAAAATGATTTAGAAAAGCTTAAAATACCCATTCCAATAACTGATCTTATGATAAATAATGTATATAGGTCCCAAGTAATGAAATCTCTCAACATAGGGGAAGGGGTGGATATAGTCAATTTGAATTATGACCAACCTGAACTTTTTTTTGGACTTGAAGTAGATGGAAAACCTCAAGAAGGAGGTGTACCTCCACTCTATATTAGCCTAAACATTCATGAATAAATTTTGCATAATGCCATGCTAGATTCAGGAGCCTCACACAACCTGATTCCTAAGGCTGTCATGGAGAAACTAGGACTTGACATCACAAGACCGTATAGATATTTTTACTCTTTTGATTCAATAAAAGTGAAGTACTTAGGTACTATTAGGGGTTTTTGTGTTACTTTAGCGCAAATTCCAGCTAAGATTATGGTGATGGATATAGTTGTTGCAGACATACCCCCTAAGTATGGCATGTTATTGTCTCGCTCCAAGTTATGGGATCCAAGTTGCAAGGAACACTATAGATGGGATCCAAGTTGCAAGAAACACTATAGATGGGCATGACCTTTGCTACTATCCTTGTGTTTGGTCAGAAAATTAGGTTATATAGGGAGACACAAATGATGTTCATGGTCAGTATCTAAGAGAAGCCCCACAACTATCCTTTATACTCTGTTCACTCAGACCTTGACTCATTCATATTGTAAAATTATGGGGATATGGAAAAACACATTTCCAACTTAGAGATTGATATCTGTGAAATCGAATAAAGCAAGACAACAACGGTGGAACATAATACCCAAGATACATCCATTTGGAATATGGACTTTTATGGAGTTGTTTGTAAATAGGGATCAGGGGCAGGAATATGGAATTCAAACCCAGGAACTAACCATGCATAAGGACATTCATATAGGCTAAATTTTCAGTATACAAATAATATAGCAGAATATGAAGCATTGATACTAGGGTTACAATTTTTTAAAAAACTTGGTGCTAAAAGGATTTCCATTCATGGAGATTCTGAGCTTATAATAAAACAAATCAAGGGAGAATATTTTGCTAAAAATCCTAGATTAAGAGCCTACAGAAATATTTTCCTATATTTTTTGGAATGTTTTGACGAGTATGACTTATCTGTAATCCCGAGAAATCAAAATTTTCTAGCTAATGGTCTAGCCACTTTTGTCAGTACCTACAAAAATTATTTTCGTCCCAATCACCAATACACAGTGGACGTAAAACATAGGCCAACAGTCCTAGACAATGTTAGATATTGGCAAATTTTTGGGAATGATCAACAAATTAAAAAAATGTGGCAATGCAAGGATGAGTTTGAAGAATCCAACATTGATTAAGAGTGTGAGTTGGAAAATAATGTATATGTAAAGTTTAATTTAGAAAATCCGTTAGGAAACCATGAAAATAAAGATGTAAATAAAGTAGAATTACCAGAGACAAATCAAGAAACAGAGGAACTAGAAATACTCCAAATGAAAGATAATCATTTACCCAGAGTATTAGTTCCCTTAGAAGAGTTGTTTTACTTTAATGATGTAGCCAAGAAACCCAAAATTGAACCCACAGGATCTAAAGTGGAAGACTGCAACATAGGAAATGAACAAGTCCCAAAGATGTTAAAACTGTCTAGATCACTACCCCCTGCTAAAAAGAAGAAATATATCATTATGTTCAAAGAATTTATTGATGTTTTTTCTTGGAGTTATGAAGACTTAAAATACTATGACACTAGCATAATACAACACAAAATTCCAATTAAATAAGATCAAAAACCTTTCAAACAAAAACTCAGAAGGATAAACCCAATGTTGTTTCCTTTAATTGAAAAGGAGGTTAATAAAATGCATGATGCCAAGATTATAGTACCTTTGAGGTACTCTAACTTGGTATCCAATTCATTTCCAACTAGGAAGAAGATAAGTGAAATCATACTCTGTGTATATTTTACAAATCTTAATAAAGTCTCACTGAAAGACAATTACCCCTTACCTACGATGGATCACATTTTACAAAGTATAGTTGGCTCTAGTATAATTTCACTTTTAGATGGTTTCTCTGGTTATAACCAAGTTTTAGCTCACCCTGATGACCAACATAAGAAAAAATTTACTACTCGATGGGGTACCTCCATGTATGTGAAGACACCTTTAGGATTGATGAATGTTTGAGCTACATTTCAAAGAGCAATGGAAATTTATTTTGTTGATGAAATTGGAAGATTCATAGTAATATATATGGATGACATTACTGTTTTTTCCAAAACAGATGAAGATTGTTTGCTACATTTGGGGATAGTATTTGAGAAGTGTTGGAGGTTTGGCATTTCCCTGGTCCCAAGGAAACACCATTTGACCTAGAGGAAGGAAAAATTCTAGGGCATATCATTTCCAAACATGGAATTAGAATTGATCCCAGCAGGATCAGTGCCATTTTGAAGATAATTTATCCTAGGAATGTGAAAGAGCTTAAATCATTTATTTGTAAACTAAAATTTCTAAGAATATTTATCCCAAACCTGATATAAATCCTCAGGAACATAACCAACATATTAAGAAAATACACAGAAGTAAAATGGAGTATTGAGGCTAAACAATCATTTCACCAAGTTTAAAAATCTCTAACAAAGGCACATGTATTAATCAGTCCTGACTTCACTAAATATTTCATAATATTTTCATTTTCATCTGAACAAATTGTTGTAGTAGTCCTCTTGTAGAAAAACAATCAAGACATGAGCAGCCCATTGCTTTCTTTAGCAAGGCTCTAAGAGATGTCACCCTAAAATATAATATAATGGAGAAATAGGAATTTTATCTAATAAAAGCAAATAAGGATTTCAAAGTATATATTATTCATTCTCACATAATGATTTTGTTCCAAACTCTGTGATAAAAAATATCCTGACTCAAAATGGACCTGATGGGAGGATAGGTAAGTAGATTACCATTATTCTTGAATATGATATTTAAATTAAACCCACCAAGCTCATTAAAGGTCAGGGGTTAGCTAAGTTAATGGTTGAGTCTAATTTTCTTGCTTTAGATATTAATTTTACAGTTGCGTTTGATGACCAAGAAGAGTAGGCGACTCCACAAATAGATGTGGCTTTTATGACCTCTCCCTAGTATGCAGACCTCAATTTTGTATTATTAAATTTACAAGCTCCTCCTGGCATGAAAAAAATGAAAGCTAGATTTCTCAAATTAAAGGCTATAAAATTTTGTATCCTGGACATTCATTTGTATCGGAAAGTGTTGAGATTCAACAAGAAATATTTTTGGCACCCATGATCCTAGTGAAAATTAAGCACCTACACTAGTGTCGGGCCTACAGGCTATACTTAAGTGCATGTTTATTTTTATTATCCCTTAATTTAGATGGACATTAAACTGTAATCTATTCTCAATGTGGACTTGAAAATATTTAACCGAAGTGGAAAATCAGTTAGCTAAGTGAATTTCGAGTTAGAGTTTGGTTGGTGGGACATGCAGAGTAATTATAGTCGTAACTGAGTGATTTTAGTTGCAACAAAGTTGGAAGTGCAGTGGTGCATGATTTTGTGCAAGTTGTAAATAGTTTAACTTAGTTAAGTGAGTAAAACTCAGTTGTGCTAGTTGTAACTGAATATACAGTAGTGAGAGATCAAGTGAATTAAATATTGATTAATTCACATGTAGCGATCTCACATGCAACTGAAGATTTACTATTATTAACTGCATGCATGTTAGATCCAATGGATACCCAGTTGAGTTCTAGGTGAAAGGGAAGTTGACTATCATTTGTGACATTATCCTCTTGCACACATGCAATCACACACACATAAGATGTTCCCATGATACTTGCGCAGTCAAGACAGGCAGGATTGCATCAATTCATGGATTGAATTCTGTAGGGATTGTGTAGTGAAGGCATGATGTCTGGAGACAGTAAATTGGCTAAGGGATTTGCCAATTTTTGTATGAAAATGTGAGACAATTAGCTGATGTACTAAGGGATCTTGTGAGAATAGTTTTGTATGTAATTGTTTCATGATCCATGATATAATATACAATATAAGATAGTGGGGTTTTTAGTTGTAATATTTCCCCGGGAAATTATTTTTGTTGTGTGTGATTGATCTTTCTTCATGTTCATGTGATAGGAGATTGTGTTTTTAATTCTGCAAAGATTTGTAGAAGTGATTCAATATTTAAATTTAGAAAATTTTTAGATCGGGTGAATCGAAGATATACATGCATATTGTATAATTTATAGATGGTATAAGAGCACAGGAAATTGCAGAAGTGAAGCAGGAGCTGAGTTTGTGACTGGATAGAATTCAAATTTGCAGAAATACTTTCTTGGTGCTACAACTAATTCAAGATCAAAATGGATTTCAATGGCTTGAGGTTATAGATGCACTCCAAGGCAGCTCGAACTACATTTCTTGAAGGAAAATATGGATGTGGTACTCAAAGACAATGGCTTGAAGGAATTCAATGAAAAATATGTTCCTAAGCCAGATGTTGCAGATGCTGCCAATCTTGATGCATTGCAAAAGAAAGTGGTAAAGGCAAGGAGGATCCTATTGGAGGGAGTACAAGACCACATTTTCTCAAGCCTCCATGGGAAAGCCACACCATATGCTACATGTAAGGCTTTGACAGATCTAGTCCAAAGTAGTAGCGACCATAGGAAATTGGCACTCAAAGATAAACTTAGGAAGATCAAGATGGAAAAATACGACACCATTCCAAGGTATCTCACAAAGTTTTTCAATTGTCGGGATGGACTGGGGAGTGTGGGAATAATAGTCGCTGATGATGATTTGGTGAGTTTGGCTCTCCTAGGACTTCCTAATAGTTGGCATAGTTATGAATACTCTGTCAACGGATGAGAAAATTTGTCGGATTGAGAATGTCGGATCTGGTGTAGGAGGAGTTCAGGCGGAACACCAGATATGGCTCTTCATCAAATCATGATGATGAAGAGGATTGTGCTTTGGCTTTCATGGAAATGAAGGGGAAGGGGAAGAAATTCCATTCTAAATCTGAGTCTAAAGGCAAGAAGCAGGACATGTCCAAGGTGAAGTGTTTTCACTGTCACGAACATGGGCATTTTACTACTAACTACCCACAAAAGAAGAAGAATAAGAAGGTTGTTGGATCTGCGGTTGGTAAGGCCCTTTCCTTGAAATTTGAGATTGACTTCTCCTTTATTTCACACATGGTTTCAAGTGCATTTGGATCGGTGTGGTATTTGGATAATGGCGCTTCCTTTCACATGATGGGAGATAAGGAATTTTTCAGTGACTTGGACGAGGAAGATCTCTAGATGCATATTGAGATGGGCAATGACGGATGGTATAGTGCTACCAAGATTGGTACCATTATCTTTCAAAGGGAGTGAGTTAAGCCATTTCAATTAAAATATGTAATGCATGTTCCAGGTCTGAAGAAAATTTTGGTCTCAGTCGCAATGTTGGAGGATAGAGGCTATGACATTGTTTTTAGTGATGGAAAAGCTTTCATGTGACATAAAAAAATGGTTCAAGTCAAGAGGATATGGATTTTAGTTAAGAATATCTACAATATGGAGGTAGATTGTTGTGCTGCCATGATGGGCAAGGAAAAAAAAATGGTGAGCCGGGATGAGGGTGAATTATGGCATAGGAGATTGTGACATCTTCATCGTGGAGCCTTGAAAGTCATGCAGAAAATATCTACTGGACTTCCAATGGGAACACTTGCTTAGTTAGATCAGTGAAAGGGTTTCACCATGGGTAAGTATGTAAAGTCCACCTTTCATGAGAAGGAGAATTGTGCTTTGGGGATCCTTGAGAGAGTTCACACAGAAGTGGGTGGACCATTCTCAGTTTCTTCAACAACAAAATATAAGTAATATGTAATAATTGTTGATGAATTTTCTCGTAAATGTTGGATCTTCTTCATGTAGGAGAAAGATCAAACATTCTCTAAGTTCTGTGAGTTTAATGCATTGGTGGTAAAAGATTCTAGGAAGCAAGTGAAGGCCCTTAGGAGCGATAATGGTGGAGAATACATCTCTAACGAATTCAAGAAATTCTGCAAAAAAGAAGGATTTTGAAGAGAACTCATAGTGCCTCATAACCCACAGCAGAATGGGGTCACGGAGAGGAAGAACAAAATGATCGTGGGTGCAACACAAGCGATGTAGCATGATCAGGGCCTACCAATGCATTTGTGGGCAGAATCATGCAACACTGTGGTTAATGTGCAAAACCATTGTCCTCATAGAGTACTTGGCATGAGTACACCTGAAGACGCTTTCACTGGTAAGAAACCAGATGTTTCACACTTTAAGATTTTTGGCTCATCTGTTTATGTGCATGTGACCAAGGATGCCAGGAAGAAGTTGGAACCGACTGCTAAAGTTGGGATTTTTTGGGGGTACACAGAAACACCCCATAACTATCATGTGTATTTTCGAAACAACAGAATGAATGTTATGTGACGGTATATAAAATTTGATGAGGGGAAAGCCATGCGGTTGTCCCTTGAGAGGGAGTTGGACTTGCATGCGAAGGAGGAAATGCTGGTTCCCAAATATGAGTCTCAAGATGTGGATCAGACACATGAGGAGGTTCATGAAGTGGAGGAAGCCACTCATGCAGAGCCATCCATCAAAAATGGTAGAAGGCACACCACGGAAGCTGATAGGCTGAGCCTTAATGCTGCACAGAATGTAGCAACCCCTACTTCACAGTGCAAACAGAGATAGTCTCTTGACTGATTTTCTAGATACATGGCTCTCATGAGAAAATGTATTGTGACTAAACCATCTTCGTTTTAGGAAGTAGTGCAGCAGCCTACTTTGGTTGATGCAATGGTGGAGTATGACTTCGTTGTCAAAAATAGTGCATCGGAAATTGTCCCAAGACCAGTTGACAAATCAGTGGTAGGTTTGAGATGGATCTACAAGGTAAAGTAAGCTACTGATGGGAGTGTGGAGAAATACAAGGCCACATTTATGGCCCGAGGTTTCTCACAGATCAATGGGATAAGTTATGATGAGACCTTTTCCCCTGTCGCAAGGTACTCTTCCATAAGGACCATCCTTGCACTCTCAGCGCAAATGGGCTGGCACATTGATCAGATGGATGTGAAAATTGTGTTTCTCAATGGGATCATTGAGGAATAGGTGTACATAGAGCATCCTGAAGGTTTTGAGATCTTCAACAATAAGTCTCATGTGTGCCGACTCAAAAGAGCATTTTATGGGTTGAAGCAAGCACCCCGTGCTTGGCATACTTGGATAGACAGTTGTTTCATCGGACTAGGCTTCATCAAAAGTGATGCAGATGCAAACCTGTACCAGATTCTAGTTGAGGGTAAGATATTTATCATTTTTCTTTATGTTGATGATTTAATTTTTACTAATGATGATAAGCTGATACACTCATGAAAGGAGGATCTTGCAAGGGATTTCGAAATGAAGGATATGGGCCTCCTTCATTATTTCCTTGGATTGGAAATATGGCAGCGAGATGGTGAAAATTTTGTGTCTTAAGGAAATTATGCAAAGGAGAGACTGGGTAAGTTTAACATGGAGAGTTTCAAACACATGGATAATCCTCTTCCAGGAATCTAGAGAAAAGAGGATGCTACTTCTGGAGAGGTAGTGGATGCTACTGTCTATTGACAGTTAGTGGGTTCGATAATGTATCTAGTGAACATGAGACTAGACATTTGCTATGTGTTTAAACAACTGATTCAAGATATGGTTAAGCCTACCAATCTCTTTTGGAAGGCAGGGAAGTATGTTATGAGATACTTGAGGGGCACATTAGAGTATGGTCTATGGTACAGACAGACGGATGGAGTGAAGTTGCATGGCTTCATAGATGTAGATTGGGACATAAGTCCATCGGACAGAAAGAGCACATCAGGGGGGATATTTAGCATTAGATCTATATTTTTTTCTTGGTACAATAGGAAACAAAGATCTATGGCATTCAGTTCAATGGAAGCGGAATACATGGCAGCAATTCAAGATTCATGTGAGGCTATCTGGATGAGAAATATCTTGGTCGGTTTGTTTGGTTCTCATATGGATCCGATAGTGATTCATTGTGATAATCAGAGTTGCATTAAACTATAAATTAATCTAGTGTTTCATGATAGGTCCAAGCATATAGATATTCGGTCCCATCATCTCAGATATTGTGTGCAAAGGAGAATCATGTTGCTTCAGTACATTCCCATGGAATATCAGGATGCAGATATTCTGACGAAGGCGCTCACCAGGAGAAAATTCGAATACCATAGAGATAGGATTGGGGTGAAGGATAATCCCTTTCTTGTTGAGAGGGAGTGTTGATATTTAACAAGAAATTTTTTTAGCACCCATGATCCTAGTGAAAATTAAGCACCTACACTAGGGTGGGGCCCATAGGCTATACTTAGGTGCATGTCTATTTTTATTATCCATTAATTTTGATGAACATTAAACCATAATCTATTCTCAATGTGGACTTGAAAATAGTTAACTGAAGTGGAAAATTAATTAGCTAAGTGAATTTCGAGTTAGAGGTTGGTTGGTGGGAAATGCAGAGTAATTCTAGTTGTAACTGAGTGATTTTATTTGTAACAGAGTTGGAAGTGTAGTGGTGCATGAGTTTGTGCAAGTTGTAAATATTTTAACTCAGTTAAGTGAGTTAAACTCAGTTGTGCTAGTTGTAACTAAATATACAGTAGTGATAGATCAAGTGAATTAAATATTAATCAATTCACATGTAGTGATCTCACATGAAACTGAAGATTTACTATTATTAACTGCATGCATGTCAGATCCAGTGGAGACCCAGTTGAGTTATAAGTGAAAGGGAAGTTGACTATCAATTGTGACATTATCCACTTGCACACATGCAAGCACACACACATTGGATATTCCCATGATACTTTCACAGTCAAGGCAAGTAGGATTGCATCAATTCAGGGATTGCATTCAACAAAGATTGTGCAGTGAAGGCAAACTATCTGGAGATAGTAAATTGGCTAAGGGATTTGCCAATTTTTGTATGACAGTGTGAGACAATTAGTTGATGTAATGAGGGCTCTTGTGAGAAGAGTTTTTTATGTAATTTTTTCATGATCCATGATATAATATACAATAGAAGATAGTGGGGTTTTTAGCTGTAAGTTTTCCCTTGGAAATTTTTTGTGTTGTGTGTGATTGATTGTTGGAACGAGGTTCCTTAACCATAATTTTGTCTAGTTTTTTAATATTTTGTAATATTTACTCTAGCGCGGGGGGTTTGGGGTGGGTCAAAACCCCCAATAAATTTTAATGGGTCAAAGGGTAGACCAAGGGTTTGCAAACCACCGTTTTTGGACCATAGGATAGCGCAGGCTAACATGTTATAAATAGATAGATAAATCGAGTCTAAAAAAGGTAGAGAAGAATGAAAGGGGAATACGAACTTGTGATCTGTTGTTAATTGTTTGGGTAAGGGATCCTGTTGGTTGTGTGCGCGGAGACCCTGAGTCCTACTGTGTGCAGACCCTAGTAGCTGTGTGTGCGGGTTGATAGATAAATTATGTAAGTGAATGTTGAAGTGTTAATGAATTATAAGAACCTTTCTTTGATATTGGAATACGTCTGTGTTATGTTATGAGTTACACTACCTATTGCTTCCGAGTTATATCTGTATGTTGGATATTGTTAGTTAATTGATGCGCACGTGGATATGAAGCCTTAGAAATTAATGAATGCGTATATCTAGATGTGTTTGTCTCTTTGCTTCTGTTTCACCGTTCTCTTATGTTCTATGGGCTTCGCACAAGGTATCTACTTAAGTATATCGGTAAGGTTTCTGGGTTAGGGCTTCTCCAGCGTAGATTTGTTAGATCTGAAGGGACCCCTTTTTATTAACTTTATCTCTCTCAAGGTGCGAAAACCTAGTTCCAGCACCCTCCCATACTACTTCGGGTGAGACCTTGACCTGCCTAAGCAGGCCATTTCCAAAAGGGCTAGTAGTATCAGGGTTTTTTGGCAAACCTTGAAACCGAACCTGGTTCAAGACCCCTCAAGCCAACAAATGGTTCCATTTTCGAGACCGAGAGAATTTTGAGAGAGAGATTGGGTAATGCCATGGGATCATTGGTAGCCATTAAAACATCAGTTAGAAGAATGGTTCAAAAAACAGATTCAGGAATTTTCCCTAAAATATAATAGGAGTGAAAAGTTGTCCACGAAAGAGTGGAAAAATAGATATATTTTTACGGAAGTGCACAAAATCTTCTTTGTATCCTTTGCACACGAGTTACAAGAGTGGCTAGCTCGGTTGGTGGAACTCCAAACTTGCTAGAAAGACAATCAAGTCATGTTGTGGACCCCCAAGTTGATCCAACAATTGGAAGAGACTAATAATAAGATGACCAGAAATGTAGATCACTGGGTTAACAGTATATTGGGAGGATTCATGACAGAATTTGTTGTTGATCAATTTGTATCATATTCGGAAGCAGAGCAAAGGTTATTCAAGGGATTTAGAGGTAATTTCCTAAAAACCCTATGGTTGTTGATTAAGATGCTATTGAGTGAAAAGGGTGTCTTGTGTGGCCACACCGAGTGAATGACCTCCGACTAGAGTGGGAGCACAACATGAAGCTATAAATACTACCGAGTTAATCAATAAGGAGAAATATCGATATACATTCCCTTAAGGGAATCACCTGATCTTAACTAAGGAGAGGTTGCGCAAGGTGGAACCAGCCCCCCGGCCACACATGCATCGAACCCACATAAGGGTAAGAATTCTCATACACCTCCTCTGCCACCACCGGAGGAAGAAATGGCCACCCACATGAAACTACCTACCTTTAAGGGCATAGGGGACGAGCACATGGATTGATTCTGGTTCGTAGCAGAGTCTGTATGGATCGCGCAGAACTTTAACAATGATGTTATCAAATGAGCGCAGCTATCCATAGCCTTCGAGGGAAGGGCCCTAGATTGGTTTATGGGATATAATGGTCAACACGTGAACACATAAATACCAGATATTAAAAATTCCCTAAAGCAACAATTCCGGAAGCCTAATTCATACTCTCAATGTGTAGTCGAACTAAAGGACTTTAAGCAGGGACCTATAGAGTCCATCTGGGAATCTGAACAACGATTGAAAAAGGTTATCAACGATGGGGGATTTTTCTATGAAGATAAGCATCACAAAGAATGGTTTATTGCTATGCTATTACCACAATTGCATGTACCCATGGGACAACAAAATATCAGTTCCCAAGAGGAATCTCTAGAGATTTACATGAAATTAGAAGTTGTGCAAAATATGATATGCAGTTTGCAACCCTACAGATCCAGAACCAGCTAGAGGCATTGCGCTTAGAAATTCAGAGCTTGCGAAAGGATCGTGGTAAGGAATCCAACCTGGATATCTGGTGCATACGGTGTAGGGTGTTGGGTCACACTAAGGATCAATGCCTGTTGTTATCGAATTATATGTAGGCTGGGGGACCGAGCCCTCTATGACCTAGGGAAATGGCTGGCCCCAGCATTCCTATGCTATGGTGTGCTGACTGTTGGGTAGCAGGAAGACATGATATAGATCACTGCCCATGGTTGAGTGCTTATGTTCCAGAATTGAAACAACAGTGGTGCAGATTCTTCTTGTCTTTGGGTCATGATGAGAAAAAATATCGAACACTCGACCTCATGGTAGATAGGGGAAATTTATACAAGGTGCAGGTGGACCCCTCCTCACCACTGTATCCTTCTGGACAGGGAGGATCTCCCACAAGAGGAAGGGGAGGAGGGAGAGGGGGGAGTGCTGGTTGAGGACGTGGACAACTAATATGTTACAACTGTGGCAACGTGGGACATTTCATATGTGATTTCCCAAACCTGGAATGCCAGTGCTACAGATATTGTTGGTAGTTCGATCAAGTCATTGAAGACTGCCCGGTATTAATAGAAAAAATGCGAGAGAAACAACATACAACTACGACGAATGTGTAAAGGGTTAAGGTAAAACCACGGGATGATGGACCATATATCAATGTGATCACGTGCAGTGGCATTGCCACCGAGGGAGCTGAAGAAAAGGCTGAGACTGAATCATTAATCCATAAGGCTCAAGAAAAAACGGAAGTTTTAGACCTAAAAAAGGAGAAAGAAACCTTCATAGAAGTCCGGAGGGGGATGACCAAAGATTAAGCACCCATTGAAAAATGTATGATAGATCTAAAAGCATATGAAGTAGTTAAACCATTCCTCCAGGCATGTATGAAGCTTCTTCACAACCAGAAGGTCGTAAAAATCTCCAAGTGCTAATATACAGTTGCACAGAAAAAATTTCTTTACATCCCGAGGTTAAAACTTTGAACAAGATATACGAAAAAAAAAAGGATAGGACGGGAAATGCACATGACCATGCAGATTGGAGACTACGAAATGGACCAAGTTATCCTTGATTTGGGATCAGATGCAAACGTCCTACCCAAGCAGGCCTGGAAACGAATGGGAGAACTTAAGCTGGTATGGTCAACTATTCAGCTACAGATGGCTATTTAGCAAAATATTATCCCATTAGGAAGACTGACGAAGGTGGTGGTAGATATTGTGGGTGTTAGATTTTACGCTAATTTTGAGGTAATTCAGATAGTGGATGATGCGAACCTTTATCATGTGCTCTTGGGCCTGGATTGGGCTATTGACATGGGAGGTATCATTAATTTAAAAAGAAGAAGTATGATATTTTAAAATGAAGGGACAAGGGTGATGGTCCCATTGGATCTAGTAGAAGGCAAGTGATACACTGAATCGATACGGGAGGAAGAGGATGTCTATCACATATACAAACTAACCGCTCAGGACGACATCTAGATCAAACCCATAGCTGATGGCATGATATGTTGGGAAAAAGAGAGCAAGTGCTTATCTGACATAGACGGGGAGATATATAATTGGCAGAACTGATTGCATGATGTATATGCACTAAGGTGTCTTAAGGTCATCAAAAGCTTCCTATGCATTTCCTAAGAGGTAAGAGAACTACCCTACTTTGATGGCTCTAGTAATGTTGAAATTTTCCTCAAAGCAATTGAAGCAAACGTCCCTCAAGAACGAAGATTTTGGGCCCTTGACTTGGCCATGCGCGCAAACCCTGGGCACTAGTGGGAAACTCATAAGGGAGCTTTTCAGGACTAGGGGGAATTCCGAAAGATGATGATATTATGATTTAACGTACCAGTCAAATCACCAAAATAATTCTTCTCGGGTCAAGGGGATTCGCGCAAGCACTTGGCTCTCCAGCTAGGAGTATGGAATAAGGACACATGGAATGACATCAATGTACTTGGCACATTAGGACCAATCCCTACCACCTAGTATTTGGATGTGGAACTACATCAACGTACCCGACATTGGAGTAAAATGGCTAAAGACTTTATAACGATGTTTGGAATGACAAGAGGCATTGAGCAACTTGATGAATCCCTATAGGATATAGATGCTTTGGTCTTCAATGAGTCCCTCCCTAAGCAGGAACGTACTGCACTAGCCTGGGATGTGCAGAGATAGGACATTCCAAACTATATAAATTTGTCAATAGAAGCATACGATGAGGATCCTGTAAATATCACTATCACAGTCAGAAGGGGAACGTGTTGTTGTAGGACCGTTGCTGCAAGAAATTGATGTCACGAAACCTCTGAAACTGAAGGAAATCAATATTCGCATCGAAAAGAAACCCAAGATGGTCAAGATTGGGGATTACTGGGATGATGGAATGGTAGGAAAGGTCACAGAACTGGTAACTGAATATCAGGATCTATTCCCAACCAAGTTATCTGAACTCAAGGGGATCGTAGGGGATATGGGAGTCATGAGGATTACGTTGAAGCCAGATGCACGACTGGTCAAATAACGACCCTATTTCCTGAACCCAAAATACAAAAAAAAGTTAAGGAGGAAATCAAGAAAATGGTGGCCGCAGGTATCATTCAACCAATATAATAGTCAGATTGGGTAGGCCCCATGGTGGTCCAGGAAAAGAAGGCTAATGGAGAAATAAGGATTTTCGTTGATCTACACAAGTTAAATGACTCCTGCGTACATGATCCTTTCCCCAAACCATTCTCTAATGAGATATTAGATAATGTGGGAGGTCAGGAAGCGTATTCATTTACTGATGGGTTCTCAGGGTACCTTCAAATCCACATAGCACCTGAATATCGCAGCAAGACAACCTTCGAAATGGAGTGGGGCTCATTCCAATACATTGTCATGCCATTTGGATTAAATAATGCCCCTTCAATCTTTTCACATGTTGTTGTAGCCGTGTTCAAAGAATCCTTTCAAAATTTCATGGAAGTCTACTTTGATGACTAGATGATGTTTGGATTAGTAAAGGACCATGTATCGAATATGTGCATGATGATGGATGCATGCAGGAAACACTAAATTTCACTAAACATCAAGAAATGCATAATCTATGTCCTGTTTGGGATTCTATTAGGACACGTAGTATGTCAGTGGGGATTGATGGTGACCCAGCTAAGATTTTTGTTATCATCAACTTGGCAGTTCCAAATACTGAAAAATAGCTACGCTCCATCCTCGACCACACAGGTTACTATAGAAATTTCATTTAGGGGTATGCTTTGATCACTGCTCCGATGGAAAAATTATTGAAAAAGGATGTCTTGTTCTTTTTGGATGATGAATGCCAGAAAATATTTGAACTATTAAAAGAAAATATGGTGACTACACTTATTATGATGTTCCCCGTTTGGACAAAGATCTTCCATGTCTGTGTAGATGCATCATTGATCGCATTGGGAGTTGTCTTGGCGGAGCCCAGGGAAGGGGATATCGATCACCCGGTGGCCTTGGCTAGCAGGAATATTTTGAACGCAAAGCATAACTATTCTACCATGGAGTGGGAAGGGTTGGTGATGGTGTATGCCCTCCAAATGTACCGACACTATTGGACACTTAAAGATGTTCAGAGATCATTCAGCTTTGAAATACCTGGTTAATAAACCTATGTTGGGGGGGGGGGGGGGGGTGGGTGGGGGGAATCTGTTGGTGGCTACTAATATTTTAGGAATATGATTTTGAAATCATGTGAAACTAGGGAGGTTGAATGCTGGACTAGATCACTTGTCCAGGATAAAAAATGGGGAAGATCCGACTAACTCAGACGACGAATTTCCTGACGTGCAACTATTTTCTATCAAGGTAATTGATGAGCACTTTGCTAATATTATCCACTTCTTGACCACAGGAAAGGCCCCTAATGGCTATTCAGTACCGTAGAAAAAATAACTGGTCACCCACACAACCAATTTTACTATAATTGCGGTACAACTCTACAAGCTGGGAGCAGATGAGGTGCTGCGAAGCTATGTGCTCGAACACAAGAGACAGGATATCTTAACTGTGGCCCATAGACGAATTGTGGGAGGAAATTACGCAAGTAAATCCACTGCGAAAAAGATATTAAGGGTCAGGCTATGGTGGACCACACTACACGATGATTCTCATATGTACTGCCAGGCCTGCGATGCATGCCAACGAACCAGGAAGCCCTCGCGATGGGATGAGATGCCCCTGCAACCATAGATGGCCCTGCAAGCATTCGAAAAATGGGCCATTTATTTTTTCGGCCCCATTAATCCCCCATCAAATAATACAGGTGCTCGATATATTATTACTACCATGGATAATGTTACCATGTGGGCAGAAGAAAAAGCTATCAAGAATTGTATTGCGGATACTATTCCACACTTCATTTTTGAAAATATTATAATGAGGTTTGGGTGTCTAAATATTCTGATAAGTGACAGAGGTATGAATTTTGTTAATGAAACTATTACGGCTCTAGCTGAGGCATTCCAGATTCACCATGCAAAGAATACCCCATATCATCCACAGGTGAATGGGACCATATAAGCCTTTAATAAAATTTTGGAACATGCACTCACCAAGGTCTGTAATGCACAACGGAGCAACTAGGACATGCACATCCCCTCTGTACTTTGGGCCTATAGGAATACATGTAAGAAGCTCATGGGAAAGACACCCTTCAGAATGGTATACAGAAAGGAGGCCATCATGCCTATTGAATACATCGTTCCCAGCCTATGCATCTTGGCTTTCACAAACATGGCGGATCTAGACATCATGGAGGAACACTTGGCATAGCTGGTGGCCTTGGAAGAAGACTGATTCATTGCTCAATTCTATCGGCAGGTTCATAAGGTGAGAGAAAAAGCTTGGCATGATCGACATATTCATCAGAAGGTTTTTATGGAGGATGAATTGGTACTACTTTATGATAGTCAGTTTGCATGACACCGGGGGAAGTTTCATCTGCATTAGTTAGGTATGTATGTAGTGAAGGAAATTACCAATGGAGGTGTGGTCAGATTGGCTACATTACGTGGTGATTCTCTGCTAGGATATTAATGGGAGTCGTTTGAAACCCTAGAGGGACTCCTCGATGCCGATCAAGTGACTATATGGTAGGAGTAGCTGTATAATGAATGTTGCGTGTACCTGACCACAAACACGAGGACAAGAGCGATGGATGTGCAGGGATAATGTGCAGGACTGGAAGTGCAAGTGGTTGCGATACAAGTGCAGGTGTTGTGCATGGTGGAAAGAACTAGCTGTTGAAACAAAGCTTGAGTATGGAAAACATCACTTACTATTCGACGAAGTAGGTAATTGGAAATTAATGTGGCGATTTACGAATATTTTTTTACCATTTCTATAATTATCAAATGCAATTAAGGCTAAATGGGCCATTCTTCACCTTCATGGGCTATAAGAAGTGGATGGTTGGCCCCAAGGGATTGAATTCTTGCCCAGAGCTTCCATGCCTTGGCTTCTTTAATAAATATCATCTTGTCGGTCTAATTTCCATCCACATGACTGAACAAGCTACTCTGCCTGACAGTAGCAACATCGAGTTCATATTCCGAGCGAGAATGACCGCTAAAAACCCTAATGAGCCTCTGCCTGCCACAAGTTTTGGGGAAATAGGATCTGATGAGGTTATTGAATTAACTCCTGCAACATAGGAGGTCATCTCTACCCAAGAAAAATGAAAAGGAAAAGAGAATATAAAACAGATGAAGTGGGCTGGCGGGAAGCCTCGTACGTCCCCTCAAATTGTGTTTTCCCCTTAGAAAGCATCTAAGGGTCGATCACTTGCTGCACCCAAGCACCCAATGGCACTCACAGTAGAAGGCCTGCAGGTGACTCTGCTAACTTGGATGCCACCTGATTTTAGGCTACGCAGGACAACAACACGCACCCCCAATGTTTATGTAATCTGCGCCTACCTTCAGATGCCTCTAGTCCCAAAAGAAGTTCCCGGCCAACAAGGCGAAATGTTCGGTGCCCTCCCCCATATAAAATTTTATGACCATGACCTAGGGAACCTGGACACCATCCATTTGTTAGACCCAGAGCTATACCTAGAGCTAATGACATGGGTTAGAGGATTAGCCTGATCGGGGATCTTAAACTTGCTACGCATCCCCCACTTTGGCTGATACAACATCACCAGCCTGGTTGTTCACCAGCTTCTAGCCCTTGTTCATGAGGGGTGATTATGGCTTCAAGGACGCATATCAATTTATGTCTCTTTAATTCACTGGATAACCAGCCTTCCTATACAAGGACCCAATCCTAGAGATGGCACTGGCAAGAAGTTTGAGCACCACATTGCTGAAGATATATGGAAAAGGTACCATGTCACGTGCAATAAACGAGGATTTTAGATTGATACAATCAGAGATCCAGGGATGTGCATGGGTACCCTACTTCTTGCCTTCAAATTGATGTGCAAATTCCAGGTGACGGCTACCCCTGCCCATGTAATTCAACTCATTGTTACCTGCAAAAGGGAGTCTGTTTCAATTGGTCGCAGTACCTAGTTGACAGATTTCTCGACAATGTGTGTGAGGCTCAAGATCAGGGAAAATATTTTTACTACTCTTGGATGATACTGCTAATCATCTTAGTTTCATGGGAGACTCCTGAAGAAGCAGTCTTTCCCGCTCTCGAGCCCGAAATGTGTGAAGGAGTGCAGTTTTCTAATTTATGGGACTTAAAGGATCCCAAGCAAGTTGAGGAGAATAAGTCCTTTTGGGTGCTTTAGGATCGGGCCATAGCTGTGGCCATTCATTCCCAACTGCACTTGTCCCTACCAGTCTACAAAAAATACAAGCATATCGCAGCTTTCCAAGTGACCATGCATAATGTGCATATTCGGGCCAATAAACATCCTGTCTAGTATAACCTTCCATATATGACCATCGAAGCTGAGATCGATTACATAATTGCCACTTGGCCACTAGAGCGGAAGACCACAGCCCAGCCAACCAGCCCAGATGTATCAAGCACATCTGGACACAACGCAGCATTAAAAGCTATAGCTCCTACCCCCCCAATGATGGATTCAGCGATTCCTGTCTCAACACAGCGGGCGACCCCCAAAAGCACTATTGTGCAGCCAGAACTAGAATCCCCGCCGGATTAGAACCTTAACGATCTTGATGGCTCAAACACGTCGTTCCTGCCTGGTCTAAATCATACCCGCAAACCCCCTAAGGGGTCTAGGAAGAAACGTAAGGCTATTAAGCCCAGCGCTGCCACAAAGGTTAATTTGACAGAGGATGACCTTGAGCAGATTTCCGACGCTGTCACCATTGCATCTGTAGATCACTAGATTTCTTGGGAAGAACAAAACAAGGCCATAGTATAAGTCTTGCAATCAGAGCTACAGGCCCTCTAGCTCAAAGCGGACACCCTTCAGGTGAGCATGGATCAAGCAAGGCAGAGTTAATCGAGTGTGGATCAAGCGAGGAATATTAACATGGACCAGCCAGCTCCGATTACATCCCTGAACACCATCACGAATAGTTAGATCTGCCCTCTCTTCGGTGCTAATTTTACAATGGACCCATCGAATTATGCACCCAAGTTCGGGCATGCTTGTCATTCGACCACAATGTTGGTCGCTTGGCTGGGGCCCAACTGCACGAGTTATTTACCGCAATCACCAACAAAATTCAGCATAGAGAACTCCACGCGCAGCAGCACTTCAGCGAGGCCGAGCATACTATTGTGGCTCAAGCTTATGAAGCTACCCAGGTCCAGGAGGCGTACATTGCCACCATAGCGCAACAAGCTGCATTATAGCAGCTAATAAACAGGCTCTGTGAACACAGCTAGAAGTAGTTCTTGCCTCCGTTGCACCGCATGCCAAGGTCAAGGGCTTGGTCGCTGCCTTGAAGGCGTCTCAGACTGAGGTATAGGTTGTTAAGGCCTATTTTTAACTTCAGATTGCATTGTTGCAGGCCAAGCCACAACCTGAGACCCACTTGGAAGTGTGCGCCCAATGAGCAACACTGGTTACAGAAGCAACAAACATTATTATGATGCAGATCAATCAGGGCATCACTCTGTTTGAGACTGCTATGGAATTATGGTCCCAAGCACATCATGACCCTCTCCTCCATCAAATCAATCAAGAGTTGCACCAAAAGGAACAATATTTTGAACAAATGGAAGCCACGATGACTACACTTGTTCCAACCCAATGACTAGCCCGTCTTCAAACCAGCCATGCACTTCGTAGTGAAATTGTGGGGCTTAGATGCAAGAAACAGGTACTCAACGACCATCTAATGCCCTGGGATGACGAAGCTCTCAAGCTTTTGCAAGAATTAGAAGGGGTTGTGCGACAGTTGAACTAGACCTTGGCACTAGTACATTTGGCAAAAATTCTGACACTTCAGTTCTGACACTTTTGTCGTATTGTCGGAAATTTCCCCAAATTTTATCAAATTTTCAAATCTTGTCACCAACCATTGCTATACCGATGTTTAGGGACATCGTCACTTTTACGACATATATGAATTTCATCGGACATGCGACGTTCTAAACTATTCGTCGGAAGAGCGATGTTTGTGGGACATAACGTCGGAAATGCGACGTCTTTAAAATATGCGTCGGTATTGCGACGATTTGGAGCAAACATCACAAGACCGACGTTTTTCTCCAAATCTTCGCAATACCAACGCATATTTTAGAAACGTCGCATTTCTGACGTTTCTAAAATATGCGTCGGTAGCCAAACCTTACCATATGTTTTGACATATGCCATTGGATTTGATAATATAAGTGCCATACCATTATATCCAAAGTTTAATTGGAATGTGCCTCCAATAAATCTCATATTCATACTTTGCAATAGCTAACACCACCATTGTAATGTTTTTCCACCATATGGTATACTTTGGAATATGATTTGCCACCATAATTAAACCTTGAAACTTTGGGTTAACATATATAATGTGTGGAATTATATAATAAGGTTTGGATTAAATACGAATATATATATAATGCAAATTATATTAATATAATTTCACATTTAAATATATTTTTTCTCATTAATATATAAATATAAATTTATTTTTACATATAATGTTATAATATAGTTTCAAAATAAACATCACATTAATTATTTCACATTCAAATATATTTTTTAAATAGAGTTTTAACTTACTTTTATATATAAATATAAAATAGAATAAAATTTTTGAAAAATAAATATCTAAAATTATTATAGAATTCACACTTCATTTCAAATATATTAACAATTATATTTTAAATGTATTTTTTTATATAGTTTTGAAATAAGTTATTAGATTGGTGAATAAAATTAATTACATTTGAATTTTGTCTAATTTCTTTTTTGGTAAATTAATTTCATGAGGTTCACAAATCTCAAGTCAAATTTAAACCAGCTAAACAAAAACTCTAATAATTTCATGGAAATCATCTAAAAATTTATTGAAATATCAAACTTGACAGTAGACAAATATGGGTTTAGTTAGTTTTATGAGGATCATGTTGGAAGTTATGTTGTTAATTTACATAGAACACCACTTTTTTTGTATAATATTTTTAGTTTCTATTTTTTTATCTTTATCTTCACGATTATAATATGTTAAGTTTTTTTTTTATACCACATACATTTAAATTATATAAATTTATACATTTATAAAGAGTTATAATAGAAGCATAATAGTTCAATAAAATATAAAATTTAAATAGTTGGGGTGGCGGGAGGGGGAGGGGGAGAGATTCTCCTAAATCCCGATGGAATATGAAAAATAAAGTACTTATGGGGGCTAGTCCAAAGAATGAACAATCTCACATAAATGTATGGGCTTCTTCTAGGTCTCCAATTGGCTAATGATCGAGATGTCTCTAAGTTAGTGATCTTGGGGGATTCCCTTATCACTATTCAACACCTTCAAAAAGGTTTTCTCCTGAAGAACAACAATTTATCCCTCCTCCTTAGAAAAATCAATAGTACCCTAAAATCATTCTCTCAAAAGCCTTATTACCACATTTTAAGAAGCCAAAACAAAGAGGCAGATACACAAACGAATCAAGCCTTCCTTCTTGAAGGAAGCGAGTTAGTATGAGATCAATGAGATGTCAGGTTGGAAAGATATTCCATGAATAATTCCACTCAATATAATTGTCCCTCTCTCTTGTTTTTTTAGTTGGATATATGCACCATGAAAATTATTTTTTGAAGATTTCCAAAGCCCTCCTTTCTATGCCCCCCTGTCTCCTCCTATATATGCACATATTCGCATCACGCATAACATTTAGCGTCAAGATCTCATCATTAAGGTTGAGGTGGTGGTTTGTGGGGGTGTTGGCCACGCGCCCATTTACCCCTCACATGTGGAGTATTATGAAGTTGGACAACCCTTAATTCCCTCCTTTTCCTTCATACCAAGTTCATTGATGGATACAGGGTGGGGAGAGTTAATGAATTTCATGGTTGATTCGATCCCTCAGGCATGCGAGTTCACTAGTCTAAAGGTGGAATTCATGGTTGGTATAAATATGATAAGGCAGAAAGTATCAGTTCAAGGGTGTGCCCTTGAGAGTCAAGACAACCCTTCTGCTAGTTGGTGGGCTCTCCACACCTTTGTAAACTCCATCGATGCTAAGAATTATTTCAATATTATGTGTCTCTTGCTTGGTGTTGTGAACGTTAATGTCTCATTCGTCTCATTCAAATCGAAAACATGGGGAATTCTCTTGCATTTTCTTGGCTCTTGTAAGTTGGGAATATTTCCCCTCCAGGTTGTCAATGGATTTTCGTAAATCTCAAGAAGTCAAGTTGGAATTTTTTCCAGTGGGTGTTGAATTTCTCATCTTCGAATTTCAAGCTTCTTCACCACCCTGTGCACATCCTGCAACCTACCACCCTGTGCACATCCTGCAACATTTTCCATGGAAATAGGTGTTACTTTGTTGAGGGCACCATCACTGGTGTAGCTTCATGCATCCCAAGTCTTGAAAAATTTTCATACGCACAATTTCCCCTACATAAATACTAACTTCTTTGGTACCCTTAGTTCTATTTTTCTTTTTTTTCTTAGTTAGACAACTCCCTCCCTTTCTTCCAGCTTGTCTCTTTCCATGTTCCAATAAATTTTGGGTCTCCTCCTTGTGTAGGCAACTTCCCTAGCTCAAACCTCTCCCCCTCTATTTCCAAGCTCTTTTGGCTCCCTATTTGTGGTATCAAATCACACTTCGTATCTAATTTTGTGTTCCAACACTCGATTTATGTCCCTTATGGGGAACAATTTGCACAAGAAAATACAATTTTATGTCCACATCCCCATTATTTCCATTTAGACCAATATTAATGCATAAATTTTCAATCATAATATAATATTAAATTTCATTATTACTTTTCAAACACTCCTTAAGTACCTCTTGTCCACATCAAAATGGCATAGGTAAGAAAAAGGTATAAAATAAATTAGACTCAACATAATTAAAAACAATATGCAAAAACTATAGGTATAGTTTACATACCCTTACCCAGGCCAACATTATATAACTCTACTTCACTAGGATGAACATTAACTAAGGCTTCACGTATGCAACCACCAAATATATCACATCAATTTAGTCCCTAATACATGTACCTTCAAGAGTATTATGACCACACGGGTGCCCTGTGCATGTTCGTGCGGCCCGTTTGTCAGTTTCTCCCTTGTGCCTTCATTCGGTCATGCGTGTTGTGTCGCGCCATGTGAGGGTGCCCACCCAAATGCTTTCGGGTCGAGTCATTTCGTTTGAGGGTGGCCATATCAAATTTATTAAGTTGTGACTGCAAGGGTGCCTTGTGCACATTCGTGAGGCTCGTTTTCCATTTTCTCCCTTGTGCCTTCATTCGGTCGGGTGCGCCGTGTGAGGGCGCCCGCCCAAACGCATTCGGGTCGGGTCAGGTCGTTTTGTTTGAGGGTGGCCGTATCAAATTTGCTAAGTTGTGACCAGACAGGTTTCTTTTTCATGTTCATGTGACCCATTTTCAGTTTACTCCCTTGTGCCTTCGTTCGGTCGTGTGCGCCATGTCGGGCCGTGTGAGGGCGCCCGCCCAAATGTGTTCGGGTCGGGTCATTTCGTTTGAGGGCGGCCATATCAAATTTGCTAAGTTGTGACTGCAGGGGTGCCTTGTGCACATTCATGTGGATCGATTTTCATTTGTCCCTTGTGCCTTCATTCGGTCAGGAGCGTCGTGTGAGGGCGCCCGCCCAAATGCATTCGAGTCGGGTCAGGTTGTTTCGTTTGAGTGTAGCTGTATCAAATTTGCTAAGTTGTGACCGCATGGGTGCCTTTTGCACATTCGTGTGGCCCGTTTGTCGATTTCTCCCTTGTGCCTTCGTTTGGTCATGCGCGCCGTGTGAGGGCGCCCGCCCAAATGCGTTTGGGTCAGGTCATTTCGTTTGAGGGCAGCCATATCAAATTTGCTAAGTTGTGACCGCACGGTTGCCCTATGCACGTTCATGTAGCCCATTTTCTGGTTGCTCCCTAGCTAGTTGTGCCTTTGTTCGATTGTGGGATAGAGCTACAGGACTTGGAGCCCTTCGCCTTTCATTAAACATGGCTATTGCTTGTTTATCTAGGCCAGTTCCTAATTAAATAGAAGGGTGGAGGTGTGGAACCAAAACCTATGGAATCCCTCATGGCTACTGGGTGGAGGAAGATCTCCTCTGGAATCCTAGAATATGTCTGCAGGCTGAATCTAGAAGGCTGGAGGTGTGTGAACAAAACCTCTGTAATCCCTAATTCCTGGAGATTAAGACAATGTTGTGATCCTCATTATCTGAAAATATTACATGTTTGGCATGGTTATTATAAGAGCCACCCAACCAGTAAAATTGAATAGATGTATTTTTGCTACATATGCACATATTGACAGTAAAGAGAATTTCAGTTCATGAGCATGTGGCGTGGGAACAAAACCTATGTAATCCCTATATGTGGGGTTAATTAACCCTATGCCTACAATGTTTACTGTTTTCATATCGGATTTTGTGGGGGTAGATAACTCGTAGCCATATCACATAGGCCCCATTCACTTACGAATTTTCCCCAAACTCTGCCCCCAATTTGGTTGATCTTGCTCTACTTGAAAATTTTGAATTTTCATTGATGATTGATTTTCCTCTCACTCGAATGCAAAGGAAGATGAATTTCATCTTTTTCCTCCATAATTTCCACATTCGACATCTATTATAGCTATTCATATATGCTCATCTGGAATCACCACAAGTTGTACCTTTTTTTTGCAATGGATTCTTGATGTTGATCTCAACGAGATTTATCCTCCTCAAAAAACATATCCTAGTTGTAAGCATGGTTGTGGTATGTTGATGTTTAGACGAAAAATACAAATTGTAGCCCTTCATCAGCTAGGGGTTACCTTGATATTAACGGTGGTGTATTCATACTCCTTCTGAATAACCAATAAAGGGTCAAGGAAATTGACCAACATGTTGTCAAGTTTTATCTTATCCATCTCCGGGGCAAGCTACTTTTCGGCTAACTCCACTGCTTTTGATCTCAATTTTTCCAATTGCTTCCTTCTCCCATATGATACCTGAGCCTTTGCCTTTCTCTTCCCTTCTAATTCCATAATAGTGTCATAGTGATGCCATCCAAATTCTTTGGAAAGCCTTCCTAGCAGATAATACTTGTGACCTGAGCCTCAACACTTTTAGAGCAACTTGAATGACCATTCTCTTCTTTCGGTCATATGGTGGGATAACCCCTTCAAAATCCCTTAGCCTATAAATTTTTGCAGCACCACACTTGGTTTTTTGTGGAATCATTCCTCTAATTGTCCAGTAGTCAAATCCTTCTCTTACTTTATTGTCATTTTCCCATACCTAACTAATGAGAGCACAAGAACACCTATTTCTATAAAAGCACCTATAACTTATCTTACTTTATTGTAATTTTCCCATAACTAACCAATGAGAACACAAGAACACCTATTTATATAAAAGCACCTATAACACTTTTGTGGGTTTCACTAATATCCCTTTATTTAGTGTGTGCACAATAGCCTAGATCCTAAAGTGATTCCCGTATAATGATAATCCACTAGGTGTATTTATTCTTAAAAAACTATGCATCGATAGATGTCCCATTTATGGCCAAGTTCCACCAAAATGGTTCCCCCTACCTACCTAGTAACTACATTACATTTATTTCATGACAAGACTACCCTGCAACCCACCAAATTTCTATCATATCCTTGACGTCAACAACAATTTTTTGTTCAAGATATAGCTAAGTTGGAACAAACTTAGCTCTAGAGCTTAGGATATTTTTCCACCTCTAATGTTTATGAACCAATAGATATAAAATTTATAAAGAATGTGGAAGCCCTTTAAGTATCACCTTTCCTATATTGACTCCATCTTAAAAATCATGGAAAATGTCCATAGATGAGTTATCCTTACTAAACCAAAAATTTCATTGAAAATAATCATTCATACCATAACATTACTACTTCCCTTTTAACCACATAAAACTTAATTTTAAGTTACCATAATTCATCTTTAATATCACATAATTAGATTAAAAAATCAACCAAAATCCCTAGTTTATGAAATAAAAATTCAACAATTTTATATAATTAATAATTTAAATAAATGTCTTAGATATAATCTCATTAATAATTATTTATAATAAAAAATACCACTTATTTACCCAAACCCCTTATTAACCCCAAGAAAATTCTCACACATTTTATATAATGGAATTTGAGTGGCCTTAAAAAACACACGTATTTCATTTCAAAATGTCAAAAAATTTCAAATATCAAAAGTTTTAATTTCCCTCGTTCATTTCCCTCTAATTGCATGGTTTTTCTAGGGAAGGAGGGAGGATGCAGCCATACTGTCGCTGGTTTTGAGGAAGGATGCAGCCATACTATTGTAGTTTTGGAGGAAGGATGTAGCCATACTGTCGCAGGTTTGGAGGAAGGATGCGGTAAGTAAAGAAATTGATCCCGAGTGCCTATTGCAAGTCTGCTCTGATACATTTGGTTGAATTTCGATGATTTATTTCCTTCTACTATGATACATTAGGTTATAAATAAAAAATCTTGTTTGGAGGGGCAGTTCAAATCTGATCAAAATCTGAGTTGGGTCGATAGAAAAAATGTGAGAGATCCTTCACATTTAGGGGGGCCAATGTGACAACCAAATAGGCTCCAAGCTCTGGGAAGTGGTCTGCGAAGAACACAGGATCGATCCTACTGGGAGATATCAGGGCACTTTATATCTACAGCTTGAAAGGGTTAATGTTTACTACAATGAGGCAAGCTATGGGAGATTTGTGCCCCGAGCCGTGCTCATGGATCTGGAGCCTGGCACCATAGACAGTGTGAGGATCGAGCCTTATGGACAGGTCTTCAGACCTGATAACTTCATTTTTGGCCAATCCAGGGCTGGAAACAACTGGGCCAAGGGGAATTACACGGAAGGAGCCAAGCTCATTGATTTTGTGCTTGATGTCGTTAGGAAGGAGGCTGAGAACTGTGATTGCCTACAAGGTTTTCAAGTGTGTCACTCTTTGGGAGGAGGTACTGGATCTGGAATGGGAACCCTCTTGATCTCCAAGATTAGGGAGGAATACCCTGATAGAATGATGCTCACATTCTCTGTTTTCTCGTCTCCTAAGGTTTCAGACATAGTGGTGGAGCCTTACAATGCCACACTGTCTATTCATCAGCTGGTAGAAAATGCAGACGAATGTATGGTGCTTGACAATGAGGCTCTCTATGATATTTTATTCAAGAATATTAAGCTCACCACACCTAGCTTTGGTGACTTGAACCACCTGATCTCTACAACCATGAGCGGAGTTACCAGTTGCCAAAGTTTTCCTGGTCAGTTGAACTCATATCTGAGAAAACTTGCAGTGAATCTGATCCCCTTTCCCTGACTTCATTTCATTATGGTGGGATTTTCCCCATTGACCTCCCGTGGATCCCAACAATACAGAGCACTAATAGTACCTAAACTGAAACAAAAAATGTGGGATGCCAAGAATATGATGTGTACCACAGATCCCCGACATGGAAGGTACCTGACTCCATCTTCCATGTTCAGAGGCAAAATGAGCACCAAAGAAGTGGATGAGCAGATGATCAATGTTCAAAACAAGAACTCCTCTTATTTTGTGGAGTGGATTCCCAACAATGTGAAGTCCAGCATCTGTGATATCCCTCCTAGGGGTCTGTCCATGGAATCCACATTCATTGGGAACTCAACATCGATTCACGATATGTTTAGGAGGGTGAGTGAGCAGTTCACAGCCATGTTCAGGAGAAAGGATTTCTTGCATTGGTACACTGGTAAGGGCATGGGTGAGATGGAGTTCACAGAAGTAGAGAGCAACATGAATGATTTGGTGTCTGAATATCAGCAATACCAAGATGCAACGGCTGATGAGGAGGCCGACTTCGATGATGAAGAGGAATATCAATACCAGGAGATGTAGAAACTATTCCCTGCAAAAACACCCTATTGCTACAATTATAAATTTATTTTCCTTCTTAGCATAGAATAGAATAGTATTAGTAGTTTATTAGCTCGCCTGTCTCTGTCCTAGCTAGCTACTTCAGATATTTTTTTATAAATTTTATCTGCAGAAGCATGCGATACCTCTGTCGGATCATTAGTATTTTCTCTATTCAATATATCACAATCACTTTCATTGGGATGTTTTATTTTCAAATTTATTGGACATGGAAGGACATGATATGTTCAATTTTAAGAATTTCTTTTTGAAAAAAAAAAAAAATAACAAATCCTGTTTGTGCTTATGAGATCTCACCTTTGTGTTTCTAGTGCAAGGGTGTCTGACTAACAATAAGAAAAAGGAAGGCACTAGAGATTACAAAGTCTGAAGTTTGAGTCCACAGATTTTGAAACCATCTGCTCGCTCCACAACTCAAAAGGAATTCCAACTATAATCGGCTCCATCACAGGTCAATCTGCGAATTTCACACTTTATTTGCGGTTGCTTTTGTATTTTAGTTCTATTTTTCAACATTTCGGTACGATAATTTACAGATTCTTTCTTTGTCGTTGAAATCTATTGATTATATCTTGAATCAAAGAAGATCGATTAAAATTTTGAGCATCCATATATGTTTTTTTATTCAATGATTTTTGATCCTTGACTTTTGGGGTTCATTTAAGTACAGGCTTGTAAGAATAAGTGTAATTCAAGTCTGGACTAGGGCACATTTTTTAGGACTATAATCTGAGCATGTAGGCCTTAGGATATCCTTTTGAATGGTAGAGTATTTTCATACAATTATGTTTTCCTACATTAGATGAAACAATTCAAAAGTATGTAAACCTTGTTTGAGGGAGCATTGTATTTGGAAGACTCTGGATCTGAAGTAGAGAGGTTGTTTAATCCTTCTCTCATTAAAGTTTGCAGTCTCCTCATGAGAACTAAAGGTACTAAAAAAGTAAGAATAAAAGTATAAGATGTTTTTTTACCTACAATTGTCAATATATAACAATAATTCTCACTGCAATCTCATTATGTATCAGTGAACTTCAAGGATCAAATGCACTAACCTAATGATTGAATTCTCATCTACATAATTATAGTATACATTGACCTTTTCACCTACATAATAACTAAGATTGAAAATAGTAAATTATATAGAAATGACAATAATGTATATCACACAAGTGAAACATCTTACTGACTTCACAAGGCAAATCCATTCTGGGCTAGCCCATAAATCATTGCACTCCATGAAATCACATCCCTTTTAGACGTTTTGTCAAAGACTTGGCATGTTGCTTCTACACATCCGCACTTGGAGTACATGTCAACTAGGGCAGTGCACACATAAACATCAGACTCAAAGCCAATTAGAAGAGGATTATGAGATGCCCGATAGCAAATTAGCATCACTCATTGTGAGAATGCAAAAAAGATACCCTTAGATTCTAAGAGGTCATCTTCTTAAGTATTGAAGGCTCTCAATAGGCTTGCAAATGATGCCACAAAATCGAATGAAGGGATCCTTATAAAAAATGGGCATTTATATGCTCAAGCCATCCCCTAAGTGCATTTATGAATTTTCATGAATGAAGGCAGGTCATGAATTCACCAACCAACACATGTCAAGGCAGCCAAGATGTCATATGAGATAAAGGGGGGGATGATGGAATGCACATGCATCACTTATTTGCTAGCCCTGCACATGCCAACCATAAATCACAGTCAACAATTTGAACCCATTGTGGATTAAATTAGGACTCAGGTGGGGCAATGGCTCAGTATGCAAAGAGACTTATTCAGTGATAGCTCATTGTGCTGGTCAGCCCTGGTTCAATTTTCCTTCCATGTCAGAATTCCCTATCGACTTTTGTTAGTGCTTTGAATTTTTTGTTCAATGCATTGGGCTTCAGTAGGTTTGCTTTGGTGCTCTGATAAGAAACTCTATTTGGTGTTCTACTCTAGTTCTTTGTTATGGCGTTTGGTGTTCGGGGTCTAGTATTCCCTCTGGATTGTTTTGGCTTGGAGGTTTTGTTTGTTGTTGGGGCTCCAAAATTTGCAGGCTCATCACGATCATCTGTGTCACCCTGTCACCCTATCTCGTCTAGTGCAGTGTTATTCCTCGGTTGGTAATTTAGTTGAGTCATCTGTTTATAGGAAATTTTAGAGTTGGTCTTTGAGAATTTCTTTTTCGCGCATCTCATAATCCTCTTCTGATTTCTTACAATCCCATTGGCTTATTTGATAGTACTCAACGTTGACACGAGAGTCAATCTTACAAAAAACAACTGGGTTTAAGCACTAGTAAAATTTAAGAAGCATATATTGCATTTGTCTGCAAAATACTAGGAAAAATAATTTTAAGGACGGTATTAGCCTCTGCCTTGACAAATTGCATCCAAGTTTATTGATCACTTCAAAAAAAATTTGGGTTTGCATAACAATTTGCATGAAATTTTAATTTTTCGAGTCGATTTCAAGTAGCATTCAGGCTTGTTAACTATACTCTCATATACATTTGTGGTTGCAGTTTGCTGAATTTCATTTAAAAACAGTGAAGTTGATGTTAAAGTGTTGACATTTTCACTTAACGACTTATAGCCCTATACACACCATGGTTGTTGTGGACCTTCCAAACCTAGCCAGAATTTGGGCACTTAACAAGTTTAGAGTAATATTTGAATCCTTAATGCTATAAGAGTTTAATGAAATGCCTACACTTTTGGATTCAACCAATAAACTACAAGATTAATTATATCACATTTACTTTTAACTACAATTTTCAGTCTCCATTAACAGTTATGGATTTATGTAATGTACATTGTAGACAAGGTAATACGGTCAAACATATATTTGTAGAGATGAAATTCGTTAGCAGATCTCTTGTGACAGGTAAACTAATCGATTTTGGGCTCAAACTGGTATCACAAACAATCAACGGGTCATACGAGTAGACCAAATTATAGATTATATTGGTGATGTGGAAACTCGAATAGGAAAGAGAATCCAAACCTTTCGATTGAGCTAAATGCAGGGGATTTTAGAGCAGATTGAGTTGCATTGTAGGAGATATCTGAGTTGATCAATATATTATTCTCAGAGGATTGCGTTATTCTTGCAGGTGGATTATTGGATTAAATTCCTTGGCATTAGAGGAGGTTGAATATAAAGGGAAAGATCCATTTTCCCAGAGGAAGAACTATGTCATCATTGGAGGAGCCGAGTTTCCTTCCAAGAGGTTGAGTACACCAGATTTTGAAGGTCAAATTGTTATTGAATTTTAGGAGCATCACAACGTTTATCTTTAACATTAGTGGCTAAGTCGGAGCTTCAGAAGATCTAAATATTGTTTGGGAAACTGAGATTCATTAATTTTGGTAGATTGAACTTGTTCTTTGGAGGTTGCCTTATCTTATTCTAGAGTCCCACAATAAACCACTTCAGGAGGCCGAAATTATTCTATAGTTGGAGTTTGAC
This sequence comes from Pinus albicaulis, assembly GCA_034641835.2. Lineage (NCBI taxonomy): Eukaryota > Viridiplantae > Streptophyta > Pinopsida > Pinales > Pinaceae > Pinus > Pinus albicaulis. The sequence goes on from CM076574.1 coordinate 40,381,851, forward strand.
TTCGTCAATAATAAAAGAACAAGTTTAAACTTTTATCAAGCCGAGATTGGTATTCTTAGAGACCGAGTGCACTTCAACATTCAAGTTGAAAGCCTTCTTGCAATTGAAAACTAGATCAACAATTAATTGAAGGGGCTGAGAGCACCTCTAGTTGGCAAGCTTAGTGCATTTGTCATATGAGGCCAAGAGCCTTCCTTTGGTATAGGCTGAGAGAACCACCTTTGTAGGGTTGAAATCATTTTACAGTCGGAGGCCAAGAGCCTCTTATCATCGGAAGCCAAAAGAAAATATTTCATTGGTTGAGATTACTCTTTCATTGGAGGTGATTTTATCATTTTAAGAGGTTGAGGACATCCTTGCTTTGAAGGCTGAGATCATTCTCCTTGTGTGGCCAAGCACCTTCCTACTAAAGTTGGGTATTGGTATTTTTTTGGAGGCTAGGGTTTGTAGGTTCAAATCCATCAGATCTCGAGAAGGCTAAGTTTCACAGTTGGTTGGTAGTCTTAGTTCATTATATCATCCTATTTTGCGATGATTTTACACAGTGGATCAAGGTGTCCAGTGTCAGTAGTAGAGGTTGAGTTCTCTTATTCTATTTAATCAAGTTCACTTCATTGGAAAGAGGCCAAAATTTAGGCATTACATTCATCCTTCAGAGGTCGAGTTCTCTTTCTTTCCTAAATTTTGGTTCCCTTTCATTGGAAAGAGCGACGTTTAATTTTTTTTAAATATTTTTTTATTATCGTCGAAAGACTGACGGTCAATTTTTTTTTAAATATTTTTTAATTTTCGTCAGAAGACCAACAATTAATTTTTTTTAACCGTCGGAAGAGATAACGTTGGAATTGTGACAGTTGTTTGAAAACCTGATAAAAGTCAGAAGACTGGCCCTTTAAACGTCGAATGAGATAATGTCGGAATTGCGACAGTTGTTTGAAAACCTGATAAACGTCGGAAGACTGATGCTTTAAACGTCGGAAGAGCTAACGTCGGAATTGCAACAGTTGTTTGAAAACCTGATAAATGTCGGAAGACCAACGGTTATGGATCTTTGAAAGACCAACAATTTAACTAACGTCGGAAGTGCGACGTTGTATTTTCGTCAAAGAGTGATGGTTTGGAAAATTTAGGTAGAGCAATGACAGTCTGGAAACGTCGGAAAATGTGTCGCTCTTCTGACGTTTTTTTGAAGTGTCGGAATTGCAATGTAATGGCTAACCACATTTTTCCCCACCTAAAACTATCGCTCTTGCGATGCCTATGTGTCAAAATAGTGACGAATTGGCCATCGTAAATTGGGCAAAATGTGCTAGTGTGGACAGTGTCACCACTGCAACTGAGGGTCCAACTTCGCAGAATCTGGTAGAAATTGCACAGACCATCTTCATGCAGAGCCTCCATGTTCTACCCCTATTAACCTTCGTGATTGAACAGCTCAAGGAAACGATGAAGACCCCGTCAGCGCTGTGACTCGAGAAGAGTCACAAGATTGTGTTGGGGGATTATTGGAACAGGGTTCCCTTACCGCAATTTTTTCCAGTTTTGTAATATTTTGTAATATTTAGTCTAGCGAAGGGGTTTGGGTGTTTCAAAACCCCCCAAAAATTATAATGGATCAAAGGGTAGACCAAGGGTCTGATGTTGGACTCACGATTACCGGTATACCAAAACCCGCTGGCTTTAGTCTCCGCTATAATTTCCAGAGTTAGGATCCATGAGAGGTGGTTTGTCCATGTTGCGAAACACATGGGGAGTGTTGAACCCAATGTCCAACAATCTCCCCCCTAACGTGAGCCAGGTGAGTTTCGAACTTGAGACCTGTCACTCTGATACCACTTGTTGGACTCACAATTTCCGTTAGACTAAAACCCACAGGCTTTAGTCTCCACTACAATCGCTAGAGTTAGGATCCACGAGAGGCAGTCAATCCATGTCGCAAAACACACGGGGAGCGTTGAACCCAATTTCCAACATCCATAAACCACGGTTTGTGGACCATAGGATAATGCAGGCTAGTATGCTATAAAAAGATAGATAAATCGGGTCTAAAAAAGGTAGAGAATAATGAAAGGGGAATATGAAATTTTGATCTGTTGTTAATTTTCTAGGTAAGGGCTCTTACTGGCTATGTGCGTGGAGACCCTAAGTCCTATTGTGTGTGGACCTCGCTGGCTATGTGCATGGGTTGATAGATAAATTCTGTAAGTGAATGCTGAAGTTTTAATGAATTAGAAGATCCTTTCTCTGATATTGGAATATGTATGTGTTATGTTATGAACTACACTACCTGTTGCTTCCAAGTTATATCTGTATGCTGGATATTGTTAGTTAATTGATGCGCTCATGGATGCGAAGCCTTAGAAATTAATGAATGCATAGATCTGGTCGTGTTTGTTTCTTTTCTTCTGTTTCATCGTTCTCTTATGTTCTCCGAGCTTCGTACAAGTTATCTACTTAAGTATAGCGGTAAGGGTTCTGGGTTAGGGCTTCTCCAGCACAGGTTTGTTAGATCTAAAGGGACCCCTTTTATTAAATTTCTCTCTCTCAGGGTGCGGAAACCTAGTTCCAGCACCCTCCCATACTATTTCGGGTGAGACCTTGACCTGCGTAAGCAGGCCATTGCTGAAAGGGCTAGTAGTATCGGGGTTTTTTGGCAAACCTTGAAACCGAACCTGGGTCAAGACCCCTCAAGCCAACGTTGATCGTTCTTCATTTTCATGTGATTAACGATGGTTTTTTTAGTTCTGCTAATATTTGTAGAAGCGATTTAGTATTTAAATTTAGAACATTGTTAGATCGGGTGAATCCAAGATATACATGCATATTGTATAATTTCTACAGAAATATATTAGAGGAATTCTACTAAAATATTTATTGAAGGATGAGGTAGGTAAAATCATGCAGGAATTCCATGAAGGAGACTATGGTAGAGTTTTTTATTGGAAAAAAATTACCAATAAGATCCTAAGAGCTGGTTTTTACTGGCCCGCACTTTTTGTTGATGTCCATAAAAAAGTCACATCCTTTCATAAGTGCAAAATTTTTTAAGGACAGAGGAAACTAGTGCCTTTACCCTTGAAGCCCATATCTTTCAAAATTCCTTTCCAACAATGGGGTTTGGATTTCATTAGACAAATTCATCCACCATCCTCAGCCCAGCACAAATGGATTCTCATAGCCACTAACTATTTCACTAAATGGATTGAATCCATAGCCTCAATACAAGCAACATATGTTGTGATCATAAAAAAATTAGAAGCTAATATACTATCAAAATTTGGATGTCCCCTGAAACTTATCACAGACAATGCAACAAACTTTAAGTCAAAGAAAATCGTATACTTCTGCAACAAGTATCAGATCATTTTAGGACATTAAACTACTTATTACCCTTAGGGGAATGGGTTAGTTAAATCCTCAAATAATATTTTGGTCAATATCATTAAAAAAATGTTGGAAGACAACAAAAAGTCATGGCACAATAAGTTGGTAAATGCACTGTGGGCTGACAGGCTCACCACTAAGAAATCAATTGGCATGTCACCTTACCGATTATTTTATGGAATGGATGTTGTCTTTCTAGCCTCTTTAGGTGTCCCAGTTATGAAAATGATGCAAATTTTGCAGGTGTAATCCAATGATATCGAGAGAAGGATAAATAAGACAATATAGTTGTAGCAATCCAGGGAATAAGTGTACAACAAAACACAAGTCATACAGGAAAGTGTTAAGAAAATTTATGAGAGACATACTAAGGTTGATGATTTTCGGTTAGGGGACATTATTTTAAAATGGGATTCAAGAAGACAAGAAAAGGGTAAACATGGTAATTTTGGAAACCTATGGATAAGACCTTATATCATCCAAGCCTACATGAGTCATAATGCATTTTTCCTCAAATAATTGGATGGAACAGAGTTACATGGTGGACCTGTCAATGGCAGGACGCTGAAACAATATTTCCACAGGAATAGAACTATTTCTTGATAAAATAATTGTAAATATCACTATCTTTAATTATTTTGATTAGGTGACCTCTTATTAAAAGTTGAAGCCTGAAAAGAAGGCCCTAAGCTCCTGGTTAATGTGCCACCATAGCTGCTACAACAACACAAAAGAAATTAGATGCAAAAAATACTAAAAGCATAACATTTAAGGCTACTGGTCAAAGGTTCTTGGCACCTCACATGGAGAGTGCCATCCCCAGATGGAGCCACTGTTAGGGTCCTATATTTTATAGGATCATAATTTGATTGACTATTTTCTCTCAGTAATATCAAAACGTAAATAATATTGCATGTTACAAATGATTTCCAAAAAAAATATAAAAATAAAAATAAAGAAAAATGAAAATAGGGTACTTGACAAGAAAAAATAGAAAAAATAAAAACAAAAGAAAAAATAAAAAATAGAGAAAGAATAAAAATAAAGATGAGAACCCCGTGAAAAAATAAAAATAGAACAGAAAGTAATGCAAATTTAAATGCCACTACTTGATAATAGTTTGATTTTCTAGAATAAATTGAATGTTGTGTGCAACTTTTTCAAAATGCCACAAGCACGAGTCATTGTTTAGATAATACATTTTAATCATGATCAAACAAGCTTCAATTTTTTCCAATTAGATTAGAGAATTAAACTAGCCAAACTTCCCAATATTTGCTAATATCAGTTAGGTAGATGAATAAGTTGATTCAATTGTTTAATTTGGATCAATGCAAAAAATGATGGATAGGATTAGAGTAGGTGTTTTTTTCGCTCAAATCAAATAAAAAAAGGGTTTGCACATTCAAATGCACCCTTTTGATTGGTCACAAATGGTCTTAGATTAGGAAAAAATGGGTTTAAAAAGAGTAAAAGGGTAGAAATGTGATTAATTTTACATGAAAGGCTCATTAGTGCATTTTATCCTAAGTTTGAAATATCGTAAGATGTGCACTATTAGCATGACAATTGGGATCATAATGCATTTTTCCTAAATCATAATGCAAATTTTTTTAACCAAAGTTTTCCACCTATATAATAAAGTTGCTAAACGACAAAAGGTGTTTGTCGCATTCGGTTAAGTCATGCGCTCCACCTAGCTGCATGATCACTTCTTCGCTAGATCAATAGTCCACAACCCTTTTCGTGCCCCCCCTTTCCATCCTATCTTTACTGGTGGGGAGGCCTGAAATTTTTTTTTCCTCCTCGCCAGACTCACCTTACGTGTCAGCCTCTCGGCACTTCGCAAGCCCCCCCCCCCCCCACCCTCACAAACCACAAACCGCCTCGACCACCCTTTGAAATCAGCCAAATCCTCGACCTTTCCCACCATCTTTCCCGTGCGCTTCCCTCCACTCACATCTCGAAACCTGGTCCAAATATTTAGACCATTAATATTCCTAAGATAACAATTTGAATTTTACAACGGACCTGTTCCTCCAATGAAAATGCGCCACGACCATAGAAACCCCTCCCACGCACCATTTTCAATGCTTTTTCTACAAATTGCTCACTCCGCCATACTTTTCAAAATTATGTTGTCACAGTGAAACTTCAAAGCCGATAAGGAATTGATCAAGCATAGGGAAATCCAGTTTTTGCCACCAAAATTCAATTGACAGACACAATTTCTGGTATTTCCTCACCATCACATTCCTTTTCCTGCATTTTGATTAGCAGAATGCCTCCCAAGAAGAAAAAAAATGATGATTTGATCAACCTGATGCTTCATTCCCTTTTCGATCTTGATCACATCCCACTTGCAGACAGGTATTACAAAATTCTTGAGACAAAGTGCAAGTTTGACCTTTTCGAACTGTATTGTTGGCTCAAGGAAAAATACATTAATCAAACCGATGAAATTCATCTCTAGAAGTCCAATTTACCCTTTCACATATTCCCTCAAACCGATAATTTCCCTAATTTCATTAGGAAATTTCAAGATTGTTATATACCCAACTAGAGAGTCATTGTAGGCCCCAGTGGGGATGTTTTATTCACCATTACTTCCAAAACAATTGATCAGATGATGCAGGTCGCTCCTATTGAAGCTAGTACACCTTTTTCTACTGAAGCCTTAAAATAATTGTATCAGAATTTATATTTCTCCAAAAGAACACATATTTTTTATATTTTCTTCTTGAAAATGCCCAATTGCTCGAGAAGAATCCACCTTATGCTTCTTCAATGTTCCTTGATCAAGCTAAACATAGAATTTTGGTTCTTTTATGCCTACTAGGTTATTATTTTGATGAGTGGATAGATGAACCCCTCCTTGGTTTTTTGTCAATTTTCTCTAAAGATCAAAAACTCTCAGTTATTTTTAATTTTAACAATTTTTGGGTGACAAAATACATGAACAACTCCTAAATCTACCAATTGAAGGAGTATTCAAGTATGCTTCCATTGTCTCATATACATTCATTTACTACCAAACAGAAAGGTTCCCATGTTCACTGTAGAAATTAGATGAAGAAGGGAACCCATAGTCATTGGTTTTTTGGACCTCTTTGGAGAGAAAATATTCAGATGAGTACACCTTCAAAGAATAAATATAATATTTCATTCATCCAGTCATGAGCCTACTAAAAAGCAATACAGAGCCAAGAATCAATGAAGAAATTAACAAGATCTTGCACCTGAAAGAGCAAGCCAAAACAGGAGATTGGTACCTTTACCAAAACCACACACAGATCAGGGTGTATGGGTGCGAGTTACCACCATACAAGATGCCCAAATACCTCCCAATGAGGTTATTTGACCTGGAGTATATAATACAAATGATAAATTCAGATGAAGTTCATTTTTTCTTAGCAAAGAAGAAGTCTCAATTCAGAATAAAGTCACTGGTTGGTCCCTTTAATTGTAACAATAGGGTAATTGGTGAAGAAGCAAACAAGCTCCTCAAGAAAATGAATTTTAATCTTAGCTTTACATGCTCCTATGATCCTTTGGACCTAATCTCCAATATGAGGTTGGAACACAAAACCACTCCTTATGTGCACACATAGAGGCCAGAGATTGAAAGGTATATGCTCCAGTTGTACTAGACAAAGAACACCTTACAGGAAGCAGAGGAGAAACTCATGTCCACATATACTCTACAGACTCCTACTCCTTAAGAGGCAACAAAGAAGAGACATAGAGAGGAAGGATATCCTTTAGTTGCAGGAAGTTCAGCAAAGGAATTCAAGATAATCTAAAGAAATAAAACTAAAAGGAGTCCTAAGACAAATTTAGGAGAAGAAGCAGAACAAAAAATTACCATAGTCATTAAAGAGCCACTCTCTTCTGCACAATCAGGTAGAAAATTCACAGAGTCCCCAACAGCATCATCAATGTCACAAGATCATGAGGACCCAACCCAAACATCTAGGCTACTTCAAGGAGATAAAGAGAAGAATATTTTTGACAAATACAAAGAGATAAAGCTCAAGATTGAGATCCTTAAAGGCAACGCCTACTCTCAATTCTAGAAAAAAACTCCCAGAGCTCAAAGCATGCTTCTATTATCCTTTGATTTAGAGAAGGGAAGAATGAAAATGGCATTCTTACAAGCTCGGCTTCCACATCCATAGAAAACTGTTGATTACAAGAAAACCTCCTTTGAATTTGACACAAAGGACATTCATCCCATCGATCAGATGGAGATGCATAAGAAAACAGGAGAGATGATTTTTCTACTTTGACTAACACTTCTATGAATGCTTCAAAGTTTCAGGTGTTTCTCACAAATTTTCAATATCAGCTAAATATTGAAAGGATTTCATCTCTCCAAAAGAACACGGAATCAAGTCATTAGAATATCTAGTCATAAAAATGGGGTATGATCTAGTGAATGTTAAATAAACTAAAGAGTTAATCAAGAAGAAAAATGTTGATAATGCAGCATTTAAAAAGTAGCTAAATATTCTAGCAAACGAAGACCCACAGGAAAAATAAATAAGAGAATAATAGAACTAGAAGGAAGACATGCTCAAATTGATCATGGATCAGAATGCACAAATCAGAAATATGGAGATAGAGATGGATAAATTGATCAAGGAGAAGGAAAAAAATGCACAATTGGTCATGGTTCCTTTGGATGTAGTGCCCCTTACAACAATACCAACTATAGGTACTTCTACATCAACAACACCTCCAACCCAACCCACAGATGCTACAAGAAATCTCACCAAAGCCATGGAACATATGTCAATACAAACTGAAGAAATCAAGAAGTTGCAAGGACAGGAAAATTCTTTACAGGAGCAGAAGAACAGAAGTGAAGCTTCACACATGGATGAGGCATAAAGGTCCCAAATATTGATGGAAAGGATACAACAACTAGGAAAAGAGAAAGGCATGGTCCAGACCTTAGCCCAAGCAAAAGAGAACATATGGTCGAACATCCTTAAGTCAATGAATGAAATTTGGACATCAATGCAAACATTTTTGGACAAAATGAATTAATTCAAAAATCCAAAGAAGCACTTGTGCATATCAAAGAACAATTGGTTGATAATCCCACTGATGCCACTTATATGATCATATTTATGAATTCTAAGAATAAATATGAGCTGGAGGAAATTGGAGTTGAAGATAGAACAAAAAAAATATTGGAAGTGAAGGTTTTGACTAAAAAGAACATCATCCTTCAGCTGGAAGAAAAAATTCAGGGGATGGAAATTGGTGTTAACAGGTTTTTCAACAAGATTGAAGTGTTGAAAAATAAGCGCTTGCCAAATTTATTTGTGATAAATGAAAATTTGATCACCCTGGAGGACTATAACAAGAAATTGAGATATGTGTCTAAGGAAAACTCCAAGTTTGCAGGTATAAAAGGTAGCATAACAGGTAAATATTTTCTGAAGGAAATGGAGAATTACTTAACCATACATCATGACGTAAATCACATCTTTGTCATCAAGCCTACTTTTCCCAAGTACACTGAAGTAGATGCAATCTACAAGAGGGTGACTAAATTTTCAATTCCGAATGAAGAAATATGGGAGAAGTTGTGTGAGTTACTATATTAAGTGAGTAACTATATCTTCAATTAGAGAAACAACAACTGAGCAAGGACCAAATTGACAAATAAACAACAACTTCCTTCAAATTAGGGCCACCTTTCGAATAGGTCCAACTTTCCACTTTCCATATTAGTTTGTAATAGGGGATATAATTTGTTTTATATTTACCTAAAATATATCCTGATCAGTTATGACAGGATTTTAATAAATATTTGTATAAATACTTCAGTTTTTGAAGTATTTAGGGTTGATTTTTTCATTCCAGAAGCTATTGTGCTTATTCATTTGAAGGGTTGATCAGTAATAAAAATGATATTCTTCACAAGATTCATGTGTTGGAATATTTGGTGATGTGTTTCTCTCACTATCTATGTGATTATTTATTTTCTTCCATAATTATGTATTCTTAATCTGAATTACTTTATAGAAAGTTGATGAAAATTTTTTGTTGAAACATGCACTCTGATTCTGGCTATGGGTAATTTAAATTTTTTCCTCTGATATCAAGTTAAATAATTATTAACTTCTCTTTAGCTTCAATTGGGTCTATTTCTTTTCTTCTATTATATTTCATTTAAACATAAAATATCGAATTAGTTCACCTACCTTTCCCTATGAAAATCCGTTGGAAATTTGAGACAGACCCATGTTAGTTTGCGGACTCCATAGCCCAATGGAAGTTTAGGAATTAGATCAACCAAACCAATTAAAAAAATCACAAACAATATTGCATTAATAACTAGCCTAAAATCATCAATACAACAAAGCTAAATCTGACAGAGAGATCCTTCTTTGAGTTTATGAAGGCTATATCCTAAACTCCAAAGTGCTTTTGCGGTTACCTCTGTGGTTTCTCCCACAACCTTGGAAATCACAGAGCATTAATAGGGCCAACTCCCCTTCATTCAACAAGCCGACCCTTCAATTTTCATGGTTTCCCCTTGCTAGGTGGGTGCACCCCTCGAGGCAACTTTCCTGTGGGTGTGCAAGTTCCCCCTACCTAGTGCTCTGCTTGTCATGTCATTCACTTCATTTCGCGTTGCCCCTAAACGTGACCTCGTGCCCTTGCTTGTCTTTTCCGCTACATATTTCTTGTCACGTTGCCTAGGAGCCCCAACTTGAGCGTGGGTGCACATGTGGGCATGATCCTGTCGAGTTGGGTTGTAATCGTGTTGTGTGTGTGCGCTCTCCCTCATGTTCTCTCTGCTTTTCAAGTTGTGTTGTTGGACAAGTTCTCCCCTCATGACGTGCTTGTTATGTCTCGTATGGTGCAGTGCTCAGTTCTCCACCTTTGTGCAGACGCGCCCATGATACGCACCCCTTTAACTCGTGCACACTACCCCTATGTGGACTTGCTCACCCCTCCTCCATGTGGGTGCGCTTATCGCATATGTGCACTCATTGTGCCTCCAAGTGTTTGTGGGCAGTCATGGACACCCATTGGTCTTGGTGCCAACTTGGGGTCCTAACAATGCCCAAGGCGCATGAGTCCATCATTCCATTTAACCCACGGTGCCATTGTGCAACCAACCTCGCCCAAACTAACCATCTTTTGCATGTCGCTCGGTGGGGTGTGCTTGCCTTCATACGAGTGTCTTGTTGCATGATTTGAAATGTGAGAACTTCTTATTTCTAATACAAAGATTGAATGTAGGGGAATTTACTAGATATGTCACCTTTAAAGAAAGGATGAGATCCAGAAGCTATCTGGCCCTTTACAGACTCTGCCTAAAGAAATAATATAAGTAATCACTAATGATCTAGAAATGAAACTACTTGTTTGCTGGTGCAAGGTATTCATTATCCATAAACTTGTGTGTGCAATCTGTTTAATATGTTTTGCAATTGGATCAAAATTCTTTTGGTGAATTTATGAGTCTTTTTTGTGTAGGAGGCTTATTTCTTTTTACTGTTTAACATCTTTAACTCTGGAAAAACACAGCAAATAAATCACAGAATATAACACAACATATGATAAGGCAGTTCACCCCTCCTGGGCTACATCTGTCGGGTCCAAGGCCTCCAAATGGGCATTTCCTTGCTCTTATTATGCTAAATATTAGTTATACAATGTGAATAAAGCCTAAACAGGCAAAAATAGCTGCAGAAATGAGTTCAAAACACTAAAAAAAGTAAATATAGGCTTTTTTTCACCTCCAAAAGTTAACCATAGCCCAATACAACTCCAACACTCCCTAGGCCCTGATGGCTCTCCAAGCTTCTCTACTGAAAAAGTACCTGAATATGATCTCTGTTGCCTCTTAAACCTACACCATTGGCTCTAGAATTCTTAAATTACCCAAAATAAATAAATAAAAATTCACTCCAAATGGTCTTCCCTAGAGAAAGTTATGTCCAAAACCATTTTTGCCCAATCTGGCCTAAAAAACCTCCACTAATTGTGGAGAACTAGAGTTAACTCCAGTTAAAATAGTAAGAGATGCCAAAATTGGCAGGTGCGCTCCAAATATATCCGGGCGGTTAATTCTAACATTAAATGTGGGTTGTTAGGTTGGACACATGTCCGTACCCTCCGCATTTGTCATCATGGTTAACGTAACCATCGGCGGTAATTTCTTAAACCATGGCATTTAAATTTATATATGGCCACATGCAAACCACCACATAACTATTTTCTAACCAGCAGGTTTGAAGGTCTGGGTCATGGCTTGTGGTCACATCGTAAAGGGGCTAGCCCTTAAGTCCTCCACCATTTTTTAAAACAAACTTCATATATGGTTTAACTCTGTTAGTGGTTAAGAACCACACGCATGGTGCAACAGTAAAACGTTCCGGTTTGTTGGCAGAAGGTCAGAGGTTTGACTCTAACGGATTCATAAAAATTTTAACTCGCCATTCAATTGTGACCTGGGGCCACATGGTGGCCTTCGGGCCTACCACATGGCAACTCCTCATTGGACCGGAACCTCAAAATTCAACCAACAAACCAACCGATGATTGCCAAGTGTCAAAGCCAGATTAGACCAGGAAGAATATTTCGAGGAATATTCTAGGGAATATTTTGAGGAATATTCCTTTTTTAATTTTTAAAATTTGAAATTCAAACCTGGTCAAAGTGGTCTTTTTACAGTTTACTGAAAAATTCAAAGCTACATAACTTCCACATACAGTGTCAGATTTGAGTGCCATTTGCGGTGTCGGGATCGTATCGACGAGGCCTATCTGCTCGCTTAGGTTCCAACGAATTTTGAGCAATTCCAATTTTGAGCATTTTTACATCTTAGAACATGATCACCTAATCATTGCACTTAGAGGCGCATTCTACAACCCATTATGATGTGTTACCATGTACGTCTTCCATCAAAGTTGAAATTTTATTTATGTCAACCAAAATAAAAAAATTTAAAAATCTAAAAGTAAAAATAATTAATTTAAATGTTTTATATAGTTATTCAAATTCAAAGTATATGATAAAATAACTATTAAATGCATAAGATAATTGTATTGTAAAAAACTATAATATAATTATCTTATGTGTTTAATAGTTATTTTATCATATACGTTGAATTTGAATGGATCATAAATTAACCTTCAACAAAAAAAAAAATATCACATTAAAATTTCAATTCAGGTAAAATTTTAAATATCTTTACTCTTTACTAAAGTCAATACTATTTCCTAAAATAAAGTAAAAAGGTTAATTCAACACAAAGAATCACAAATCTTGCTCCAACATATTTTAATATAACTTTTAATTAAGTATTTGTAAAATGAATATTTAAAAAGAAAACCACATCTTATGGATATATTAAAATCTATAAAGACATAATTATTTCCACCTCAAAGTTGAAATATTTGAAAATTTTGTTATCATGGCATGTAAAAAAGATCAGCAATTCTAATATTCATACTAATATATTATAATATTAATATTATAAATTTAATAACTTAATATTAATACAATATTAAATTTAATATAATATTAAATTTGTTATATTATAATATATATTAATATATCATGATATATATTAACTCTATACATATATGTCAAGGAAGAACAAAGGTAGAGTGATAGAGTTGGAGAGATAGAGGGAGTGAGAGGAAGGGAGAGAAAGGGAGAAAGGGGAAGGATGAGAGAGGACTTAAGAGAGAGGAGGAGAGAGGGAGGGATAGAGAAATGGAATTGGAAGGAAAGATAGGGAGGGAAGAAGAATCACATAGAGAGAGAAAAGTGGAAAGAGAGAGAGAAGGAGTGACAATGGAAAGACGAAGAGAGAGTGAACATGTTTTAGGGTGAGATAGAGAGATAAATTAGGATAGATAGAGAGAAGAGGGGGAGAGAAGGAGAGATTGTTGAGTGAGGGAATCATAGTTAAGCAAACTCCTTTCAACACTTAATTTTCAACCCGGGGTCCGTAGACTTAGAGACGAAGCACAGGAAATGCCAAAAGTGGTATGAAATTTTCCTATCTATTCCTACTTCTCAAATCAAGATCTTGTAGAATTGAAAAGAAATATCACACAACAATTTACACCAAATAAGTTCTAGTGCTGGAAAATGAAAGGAAGTACTTTGCATAGAAATCAAATAAAGGAACTCTCACACTTGTTGTAAAGAAACTTGATTTCTGAAATGAAATTCTATGTTTATCTCTAGTATGGGTGTTGGCAGGTTCACAAGTGGGCCCTTGGAAATATCTGCCTTCTTAAGGATTTTCCTTCCTACACCAAGTTGGTGTTCCTGTACTCCTACAATCTTCTTGCACTAGTACATGTACAGTACTTAGGTGTGGAAAGTATATTTTACTTGCACTGGATATTTATGTCTTCGTGTAGGGGGCTCGAAGCTTTTGGCTTCGAGCACTCTATTCCTGTAACAAGATATTGGTTCTTGTATTGGAATAGAGATTCCTACACTGAGTTTTCAATTAATTTCGAGAAAATAAAGAGTGTGTTAGTTTATGAAATAAATTTTCAAAGAGAGAATTGGAATTCTGAAATAACTTGCACACGAAAAAGAAATGCTTCAACTCGACTAAATCTTCCCGTGAAAATAACTTTGGAATATAACAAAACTCCAAAAGTTAAAGCACACTTTCTTCAATGCAATGAAAGAAATAACTCAAGCATGAAAAAAATATTTTATCCCTGTGATAGTTACTTACATGAATCAGATCTTCATCTAATATTTGTAGACTCAGAAAGGTTCCTTTTAATTGTTCAGATTTATGTTTTAATTATTTCCTTTTAAAAATATGAAGTGAAAGCACAGATCAATGTAACGTAACAACACTTTTTCATCAGTTAACCAGATATATTTTAATTCCTAAGATTTAACTTTTAATATGGAAAATACTCTTATTTACTAATGAAATTTCACTTGCGGAAATAGATTGAAATCTTACAAAGGAAAGGAATGAAACAACCTTGTTGTGATTAACCGAAAGACTAAGTTGCATAAACTATAATCGTGCTAGTGTAGGAATGTGCTTGCACTACTCTAGGCAGAAATAAATTACGATTCATGGAAAATAAAATGACTGAAAATAAATCGAACTATAATTAACCACACCACGGATCTGTCATGCTTGATTGTTAAAGAAAATAAATTAGAATTCTTATAAAGAAAATAATTAAAAATTCGATCCATACGTTGCATAAATAAAATCAACACGCACACCTTTAATTGGATGAAAGCACGAGAGGGAAAATTAGATGGGTTGGTTGGGCCCTAGCCAACCATCTTGTTTACCGTTTAGGAAACGTAAAACTTCAGCTCTCATAGATACATCAATGACAGGTCAAAACGAAAGATATAAACAACATGGCATAGCTCCTTATATTAATTCTATTAAGAAAAAATACATGATAAGTACAGTCTAGCCCAGAACGAGGGTGGAAATACAAATTTACAGATTTTCTAGAGTTACATTAGCATGGCTATCGCTCCATAATTGTTGGAAATGTTGTCATTGATGGCAAAGGAGGTAGCAGATGTAGAAACAGGAACAGTTACAAGGATACAAGACAGAAAATGGAGGCAGCAAAGAGGAAATGAATATAAAGGAGAAAGGAAGAAGCAGAGGAAGAAAATACGGAGACAGAGCCGTTATCACAGTAGTATAGGTAGAGGCAGAGTGAAAGAAGCGGCAGAGGCAGAGCCATAGCTATTATTGCAGAGAAACCACTGTTATTCCAAAAATATGTACATATATATATAAATTCCAAGAATATTTTATACAGCCGGGTGTTACACATAATATAATTTACATTCCAGACTTTATAGTCAAATGTGCAGTGGAATGCAATGAGATTGGATATGCTTTGAATCAGTTGGCATTCACTGTTTGAATTATGTTTGAAATTATCCCCATTTTTTAACAGCGCACTTGTATTCGATTGACATGGAGGTTGTATATATGGTAGAACTATGTGTTATATATATGGCAGGACCGTGTTGAAATGCCAGAGACCAAGGCCACTTATAATGGAGCGGAACCATAGTCGTAAATTCATTTGAATAATCCCTGTGCATTTAACCCCACTCATAGAAGAACCCTGAGTGAAACCGTGATCACTTAACTCTGTTTTATGATAATAGAATTCCCACTTTATAGAAAGAAATACATTTGTTTATTCGTGTTAATTGAATTCCTCAACCAGAGATTAAAATCAGAGTTAATAAACGATAATATACACAGGAGAGCGCAAAATAGATGTACAACTGCGGTCAATCACTGTAGCAAAACCGCGAGCGGGTTTACAAGGTGGGTTGCCCCTCTTCGCACCGCTTTAGGCGAGTAGGCAGTATTCCCCTGAATGCGAGCGATTCCATAGAATATTTGACACGTGGCTAGGCTACTGTTACAGTACCACCACTTAAAGTGCACCATCGCGCGTTAAAAACTGACGTTGGATGATGAGCGATATGCACACGGGATGTTGATCTGGAGAAGGGACATCGGATGGTGGTCGCTTGCAGTAGATGCTTGGACGATAACGGAGATGCGCGAGGGATAAACAAGGTACGATGTGCGCATTTGATTGGTCCATTGAGTTATAGGTGGGCCCGAATCCCCGAGTTATTACGAAGTTAAATCTTTATAAAGTGCTGAACCATTAATATAAGGTCGGAGATATAATTGAATTTCCAAAGGTTATTGTAAACGTTTATTTAAAAAAGGCATGGAGTATTAATATATAAAGGGTTGAACAGTTGTATAAAGTTTGGAGACGATTATATAAGCCAGGAAATACAATATGACATTCAAAAGCTGCTAATTGTATTTATTTATCAATTTCTCCAAAATTGATCAATAAAATTGCCAAGAAAATAAAGAACCGTGGGGGTGAACTAAGGGAAACACTGACAGAGCCACGCTACAGTAAGACCAACTTCTCCTTGGGGTCCAAATTCAGTGAATTGAGACATTAAAATGACCATACTTATTTGTTTGAGCTTGCCAGCATAGAATAAGTGCAGAGTGAGATTGTCCGGAGTTGGGAAATGATTAGGTATGAAACTTGAATGCAATTATGGAAAAGGAAAAGAAGAGGAAATCATGTAGAGATGAAAGTTCGGTGAACAGGAATATGTACAGGAATGAGTTGGACAGGTGAATAAGCATATAAAACAGGGAATATGCAGACGACAGTGAACAAAGTGTATGCAGAACAGGTTCTTAACAGCAGCAGAAAAAGACAAATCCAGTAAAGCCAAAATCCAGAAAAGGAGCTGAGTGAAATTGAAATGTGTAATTAAAAATGTGAATGTAAATGTTGTAATTATTTTTATTGTGTGTGATGCAAAGGCAAGTATCCTAAGGAAAAAACAAAATCCCACTGTAGCATGGAAATTTGTACATATTGAAGTAATTCTAAAAATGAGTTGGAAAAAGGAATAAGAAGACAGAAACCAAAGAGTCATGACTGTTCACTCCAAATTCCTTGTGAAGTAAAAACAGTCATGTGAGAATTTCTATATATAATATCAATTTGATAAGCTCAAGAAAAAGAGAGAGAGAGGGTGGGAGAGCAAAGATAAAGAATGCAAAATATATAAGAATAAAGCAGAGAAGATTAAGAGAAGAAGAGCAAATACAGAACATAGCTGATATCTGGAGTAAATCAGAAAACATTTAGTTTGATAAATTGATGAAGTTGGAGCTTCCATATCAATTTGCAGCTTGATAGCTATCAGTTGTAGCTGACTAAGGTTGAAGCCTCCTATAGGTTGGTGCCTGCAGAAAAACAGTGGTGAGAGGGAGTTGGAGCTTGCCTTTGCATCACAACAATAATAAGATGTGGTTTTCTCCTTTTATGGGTTTCCACTTATATTTGGTGTCTCTGTGCATGATATTATGTATTGATTTGATATGTATCATCTGCTTAATACCTACTGCTCTCATATTAAGTCTACTGCTATATTATACTAACACTTGCTGCTTACATTCTAAGATTACTCACACATTAAATTGAATATGAAATGAAGGTGTAAATAAGTTTAATGAAAAGTTCTAAAAGATCAGGAATGTGTTAAACTGATTCACCCCCCCTCTCAGTTTAACTAAAGGTTCAACAATTGGTATCAAAGCAAGTTCCTTTGTTCAAGTCTAACAACTGAAAGGAGATCCTAGGTTCCCAAGATGGCTAGTAAAGAAGGATGCTCAACCAATAAAGCCCCTTTCTTCACTGGTGAAAATTATGCTTTCTGGAAAATCAGAATGAGGACATACATAATGTCTCTAGGAATAGAAGTTTGGGCTGTTGTGGAATTAGGATATGCCCCAAAGGAAACTGACACAGAAAAAGAAACAAAACAAGATTTTGTAGCTAATGCAAAAGCCATGAATGCCATCCTGAATGGATTATGTGAAGCAAAGTTTATCAAAGTAATGCACAAAGACTCTGCCAAAGAAATATGGGATACTCTTGAGAACATACATGAGGGAGACAAGAAAGTAAAGACTGCCAAACTTCAAGTCTATAGAGCCCAGTTTGAGAACTTAAAAATGAATGATGATGAAGACATTGCCATTTTCTTCCTAAAAGCTGCAGAAATTATTAACAATATGAAATCTCTTGGAGAAAAAATGCCAGAAAGTATAATTGTGCAAAAGATTCTAAGATCTCTTCCATCCAGGTTTAATCCAAAGGTGTTTGCAATAGAAGAAACAACTGATTGGGAGACCTTGACCATGAACCAGCTACTTGGAAATCTAACAGCCTATGAAATGAGGCTCCCACAGAAGAAGCCAAGTACGAGGGAAGAAGCCTTTAAAACAGAAAAGAAGAAAGAAGAAGAGGGAGACATATGCTCTTGCTCGGATGAAGAAGAGGCAAATTTTGTCAAGAAATTGGATAGAGGCTCAGGTAAATACAAAGGTAAACTCCCCTTCAAATGCTTTAACTATGGAAGAGTGGGACACTATGCTGCTAAGTGTCCTCACAAGAAAGTAAGGAATCAGGCTCAAGAGTCAGAGAAAAATAAAACAAAGAACTGGCAGAAAGGAAAGAAGTTCAGTAGAAAGTCCTTCTATGCTCAACAAAAGAACAGTACATCTGAAGATTCAGATGAATCCTCAAGTGAAGAAGGAACCTCTGAATTCTTATTGATGGCCATAGAAGATCTTGAAGGTCTCCTGCTAGAAGATGAAGAAGAAGAAAGTGAAGTCGACCTTGAGGGGGAGCTAAGAAGTGCTCTAGAAGAGATTGATAGACTCAAACTAAAATGCAGAAAACAAAAGGACATTCTCCTCAAATATGTACGAGAAGAACATAATTCAGAAGTCCTTAAGCAGCTAAAAATAGAGCTTGAAGAAGCCAAGAAGATAGAGGACATGTTACTTAAGCAAATTAAAGAAAAAACTCAAGAACAAGAAAAGTTAGAAGAAGAAGTAGTATGTCTCAGAAAGAAATTAGAAAATGCTAAAGGAAAGTGGTTATAAAATCTTCCCAAACAACAATCTCTATTAATTTGAATGAAATTTTGGTTGCTCAAAGATCCCCTATGATAAAGACTTGAATAGGCTACGAAGGAGAATCAAGTAAAGGAAAAGAAAAAGTTGACAAATAGATTATTTTTGTAAAAGCAAAGAAGAATGATGAAGTAGCTCAAACAATTACTACAAAAGAAGAAATCTGCAATAAGGAAGACAGAGATCAGAAGAAACCACTAGTAGCAAAGAATGTAATAAATACTAAGACCCCTGAATATGTAAAATTTGGAAACCATCAAAGAAGATTCTTCCCTCCAATGAAGAATGCCACCTGTTATGTCTGCCACAAGTTGGGACACATTGCTCCATATTGTCATGCAAGAAGGAGTAATTCAAATCAGCAAAAGATGCAAACATTGAAGAGACTGCCTCAAGCAAACAAATGGAAGAGACAAACTTACATCAGGTATGCAAATATCTTCTATGGTTACTACTTTTATTGCAAGGAATTTGGTCATAAAATCATTGAGTGTAGAAAGTATGGACAAATATTGATGTTTAACACCTCAAGGAGGTTTATGATTCAAAGAAATTTCGTTCATACTCATAACTCTGCAAAAATTAGGATCAAATGTTGTGTATGCAATCAAGTTGGACATATACCTTCCAAAAATCCTCTAAGAAAATGTAGTCCATCATCCCACAAAAGGTACCAAACAAAAGGGTGCTTCCAGTGGATAAAGAAGGAGAATAAATGTGACCTGGCCCTAACTACTCAAGACCTAAAAATCCAGTGGTACCTGGACAGTGGCTGCTCAAAACATATGACTGGAGACAAAAGCAAGTTTATAACTCTTGATGAAAAGAAATCTGGCAATGTTACTTTTGGCAATGATAAATCAGGTAAGATCAAGGGAAAAGGCTCAGTCAGCATAGATAATGGAAGAGGAAAGGCCCAAGATGTACTATTTGTAGATGGGCTGAAAGAAAATTTACTGAGTGTTAGTCAGATGTGTGACAAAGGCTGTGAAGTTATCTTTAGAGCACAAGATTGTGAAGTCAGGTCAAGCACAACAGGAAATACTCTGCTCAAAGGTGTTCGAACAGAGAGTAATGTTTACCTAGTAAAAGAGGAGGATGAAGCCTGCCATCTTAGAAAAATTGAGGAGTCATGGTTATGGCATAGGAGATTGGGACATCTCAGCTTCGACCATATCATCAGACTGAGCAAGAAGAAAGCTGTCAGAGATATGCCAGAAATAAAAAGGCCTTCAAATACCATATGAAAATCTTGTCAATTGGGGAAAAAGACTCGCACATCCTTTAGATCTAAAGATGAGCTATCAACAAGAAGACCACTCCAGCTTGTGCACATGGACCTGTGTGGACCTGCAAGAACTAAGACACCAAGTGGAGAATCCTATTTCATGCTGATAATAGATGATTTCTCCAGAATTACATGGGTTGCTTTTCTCAAGAACAAATCAAAAGCACTAGAAAATTTTAAGACATTCAAAGCATTAGCAGAAAATCAAATTGGATGCAAGCTAAAATGTATCAGATCAGATAGAGGAGGAGAATTCACAGGTTATGACTTTGCAGATCTATGTAATGAACATGGAATAAAGCAACAATTTACCATTGCAGGGACACCTGAGCAGAATGGAGTAGCAGAGAGACAAAACAGGTCTGTACAACAAATGGCCAGAGCTATGATGCAAGAGAGTAACATTACTCAAACCTTTTGGGCAGAAGCTGTACACACAGCAGTACATATTCTAAACAAAGCTCATTTAAGACCTAACAGTGATAAGACACCTTATGAGCTATGGTATGGTAAACCTGCATCAATCAAGCACTTTAGAGTCTTTGGCAGAAAGTGCTACATAAAGAATAATGATGAAAATCTGGGGAAGTTTGATGCAAGAGCAGATGAAGGAATACTCTTAGGATATGCATCCAAGAGTAAAGGATACATATGCTACAACAAGACTCTTCGAAAAATTGTAGAAATTATTGATGTAAAATTTTATGAAGAACTTCCAAACAAGACAAGAGATATAGATTGCAACAGCCATCCTGAAAATCATGAAGAAGAGGACCAAGATGATGAAGAAACAAGAAAAACATCAGAAAATGCTGAATTGAACTCAAAAACCCCCTCAAGATACACTCAAAAGAACCATCCAGAAGATCAAATCATAGGAGACGAGAGTGTAGGAGTGCAAACAAGAAGGCAGCTAACTGAACAGATAGAAGAAGTATACATAGCAATGTTATCACAAATAGAGCCAAAGAAGTTTGAAGAAGCCAGCAAGGACAAGTATTGGGTAAAAGCAATGAATGAAGAATTGGACCAAATTAAGAAGAACAATACCTGGGAACTAGTTCCTAGACTAATTGAGAAGAATATCATTGGTTCAAAATGGGTATTCAAAAACAAAATGAATGAGCAAGGACAAGTAATCAGGAATAAAGCCAGGCTGGTCTGCAAAGGATACTCACAAATTGAAGGACTTGATTATGAAGAAACATTTTCCCCTGTAGCCAGAATGGAAGCTATCAGAATGTTCCTGGCATTTGCATGCTACCAAGAATTCAAGGTATATCAAATGGATGTAAAGTCTGCTTTTCTTAATGGAGATCTAGAAGAAGAAGTGTACATGGAACAACCAGAAGGCTTCTCATTGACAAAAAACAAAGACTATGTATGCAGACTGAAGAAGGCCCTATATGGACTGAAACAGACTCCTCATGCTTGGTACTTAAGACTGGATAAATATTTGAAAAAACAGGGTTTTAAGAGAGGTGGAGTAGACAACAACCTATACATAAAAGCCCATGAAAATGAACTCCTGATTGTTGTAGTGTATGTTGATGACATTATGTTTGGAAGCAACAAAGACGAACTAGAAAAAGGGTTTGCTGATGAGATGAAAACAGAGTTTGAAATTTCTATGATTGGAGAGCTCAGTTTCTACTTGGGACTTCAAATTCAACAAAAGAACACAGGCACCTTCATCTCTCAGGAAAAATACTTAAAAGAAATGTTGAAAAAATTCAAAATGGAGGACTGCAAACCTGTGACAACACCCATGATCACGGGATGCAAGCTATGTGCTGATGATGGGATTGCAGATGTAGATCAAAAACTCTATAGATCCATGATAGGAAGCCTGCTGTATTTGACAGCATGAAGACCAGACATCATGCTAGCAGTAGGACTAGTGGCAAGATATCAAGTAGCACCTAAACAAAACCATCTTTTGGCAGTAAAAAGAATACTCAGATATCTACAAGGAACAACACAGTATGGACTTTGGTATCCTAAAGGAAAAAGCTTCACTTTAATAGCATACACAGATGCAGATTGGGCCAGTTGTGTAGATGATAGGAAAAGCACAAGTGGAGGTGCTTTCTATCTAGGAGAAAGTCTAGTGGCATGGTTAAGCAAGAAACAAACATCTATCTCTCTGTCTATAGCTGAAGCAGAATATATAGCAGCGGCAGCATGATGTACACAAGTCATGTGGATGAAGCAAACTCTTCAAGACATGAAGGTAAGCATTGATGAACCTATCTCAATTAAATGTGATAATACAAGTGCTATAAGTATATCTAAAAATCCTGTGCTTCACTCAAAAACCAAACATATTCCAATCAAGTATCATTTTCTCCAAGAACAAGTGGCTCAGAAGACAGTAAGGCTGGAATATGTACCAAAAAAAGAACAGACAGCTGATATATTTACCAAACCTCTTGCCAGAGAACCATTTCAATATTTGAGAGATAAACTAGGGGTAGTACCTGTAGATGCTACTCTCTGATATAAAGGGAAAGCACAATTTCAGGGGGAGAAAAAAAACAAAAATACCATTCCAGGGGGAGAACAGCCAGTAAGGAAAGCATGAATCACGTCCTCAAGATCAAAGGATTAAGGCAAAATAACACCAAGTTATTATCCTAAAGTTATCTGCATTATTCAAGCGTCAAAAGGACAATTACAGAGCAAAAGGATTAGTATTGTGTTCTGAAACATTATATTAAGAATCTGAAACATAAAAGAAGAGTAGTGATTATACATCTCTGACTAGATAAAGCTGATACAATGTATTCTATGAAGTATCATTATTCTTACTTTTAGCTCTATATAAGTGAAAAAACTGTATCAATTTACAGTGTATATTCAAATTCGATAATCCTCAAAGTGTTCTCTCAAAAAGTCTTATACATCACTATGGAGCAGCATGGTACAAAGTCAGCAGAAGAGGGCCTAAACATAACTCAGAGAGAGGAAATGCAAAAAGCAACCCTTTGCCATTGATGTCAAAGGGGGAGGAAGAGCAAACAACAGGAGAAAGAGCAGGAAAACAGAGAAAATGTATTGCCATCAATGCCAAAGGGGGAGACTGTTGGAAATGTTGTCATTGATGGCAAAGGAGGTAGCAGATGTAGAAACAGGAATAGTTACAAGGAGACAAAGACAGAAAATGGAGGCAACAAAGAGGAAATGAATATAAAGGAGAAAGGAAGAAGCAGAGGAAGAAAATACGGAGACAAAGCCATTATCACGGCAGTAGAGGCAGAGGCAGAGTGACAGAAGCGGCAGAGGCAGAGCCACAGCTGTTATTGCAGAGAAACCGCTGTTATTCCAAAAATATGTACATATATATATAAATTCCGAGAATATTTTATACAGACGGGCGTTACACATAACATAATTTACATTCCGGACTTTATAGTCAAATGTGCAGTGGAATGCAATGAGATTGGATATGCTTTGAATCAGTTGGCATTCACTGTTTGAATTATGTTTGAAATTATCCCCATTTTTGAACAGAGCACTTGTATTCGATTGACATGGAGGTTGTATATATGGTAGAACTGTGCGTTATATATATGGCAGGACCGTGTTGAAATGACAGAGACCAAGGCCACTTATAATTGAGCGGAACCATAGTCGTAAATTCATTTGAATAATCCCTGTGCATTTAACCCCACTCATAGAAGAACCCTGAGTGAAACCGTGATCACTTAACTCTGTTTTATGATAACAAAATTCCTGCTTTATAGAAAGAAATACATTTTTTTATTCATGTTAATTTAATTCCTCAACCGGAGATTAAACCTGGAGTTAATAAACGAGAATATACACAGGAGAGCGCAAACCAGATGTACAACCGCGGTCAATCACTGTAGCAAAACCGCAAGCGGGTTTACAAGGTGGGTTGCCCCTCTTCGCACTGCTTTAGGCGAGTAGGCGGTATTCCCCTGAATGCAGGCGATTCCATAGACTATCTGACACGTGGTTAGGCTACTGTTCCAATACCACCACTTAAAGTGCACCATCGCGCGTTAAAAACCGACGTTGGATGCCGAGCGATATGCACACGGGTCGTTGATCTATAGAAGGGACATCGGACGGTGGTCGCTTGCAGTAGATGCTCAGAAGATAATGGAGATGCACGAGGGATAAACAAGGTACGACGCACACATTTGATTGGTCCATTGAGTTATAGGTGGGCCCGAATCCACGGGTTATTATGAAGTTAAATCTTTATAAAGAGCTGAACCATTAATATAAGGTCGGAGATATAATTGAATTGCCAAAGGCTATTGTAAACGTTTATTTAAAAAAGGCGTGGAGTATTAATATATAAAGGGTTGAATAGTTGTATAAATTTCGGAGACGATTATATAAGCCGGGAAATACAATATGACATTCAAAAGCTGCTAATTGTATTTATTTATCAATTTCTCCAAAATTGATAAATAAAATTGCCAAGAAAATAAAGAATCGTGGGGGTGAACTAAGGGAAATGCTGACAGAGCCACGCTACAGTAAGACCAACTTCTCCTTGGGGTCCAAATTCAGTTAATTGAGACATTAAAATGACCAGACTTATTTGTTTGAGCTTGCCAGCATAGAATAAGTGTAGATTGAGATTGTCCGGACTTGGGAAATGATTGGGTATGAAACTTGAATGCAATTATGGAAAAGGAAAAGAAGAGGAAAGCATGCAGAGATGAAAGTTCAGTGAACACGAATATGTACAGGAATGAGTTGGACAGGTGAATAAGCACAGAAAACAGGGAATATGCAGATGAGAGTGAACAAATTGTATGCAAAACAGGTTCTTAACAGCAGCATAAAAAGACAAATCCAGTAAAGCCAAAATCCAGAAAAGGAGCCGAGTGAAATTGAAATGTGTAATTAAAAATGTGTATGTAAATGTTGTAATTATTTTTATTGTGTGTGATGCAAAGGCAAGTATCCTAAGGAAAAGACAAAATCCCACTATAGCATGGAAATTTGTACATATTGAAGTAATTCTAAAAATGAGTTGGAAAAAGGAATAAGAAGACAGAAACCAAAGAGTCATGACTGTTCACTCCAAATTCCTTGTGAAGTAAAAACAGTCATGTGAGAATTTCTATATATAATATCAATTTGATAAGCTAAAGAAAGAGAGAGAGAGAGGGTGGGAGAGCAAAGATAGAGAATGCAAAATATAGAAGAATAAAGCAGAGAAGATTAAGAGAAGAAGAGCAGATACAGAACATAGCTGATATCTGGAGTAAATCAGCAAACATTTAGTTTGATAAATTGATGAAGTTGGAGCTTCCCTATCAAGTTGCAGCTTGATAGCTGTCAGTTGTAGCTGACTAAGGTTGAAGCCTCCTGTAGGTTGGTGCCTGTAGAAAATTTAAGGGATTCGGTGCTTCCTTGCAAGTTGTAGCTTGCAGAATTGAGGTTGGAGCCTCCTGTAGGTTGGTGCCTGCAGAAAAACAGTGGTGAGAGGGATTTGGAGCTTTCATTTACATCACAACAATAATAAGATGTGGTTTTCTCCCTTTATGGGTTTCCACTTATATTTGGTGTCTCTGTGCATGATATTTATGTATTGATTTGATATGTATCATCTGCTTAATACCTGCTGCTCTCATATTAAGTCTACTTCTATATTATACTAACACTTGTTGCTTACATTCTAAGATTACTCACACATTAAATTGAATATGAAATGAAGGTGTAAATAAGTTTAATGAAAAGTTCTAAAAGATCAGGAATGTGTTAAACTGATTCACCCCCCCCTCTCAGTTTAACTAAAGGTTCAACAATAATTTCCTATCTAATATCTACATTTATACAATCCTTTCAGCCTCGTCCATAACAAAATTACATAATGTTATTCTAATTCTAGCCTTTCCACTTGAACGAAATAACAACCAGCATTATGAAATAAGCCATCGAGCATAATATAACACTAACTATTCGTTCGTCGACGATCAATATTTAGCCATAACCTTGATTATCCTCCACTCCTAGTTTCACTTAATATGACCATGACTAAACAGGTCAAGCTAGAATGAAGAACCTGCATTAGGTAAAGAGTTGTTGCGGAAGTCTTGGAGCATTCAGTTGCCAATTGTGTAGGAATCTGCCTGCACTAGACCATGCTGATTCGAGATTAATACATTTGCTTATCAAAATACTTTAGGAAGAGAAATATTAGTTGAAATAATATAGAAGGCATAAAATATATTTAAAAATGATTAATTAAGTACTTACTAAACCTTAAGTATGAAATATAAACTAGTGCAGGGATAGGACAAAGTTCTTGGACTAGTGCAGGTATATGGAGGTTTATAAGGATAAAACGAGGGTTTATGATCATGATTTTAAGGTAGGAAAGGGGTTGAAAATTAGGAATTTTCACCTATTAACATCCTCCCATCCCTAAGTTTTTGTGTGTCCTCACACAACCTTTACCTATTGCAAAAATTCAAAAATGGGAAGTCTCTTTTTAAATCATGGACTTGTATACTGAACCCTTCTTCCACTATCCTTACTCTTTTTCCTTGGGCCTTTTTCAGTTGTTGGGTCACCTTTTCAAGCCTTTTATAACACTTTGAGGTCCCAAATTTCCATACCTTGGCCTGTCACTTTTGTTGTCTAACTTCTTTTGTTAATTCCATTTTGCCTTGTTTCTATGCTATGTCCTGCTCCCTCAGAGCTTGGTTCAATGTTTCCAGGGTGTGAACTTGCTGCTCAAGTTTTTCTAACCAATTACTTAGTTAGAGGGTGTTGTCCTTTGTTTCCAACTCGTCTGGTGCAAGCAACGTCTTGCAACTAACTCTAAACATGTATCATCGTCATCACGGTCAATGTTATCTTGGCCGCCCGATTTTTGTAGTTTAATTTCATCGGGGTTTTTAGTGCCTGGAACTTCAATATCATCCAGGATATGAATATCCTGCATGTCCATTTCGTCAAGGGATTCAATACCCTGCGCCTTCATTTCCTCAAGGGTTTCAGTACCCTATTCCTTGAAATTATCGAGGATCTCTACATGTTGTGCCTCATCGTCTTGACCTTCTGTTGGCTTCTTGCTTGAACTTGATGTCACTTTCCTTTTCTTCAATGTATGGAGGAGGTTTGACAAGGGTATGTTTTCCTACTTCTCTGCATGATCCTCATTGCCCTTAGTATGGGTTGCTGCCTCTGCAATAATTGATAGATTATGAGCTCTAGGTGAATTCGGTGGTGACTCATCCAACAAAATTGGGGAGCTCAACTGATTGTGACTAGTCCTCAAAGAGGCAGTCCCTCTCTTCGTTGAGTTTTGGGTCATTCTTCCTACTATCGATGGAGTGATTTTGACAAGGAGCTCCTCTTCTTGCACTGTTTTTTTCTTGGTAGGGTGGGGCGTCAGAGCTTTTGATGTTCGTTTCTTGCTCGCATTCTTCTTCTCAAACGATTTTCTCGTACTCTGTCCCTGGAGTTCCTTAAAAAATACCTTCTAGGTCATTACTTTGGCCTCTTGCTCTTTCCTAACGAGAATCGTGATCAGCCTGTGATGGTATAGTTTTCATGCAACCTGACTCGCCTTCCCCTATTGAACACCCTTCATTGTCTTTTCCAAACTTCGGAGCAAGAAGTAGGGAAAATTAATGAGTTTCTCTTACTCAAAGTGAAACAAAAAGAGGATATGGTAGAGGAAAGTTAATGAGTAACGTCCCTCGTAGGTGAGAAATTTTTTCAGTATGTACAGGAGGTCTCGCCATTTCCCAAGTATGGCACTGCATGGAAGCCCCTTCTTCCAATTAACTTTCAACTTCCAGTCGATCATGAATCTACGCCACCTTTTCTTCTCTATTTTTTCCTTTTTGAACCACTCTTCTACTGCAGTCGATAGGCCCATAGCTTGAGCTGTCGATTCCTATGTGACCTCAAACTCTAATGAGCTGACCTTGGCTCGGCCTCCCTTAAACGACTTTGAAAATTCTAATGCCACCGTTGTATCGAATCCATTGAATTTCTGCAAAAATGGGAGAAATATCGATTCTTGCAACAGTGTTAGAATACTCTGATACTCGGATGTCTGCTAAATATTCTTCACAAAAGATGATTCACTTCTCACAGGCACCATCTCTTTTCTGAATCTGCCCCAATTCTCTGTCAAGAAAAAAAAATCACATAGAGAGGCTCAAGGGTTGTCAAGGATTTTATGATGATGGAGCCGTTAGCCCATTTCCTTCTTAGCCTCTTCCATCCAATCATGATTCATCATCATTCCTTCAGGATTGGTATACACACGAATTGGTCTAGTACAAATAATTGATGGTGATTGGAAGAGGTGGAAGTAATGGTCATGCACAGTCGAGTTATGAGGTAAGGAAATTATCGATAGGTGATGCAAGATCTTTTCCAAAAAAAGGTAAGTGTTGGGTTTGGATGGGTTCGTACTATCCAGCATTTATTTCATAATTTCACATAAGGCATACTTCAGTACCCATTAAAAAGATAAGACTTCATGACCTGAAATACCTAGTACTTAAAATAATTTCTTCCTACATTAGTATATGAAAAAGAAAATATTTAACCATAATTGAAATAATTAGATGTTATGGTCCCTTGATGGATAGTCTTTTGTCTGAAAAAATATTAAGAGATAAAATTTATAATACACATTTTTGCATCAGACAGCCTACATCAAATTAATCATTCTTGCATGTGTTTGCACCATTGAGTGCGTGCCCGCACTAATCATGCTTGCACCGAACCTGCTTCCACTGATTATACCTGCACCACAATGTGCCTACACTGAAATATGCTTGCACTGTAATGTGCCTACATTGAGATGTGCCTGCGCCAGGGATATCTGTAACATCGAAGAAAGAAAGGGACAAAGAAAAACTTTGATAGAATACAATTCATCGGCTAGAAAAAAATTTCCTGATTATACAAGGAAGTTATATTTGCCATTCTTTGGTGCCAAGTATGCATTCTGATATGAACTACAAATATCAGATCCTACAATTGATGCATGAGGGGAAAAAAAGAAGTGGGAAAGGGTAAATTTCATAATGGGAAGGAATATCATGGCAGGGATTGTGAGAATTAAGCCACCAAGAGGGATAAAAAAAAGGGACTTTGGGGGGAAAAAAATCAGGGGAAAAAGAGGGAAGTACGAAATCAGATAGGGATAGTTTCCTTAGAAGAAAAATAAGGGTAATTCATTATGGGATTTAGAATAAAAAATGTTGAAAAATAAGACACACCATTAACCAACATATGACACATATATAACCTCTCACTTCCCTTTGAGTTTTGGGTGCAGGAAGACTCACAATGATTTCTATTTTTGCGAGGTCAAATTGGATACCTTTGTCAGAAATGAGATGACCAAGAACTACACCTACTTTGCACATTAATATGCACTTTTTATCACTCAAAGAAATATGAGCTTCTTGGCAACGAAGAAGCACCTTTTCTAGATTTTTTAGGCCATCTTGAAATGAATCACAAAACACAGAGAAGTCATCCATATAGATTTCTACACACTCAAGGTCAACAAAAATAGCTATGACTGCCCTTTGAAAGGTAGCCAGGGCATTACATAACCCAAAGGGAAGTACTCGGTAAGAAAATGTACCCCATGTACATGTGAAGGTGGTTTTATCTTGATCATTGGGTGCAATCTGTATCTAGTTATAACCACTAAAGCCATCTAGAAAAGAGAAGTACTTCTTACCAGAAAGGGTATCAAGAACCTGATCTATGAAAGGAAGGGGGAAGTAATCCTTAAGAGTGGCTTTATTCAGTTCTCTATAATCAATGAAAATGCGTAATCTCCCATATTTTTCAGGACTAACACCAATGGAGAGACCCACTAGTTGTCGGAAATAGGATAGATAAAATCAGCATCCAAGAGTTTTTTCAATTCTTCTTTTACAACATCTCTTAGAGTTGGGTTCATGCAACTTTGGGGCTGTCAAACAAGTTGAGATCCATCTTGAATATAAATATGATGAGTACAGGTTTCAGGAGGGATGCCTTTCATATCTTCATAACCCTGTGTAAAGGCATCAAGATGGTTTCACAATAAATTCAGAAGCTGCTCTTGCTGGGATGAATCCAAGTCTGAACTGATATGAAAATATTTTTCTGGAATAATCTCAACAAGAGTGGTATCAGGATCAAGAGTACACACTAGCGCTTCTAGAGATGGTGATGAGGGATTTTGAGGATTGTGACTTTCCTGAAAATTCAAACTAAAAATTTGGCTGAATGACTCAAAGTTAGACATGGTGTCTTGATTGTTCAGGAAGTCATGTATCTCACTCTCTTGTGAGGACTCAGCACAATGATGTAACATGGATACAAACTGAGTCTCCTCATTACTATTGTAATCTAGCCACAAGGTGCCTCGGAGCTCCTGAATGGATCTAGCAGGTGGATATAAGGTGACTTTCTTCCTAGAATCTCCATGAGAAATATACATGTCACAGGAACGACATCCAATGTAATCATCAACCGTAGCAAGCCATGGTCGTCCCAAGATCAAGGGGTGTCCTCCCACAATATTATTTGGTTGAAGCACAATGAAGTCTATGGGGTATTCGCAAAAATATAATGAAACGATCACATCATCCAACACTCATTCTGGCTTTATTTTAGATATGTCCACCAATTCAAGCACAATGGGAGTAGGGAAAATATGGACCAATCCAAGTTGATCCATGGTTTTCTTATTCATAAAATTAATGGCTGCCCCCAGGTATATAAGACCATGAGAGACAAGAACATCACCTATCTGAATAGAGACAATAGGGTTTTTGGGGTTAGTATATTTTTCCATAGGTATACATCCCGTCATTAACTCTGCTGCATTCCAACAAATTTAATGGTTTAGGGTTCCAATTTTCTCCTTCCTGGCTTCTTGAGATAGAGATCCCTAATGATTTTTGTATAGATGGGGATTTATTTGATAGCCTGGAAGAAAGGTACCTTTAGAAAAAGATTCCTAAGCTCAGAAGCCAAGCTAGACTCAAGAATGGGGTCATTCCTCTCCACAACTAG
Organism: Pinus albicaulis; assembly: GCA_034641835.2. Classification (NCBI taxonomy): domain Eukaryota; kingdom Viridiplantae; phylum Streptophyta; class Pinopsida; order Pinales; family Pinaceae; genus Pinus; species Pinus albicaulis. The sequence continues at coordinate 40,413,113 of CM076574.1, forward strand.
CCTCTTTGGATAGGGATGGAAAGGGATCTGAAGATACGGGGATGCGATTAATGGTGACATATCTCATAGAATGGTCAGGAGTTTCCTCCTCACCCTTCTCTTCGATAATCACCATAGGCTTTTTATTTTCTGAGGTTATGATTTTCCCCGATCTCAATTGGAGATCATTAAATCCAACTGGCTTAGATTGATATCTAGATGGAAGAAGTAGTTTCATAGAATGGATCATTTATATCGCTTTGTTATTGGGATTTGGTATGGGTTGAGCAGGCAGTTGAGGAGGTCGAAACAGTGGAGGTAAAGGTAATGGTGGCATAGGTTGACTCAGCTAGGGTAATGATGGTTGTGGCATTGGGTAAGGTGCATATGTTGGAGGGTATGATTGCATCGGTGCATGATAGGAATTTTTTGAATGCTTTGGCCCTCTCAATCCTTGTTGCAAATATTGGGAGGGTTTTCCATAATGGTATTGGTTCCCATGCTACCAATTTTGAGAGTGAATAGTGTTAGGATAGGAATATGGATGTGCATTATAACCAAATAAATGTGGTGGAAGTTCAGGAGCCATACATGCACTTACCCCAGGCCAATTTCTTTGTGCTCCCATAGTATGCAATGATTCGGCTTTAGATTGTCCTCCCTAAAATATAGCTTTTAGCCTAGGTATGGAAGGAAATTTCTTTGTGGCATGGTTCTTTGCACAAATTTCACATTTATTAGTTCTTTTAACATCAAGAGGACATTCTCTTAAAAGAATCTTTTTTTTACATTTTGGACCAAAAATAGATAATGACTCTTGTTCCTCTACAAGTTTTTGCTGAAATTTCAAACAGTCTATTTGTTTGCTAACAGTATTCATTATTTCAATTTTCATATTATCCATTTTTTTCTCCAACCCAATGATCATAGCATCAGTAGATTTAGTTTTCTTATTTCTGTTTCGAATTCATTTACTGGATCTATTTTGATTCCTTGAGAATTTCTTGCACAAGTCACAGATTTGATCAAAAGTTTTATGGGCAATATCTCCTTGTCTTAACAGATTTAAATTATTCCTAGCATCATCAGTAATTCCACGTAAGAACAAGGTCATAATGTTACTCAAATCAAATTTGTGCTTTGACCTTTGAAGGATATACATGAATCTCTCTAAGTAGTCCTCTAGGGTCTCATCATCATTTTGCACAATAGTAAATATTTCATCTTGAATATCTCTAGTTTTACAAGATTCCTGATATTTTGACAAGAACACTCTCTTCATCTATTCCCAAGAGGCTATAGTGTTTCCCCCTAGTCCCATGAACCACTGCAATGTTGCATCCTTGAGATTTGTGGGAAACAACTTCAATTTCTGAACATCAGATGAATAATCATAGCTCCTACACAAAATATCAAATTCAAATAGAAAAGAGTTTGGGTCTTCGTGTACCTTACCATAGAAATGATGGAAGAGCTAATGGCAGTATGTTCTTCATTTTCACTATTAGCACTGGTTTTGATTCCTTTCAAAGCTGCCCTCTTTGTCATTAAATTTTCCTCTAGGTCCTTATGATTCAATTCTTTCGAAACCCCTTTTTAACTATTAAATTCAATTTTTATAGTTAAAAAGCAGCTCCACCCACCCACTAAGATCCATATCATATTTCCTTTTAACTTACCACTTATTTCATTTACCGCAGCTCCACCCCCCACAGCCAGCCTTTGATACATATTATATATTACATATATGATATCGTATATGTCGCTTTCCACACTCAAACATATGACAAGCATTGCCTTTCAGCAATCGACATTTCACAGATCCAAACTTCATACATATCACAATTTTCATCTACTGCAAAACCCTCCGAAATGCGATTTGCAGGATTAGTGGGACCCATATTGGCCTTTTATATGCCTCAAATTCTTTGAAATATTTTATATTATGGTTCTGGCAGTCTTTATCATATTACCAATACTTAACTAAATTTTCACTTGTCCACTTTTAAAAGCCTGTAATGGGGTCCATCACCTTTTTCGCATTGCAAGTTCGCAACATCACTTACCTTTTCCACTTACTTTCGTCCCGGGATTTGTGATAGTCCTTCCTGCCTCGTCACCTACCCCTTAATCTCATTTTTTCAACTTTACACTCTTTCCCTTTTCGCATCGGCATATCGTAAAAACCCTTACCACATTCACTTGTTGTTTATCTGGACCGTCGATGCGCTATAGTGGCCGGACCCATTTCCCTGCCATGCCACCCTTTCCCTACCCCCCATCGCACATCACAAATGGAAATTTTTATGTTTATTGTTAATTTGTCGCAATTTAAGGTTTGTATGTTGCGATGCGATATCAAAGGGACCCACCTTTACTTGCCAAGTCATTTCTATCTGTCGCACTTCGCACTTTGCAGAGTTTAACGTTTACCTCCCCACCGCTCATAACAAAAGTGTTGATTTACGGGATGCGAGTGGGCCCACCTCCTTGTCGCGTCATGTCGTTCCCCACCATAGCTGCTCCACATCACCCTTCCCTACCAATCTAGTGGGTTTTCCATTTTAAACTCAGTTGTGACAAACAAGAAAGGAAAGTAACAACGACAAATTTTCTTTGAAACATATTTCTACCAAACCCGCACCACCATTAATCTTAGCACCAACATGTATCCACAAGGCACCATGCAACATTCAAGGAATAGTCACAAGTTTACAGAAATCTGGCAGCAAAGATTTTAAATATTCGACACCTATCAGCAAATAATAGTATCTTCTTAAAAGCTCAAAGACAGTTTGTCAATATGATTAATTCCATCAGAGTTCTGTTAGGATTGATTAAGTGGTAGGTTTTACTCCCTTGATTTTGAGCACGTAGGTGTCAAATAGTTCCACCTTTCTTGCGGCATTTGAAGACAGTTAGGGAAGGTGGCAGAAAGAAGCTTATGCGGCAGTCAAATAGTTTCATGCTTCAGATTTTGAAGCCTCGAATCATTTAGTGGTTCTAAATTTATTCAATAGTTTGATTTGTTTACTATTTTTAGTGTGTTTGATTTAATTTCATTCCTAAAATTTAGCAGTAGTTTTTTTTTTGAAACTCTTTTTAAGAGTTGAATTTTATATAATAGGGGAGAGGGTTGGTGGCACAAGGACAAGTTCCCTAGCCCTGTTGCTAATCCTCATGTTATTACTAAAGTTGTGTATTATTGAACACATAATATATTCCAGTTACACTCTTGAGTATTCACAGAATCATATGGTGTGTGTATTGTTTTCCCTTTTTTTTTTACATACTTTATCTACCTTTCCATATTTATCATAAAAGTTATATCTTATGTTTTTATAAGTATTATGAACCTCCAAGTCATATGGATCTGTTTTTGTAAGTCTTGTTCCAAGCTTTCATGATGCAGTATGAATTGAATATTGTTCATAAGCATTCCTTGAGGTGGAATTAAACCTTGTTTCATGTTTTTATAAGTCTTTTGATCTGGCATGCATGTTAATCTGTTTTTGTCAGTATTGATTCACCGATCATTCCTGATTCATGAGGTCATGTTAGTCAAAATAATTCCTTGTAATAGGATCCTTTAAATGTAAAGTGAGATTCTTGTAAGTCTTTTATAAGCATTTTTTCACTATACATTTGAGATCTGGAATTTGTGTCATTTTTCCTCCCAGCAGTGGATTTCTGTCCTACAAACCCACCATCTTTCTCCCATTATTCTAATCATTGAACTACACATTTTGCTACCACATCATTTATACAAGTGCCCTCATATGTGTCAAAGATTTTTCATCTGTTCAACATTCCTTTCAGAGTGCTTGAGATCCAACCACTTTCCAAAAAACCCAATAAAATCATAAGAAATAGCCATCGAGCTTAAGATGTGTTTGGTCAAGTGCTTGATGCAGTCCAAGTGTTGATTCAAGAACTAACATATTTTGGTGCATCTACAGGGAGATGAAGGCCTTGAAACAAATTATTCTCCTGAGTTTCTTGTTTTAATTGCTGAAGATCGATTCTTGAAGGTGAACAAGAATTGATAACTTGAAGAGGACTGTAGTTTTTCACCTAGCGACTCCATTGTTCCAGATCTAGTGGCAACTTCACAAGGATGCAGACATCAAATTTTCAGTGGAAGTTTTGGATAAACAAGTACACCTTTCAGAATTTTTAAAGGGACATCATTGCAGAGGTAGCATATAATTTCTTTCCTCATTCAGTAGTCGCTGATTTGGAGTCTTCTTATAGTGCAGAAATTCAATGCTTTATGAGTATACCACATTGTGATTATTTTCAACATGATCTGCACTATGTTATGATATGGATTCTTTCAGTTTTACTCTTAAGATTCAGAATCCATATGAGGTTTTTCAGCTATTTGAATGGTTTTACGAAAAGTTCCATATTGCATGAATATTTTCATTCAAATTAGATTAGAAGTAGAAAATGAATAAGCTTGTTGTTTTGAGCATTTTTTATTAGAGTTCAGTTTTCAGTTTGAATCCGGATTCAGTTTGGAGAAATAAGTTGCAGAATTGAAATTATGCTTTGAATCCATTACCCAATGTCTAGGCATGCTGGTCTTTTTCATTCAATGAGAATAATTGTAGGTTGAAGAAATAATATTTGGATAAGGCACTGGAACTAAAGTTCTTGATAGCTCGCAGGGGGCATATCATCCCCAATTAGAGCCATTGTTAGCACTGGTTTTGATTCCTTTCAAATTTTCCCTCTCCATCTTTTTTTTTGGCCTATATCTCCTTATGAATCAATTCTTTCAAAACCCATTTTTAACTATTAAAATTAAATTTTTATAGTTAAAAAGCAGCTCCGCCCACCCAGTAACACCATATCATATTTCTTTTTAACTTACCACTTATGTCATTAACGCAGCTCTGCCCCCCATAGCCAACCTTTGATACATATCATATATTACATATATGATATCGTATATGTCACTTTCTGAACTCAAACATATGGAAACCCTTACCTTTCATCGCAATTGGCATTTCACGAATCCAAAATTCATACATATCATAATTGTCATCTCCTACAAAACCCTTCGAAATGAGATTAGCGAGATTAGTGGTGTTAGGTCCTTGTAATTTGGTAGATTAGGAAGACCAAATAGACAAGGGTAACATCAAACCAACTTTGGAGTCCTAGGACCTAGCCTTCCTGGACTCAGAGAGGGCTCTCTCAATATTTGATAAAAGATGACTTGTTTGTTTTAGGATGTTGATTTTAGGCTAGTTAAATTGATAGGGTTTGTTTGTTTGTTTTTTGGGTTGGGTAGGTTGTCAAGAAGGACAGATAGAGGAAGAGAAAATCAAACCATTGGGCTATGGGGTCTATGAAAGGCTTAAAAAGGACAACAATGAATCAAGGGTGTTTCATAGGGAAAGTTAACAAAGCCAAATGGATCTTAATAGCTTAGGTGGATATGCAATGAACATTAAATTGTGAATTTAGTAGGTTTAAATGGAAATTAAGAATCCTTTAACATACTATAACAAGAAAAGCCTTTAATATTACTATGCTTGAGAAACAACCAAAGTGCAGGGCACACCATAGACCTCTTTGACCAAACCCTAGTAAATAAACTTCAAGACAACAATCTAGTAATCATAGAGAGCAGTTAAGAATTCTCTAATCATTACTTTCAGAAAAGGAGAAAATTTGAATTCTTTAATCAAACATAGCAGAGGAAAACATAAAGATAAAGGATGCAGACAGAAATAGGGTGCCAAGATAGCATATCCTATTCTAAAATTTATGTTCTTCTATAAGAGAAAGGATGAAACAATATGAAAACTGAAGGAAACAAATACTAAATTAGAACAACATCACCATTAAATAGGTTCATGAATCCCATTAATATGCTTGCTCCATTGATGCTCAATCCAAAGCAATCACAACACTCCAAAGACAATTTCTTCAATAAACTCAAAGTATATATCATATTGAGCTCAACAATCAACCAAAAATCACATTGAGGCTTACATGCAGTATTTAAATACCAAAATGGTGAAGTAAACCCTAGCTATGGTTTTATAAGTCATATATTACATTATAAATGTATTTGACCATTGAGACCATGCAAGGCCCAAGGCACAAATATCCTAAACTCATTAAATGCAAAAATAGCTTCTAACATAACTCAGAAAATTTTAGAGATATTTATCCTTTAAACCCTCAAAATATATTTTTTCAATAACTTTGATGTGTTTTTTTTACTTTCAGGCAAGGGCGCAGTGCCATGTCAAATGCGCAACACCAAATCTAGAAACAACACCTATTTTGCAACTGATTTTTGGAGGCCTTCCCGATGTCCAAATGAACTATATGATAGCTCATTTGAAATCTTGTCCTGTCTAGTTTCAAAATATGCCTTTAGTTTTAAAAATGGATTCAATTTACATGCTCAAAAATCCATTCTCCCAAGACTGCTCATTCTGCAGCGCCAATGCTGAAAAGAGGGCAGAAAGGTTTTTTTTTTATGGTTTTTCTCCCTTTTGGGGGACCAATTCTGCTCCAAATGACCTAACTTATTCTGTGGGTGATGTGATAGGCATGAGAAACATGCAAATGTAAACCTTTTTTCAATTGAGTGCCCCAAAAAAGAGTGCAGCACCAGTGGCACTGCGCGTTGGCCATTTTTCTGCAAGCCAAATAGTCAAAATTTCAAAATGTGCACCAAGTGCCAAAATTTGGAATTCACCTTGCTGATCATGCTTGGGATTCTTATAGGGATACATTAGCAAGGATTTCATGTTTCTCCTTCTCCTTTGCCTCATTTATGGCTTAAATCTTTGTAAGGGCTCTTTTGAGCTTGGCCCTTGCAATCTTGTTTCTTAATACATAATGCCTTTCCATCTTCTTCTAAAGGTCAATGTTTCTTTTTGCATTCTCAAGTTGATCCTCTAAGTGCACATTGGCTCTCTCTAGCCAAGATTCTCTGTCATAGCCGATCTCCATGGCAAGCAGCTCACTTCGAGCGAGCTACTCTACCAATTTTGTCTCTTACTCCCTCTCCCAGGCTAACACCTTCTTCAACCCAACTGTCCTTGGCATCTTCCTAGGAAGTTCTTCTTCCTCATCCTCAATGTCATAAAGAGTGCCCAAGGTCTCATCTAGCTTAGCCTTGGACTTTCCAACCTCTTTTAAATCTCTGATAGCTCTAACCTCACTGATGCCTTCTCTGTCTCTAACTGTTGGTTTTCTATCTCAAGGAAGTTGATCACATTTTTGGCCCGCCAAGATTTGTTTGTAGCTCCATAATCTGGGCATCCTTTCTCTTGAGCAGCATGTTTATGATCCTCTTCTCATTTTGATTCTCACTGTTAAGGTGAATTAGCTAAAACTCTTGCTCAGTTTCATGCTCATCTTCCTCCTCTTCAACATGACCTTTTCCTTACCTTTTTCAAGCTATTTTTTTTTATGTAGAAGGCAGTGCCCCTTCCAAAATTTGTGGAGAAAACACCTGCCTATGACCTCTTTGATAGGTCAAAGTAAAATACTCTATGTCAACCATCTCAGTGTCATCTATCTCACTGCCCTCATCATTGTTTGATGTTGTGTCATGAGGTGAGGGTGAAGGGCTGTGGGAAGGTGATGAAGGAGGATCATCATGAGGTGAATGAATGTGAGTGGATGGGGATGTGGAAGGGTCATCATGGGGTGAAGGAATGTGAGTGAGTGGAGATGTAGGAACAACACGAAGTGATGGAGAAGTAGGAATGGTAGGATGAGATGAGGAAGGTATATCTTTTTTATGATGGCCTTCTGGAATAGTGAACACTGCATTGGAAATGAAGATCTCCCATGGAATGTCATTTTGTTGTAGTTGGTGCATAAAAACCATCCTGATAAATGAGTGATGGAACAGGCTTTGCATCTGCTAAGGGTAGCTTCTCTTTTTTCACTATGTATGCCATTTTAACAATGGTTTGGTAAAGGCAATAGGGTATGTGCAACATCCTCACTCTATTAAAATGCATAAGTAGCCTGATGTGGTATGAGTAATGTTGTGTAACCAGCTCCAAAAATAGAAGAAAAGAGATATCAACGCCTTAGAAATAAGCCACTTCGAGGGGGAAACCTCCAATACATTACATAAATGAACAAATCTTGGATGATACAATTTACAAAACCTCCTTTCTATATATAGGAGTCCATGGGGCCATAATGTAATCCTAGTGGGGCCACAATGTAATCCTAGCTGACCTAACAATAATAATTTAAGGGCACAATAATAACAATATGGGAGTTACAAGGGTACAATAATAACAATAAGGGGGTTACACTAACAACAATAAGGGACTATACTAGTAATATAGGGACCTAACATGCCCCTCTCCTTCAAAAAAGTGTTGTCTTCAACGCTTGAGTAGCTTTGGGTGCTTCTGTATAAAATTCTCATCCTCCCATGTAGAATCTTCAGTGGGTAAGTTCTTCCACTTGATGAGATACTCTGAAATTGATCGATTCCGTAGCTGACGAGTTCTTGTTTCCATGACCGCTTCAGGTTCCAATATGATTTTTCCTTCCTCATCAAGTTATGGCAATATTGTTTGAAATGGAATATTTTCACCTATAACCTTCTTTAAGCATGAAACATGGAAAACTGGATGTACTCGCGAAGAAGCAGGAAGCTCCAATTTGTATGCCATAGTACCAATCTTTTGTAACACCTTGTAAGGACCATAGTACTTTGGCGATAATTTATTATCCTTCTTTGCTTGCTTGAGGGACATTTGTTTGTATGGTTGTAGCCGTAAAAATACCCAATCTCCTACATCAAAACGTCTCTCGCTACGATGTTGATCTGCCTGTTGTTTCATTCGATTTTGTGCCAAATTCAGGTTATCCTTTAAGAGTTGGAGAACTTCTTGCTGATGCTCGATGTGATCTTCCACTGCTTGAACCTTCGAATTTTCCCTTAAAGATGATGTGATGGATGGTGGATGATATCCATAAAGTGCCATAAATGGGGTCATTTTTGCTGCGGTATGGAAGGAAGTGTTATACCACCATTCAGCAAGAGGTAACCACTTGACCCATTGTGTTTGTTTATCAGATACAAAACAACGAAGATATCCTTCCAAACATTTATTTATTATCTCAGTTTGACCATCATATTGAGGATGATAAGATGAGCTATGAGCTAATTGAGTACCCAAACAAGAAAATAACTCCGTCCAAAAATTTCCAGTAAAAATGGGATCTCTGTCGCTCACGATAACCCTTGGGCTTCCATGTAGCTTTTGAATTTTGTCCATAAATGTAGTAGCAACTGTACTTGCTTTAAATGGATGAGATAATGCACAAAAGTGTGCGTACTTGGTAAGTCTATCAACTACCACCATGATGACACTCTTTCCTTCGGACTTAGGTAAACCTGTGATAAAATCCATTGAAATCTCCTCCCAATGTTGACTGGGAATGGATAAGTGTTTGGAAGTCTGTGATCTTCATTGTCTCTATTTTATTCTGTAGCATCAAATAAACATTCTGCCTAAACTTTTGAAATATCGATTTTGGGCATCTAAAAATGTTCTTCACCCTGTGGTAAGTTTTTAAAAATCCTGAGTGTCCTCCTAAAGGAGAAGTGTGCAATTCCAAAAGAATCTTTTGTTTTAGTTGGGAATTATTACAAAGATATAAGTGATCTTTGTACCATAAGGAATCATTTTTCCTACTAAATGTATCAGATGTACTAGGATCTTGCTGCAACTTTTGAATGAGTGTCCATACGTCTTTGTCCTTCTTCCATTCATCTCTTGCTTCAATTATCCAATCTGGATGGATAATAGAAATGGCACAAAGAAATGCTTCCACCTCTTCATTCTTTCTTGAGAGTGCATCTGCAACAACATTAATCTTTCCTTTTTTGTAGATTATTTCAAAGTCATAACCCAACATCTTTGTGACCCATTTTTGCTGCTCTTCTGAAGATAGTCTTTGTTCCAAAAAGTGTTTAAGACTATCATGATCAATTTTTAACTTGAAGTGTCTTCCCATTAGGTAAGTTCTCCATTTCTTTAGTGCATGCAGTATTGCTAACATTTCCTTCTCATAAATAGGTTTCTGTAAATACTTTCCTATGATTGGACGACTTTCAAAAGCAATGGGTCTTCCTTCCTGCATTAAAACTGCACCAATTCCATTTCCTGAGGCATCACATTCCACAATAAAGGTTTTTGTGAAGTCTGGCGTAGCTAAGACCGGTGGTAGGCACATTGCCTCTTTAAGATGTTCAAAGGCCTTAGTTGCTTCAGGAGTCCATGAAAATGCATCTTTCTTCAATAATGTTGTTAGAGGTGCTGCTATTCTCCCATAATTCTTAACAAACTTATGATAATACCCTGTTAACCTGAGAAATCCTCGCAACTGCTTTATGGTTGTGGGGACTTTCCATTCCTTAATGGCTTTAATTTTGTTAGGGTCTACTTTAACACCCTCGTGAGATACAATATGACCCAGATATTCTACCTCTTGTACTCCAAAGAAACATTTGGATGTTTTTGCATATAATTGTTTCTCCTGCAATAGTTTTAGCACCCTTTCAACATGGTCAACATGATCCTTCCAAGACCTGTTATAGATTAGTATATCATCAAAAATTACTAGCACAAATTTTCTAAGGAAGGGTTTGAAAATGGAATTCATCAACCTTTTAAATGTAGAAGGTGCATTGGTAAGGCCAAAAGGCATGACCAAAAATTCTTAATGACCCTCATGAGTTTGAAATGCTATTTTTGGAATATCTTCAGTCTTCATTCTAATTTGATGATATCCTCAACTAAGATCCAACTTGGTAAAATAAATTGCTCCATGTAATTCATCCAATAATTCATCAATCATAGGAATGGGAAATTTATCTTTAATGGTGAGCTTATTGAGCTCCCTATAATCCAGACACATGCGCCATGATCCATCCTTATTGTGTACCAATACTACAGGATCAGAGAAAGAACTTTGACTAGGTTTAATTATACCCACCTCTAACATTTTTACAATCATACGTTTATTTTCGCTCTTTTGGACATAAGGATATCTATAAGGCCTGATGTTTGGAGGAACACTTCCTGGAATCAAATGAATAGCATGATCATGATCATGAATAGGTGGGAGTCCTTTTGGAGTTTCAAACACCTTGGAATGATTGTCCAAGACCTATTGGAGATCTGCAGAAATAGATGATTTTGATGTTGGAACTTCTAGTGAGCATAATTGTGCAATTACGCCTCGTTTTTATTTCTTTAGAAGATTTTTCATGACATTAGAGCTTATTATCTTTCTCGGATTCCCCACAATACCCCATATTTTGACTTCCTTTCCTTCTGAAAAAATTTCAAGAAACGTTCTTGAAAATTAAAAGCTTTCGTCCCCAAAGATTGTAACCATTTTACTCCTAGTACAATATCAGCACCTCCCATAGGAATGGAAAGCATTGGACTATTCAATACATATCCCCCCATGGTTAACTTGATATTATGGCATTTTCCAGAGCAATTTATAGTTCCTCCATTTGCAACCGTCACTTGACATTCTGGTGCTGGGTATAGGAAACAATTTAATTCCTTAGCTACCTTACAATGAATAAAATTATGGGTGCTACCTGAATCAATCAACACTATTACCTTTTTCTTCTTAATATGTCCTTCTATCTTGAGAGTTTGAGGAGTGGTGATTCCTGCCAATGCATTACACGATATGGTCGGACTCATTTCTTCCTCTTCTACAGCTGGTTCCTGGTGTATATCCTCTTCTTGTTCATTTTATTCTTCCTCTTCACAATCTATGTAAAATAATTTCTTCTCAGCACACTTATGACCTTTAGTGTATTTGCTATCACAACTGTAGCAAAGCCCTTTTGCTATTTTTTCTTCCAATTGTTGTGGTGTCAACCTTGTAGGTTGTGGAAATATAGGCGTAGCAACACTTCCTTATTTATAGAAGTGAGTGGTAGGCTTCCTTGTCGCCATAATTTTACATTCAATTTTTCTTGCCAACATGAATGCCTTCTCCAATGAATTAGGTTCCAAAACGCGAACTTCATGTTGGATGTTATCCTTTAAAGTGCCTATGAAGAGATCAATCCTGTGTTCCTCTAGAATATCAGTTACCCTTATATTCAATTTTTGGATGTCCTCAATGTGCTCCCCCACTAAACCCTTTTGTTTGAGATTTATCAATTGGCTAAAGAAGGTGTTTCTCTTTTTATCCTCATAATGTGCTATCATTTCCTCCATAAAAATTGACCAAGTGACAATTTTTTTACGAGAGCAAAGGCATCGATACCATACAAATGTATTTTATTCTAAATGTAAAGTTGCAATGTGTACCTTTTGTGTGTTTTGCACATTATGGACATCAAAATATTGCTCCATCTGTAGTATCCATGTTACAGGATCCTTTCCATCAAACTTCCTCATATCCATTTTTGGAATATGGTGGTTCTTCCTGCCAACATTAGAGTTTATGAAATCACGATTAACATTTATTTTGTTCTCATCATGAGTTTCCTCTACTATCTTTTCACCATTAGGAAATATTTCTTGTATCAACTTTGTCAAACCTTCCATGTCTGCTTTTAGATCATTCTTCATGTTTTCCATGTTGTCTTTCATTTTTTCATCGATCTTAGCTTCCATACCGACTTCCATGCCATATATCTTAAGATTCCACACCTTTCTTCAAACCATCCATATTATTCTTCCTACATCCATCTTCACTTCCACGCCTTTCTTCAAAACTTCCATTTCATTTTTTGCTGCTCTTTGCGAGAGCGAAATTTGGTGCACTTGCTCTTGTAATTTTGATAGATCATGCTGCAATTCTTCATCTTCATGAGTCATAGTAGAGCCTTCTGAAGGCTTAATGGGTGTTGAATTATTTTTATGGGGCATTTTTTAGAACTCAATACTGATATCTATTCTAAAATATGCCCTTGGAATCAATTCAAATTTATTCTTCAAACAAGACTTATGCAATTCGGAAAAACAAAAATAAAATAAAATACACACCTTTTTCTTGCTTTTGAGAAGCTCGATATTGAAATTGGATTATCTCTGTGATTAGGACTCTTCAATATCTTAAATTCAGTACTGAAGTAGCCCTATAAATTATGTTTTGAATGCCACAGGTCTGACCTGATTTGTATTCTCCAAGACAAAGTTATGTCCAATCTCCCACAATGACCTAATTATGGACTGGTTCAGTAGAGCGAACTTGTACAACTTGACACGTGTCACTGTTTCATCCTTCAGCTCTGAAATTGATAGCCAAGAAACTATATTCCATGTAATTGGACCAATTTTTACGGCACTCCAATCCGATGCTCAGAGAGAGAGTTATGAAACGTTTCCCACGATCACCTCTTTGAGATGAAATTTGGTAGCCTGAAAAAGAACTGCCTTCCACAGATCATATCTCCAAAAATATTGCAAACCAAGCTCTGAAATTTTTTGAAGAGTTTCCTCAGGAATTCGGCTTTGCACCCTAAAAATTTCAGATTCTAAACCTTCGTAGAAAAAAATTTATAGTGAAAATTCCACGATGACATGTTTAGAGCAGCGAAACCCTAAAATCCAAAGCTTTGATACCAAATGTTATGTAACCAGCTCCAAAAATAGAAGAAAAGAGATATAAACGCCTTATAAATAAGCCACTTCGAGGGAGAAACCTCCAATACATTACGTAAATGAACAAATCTTGGATGATACAATTTACAAAACCTCCTTTCTATATATAGGAGTCCATGGGGCCATAATGTAAGCCTAGTGGGGCCACAATGTAATCCTAGCCGACCTAACAATAATAATTTAAGGGCACAATAATAACAATATGGGGGTTACAATGCTACAATAATAACAATAAGGGGGTTACACTAACAATAATAAGGGACTATACTAGTAATATAGGGACCTAACAAGTAAAGATGGGAGAACCTTCCCTCACATGTAAAATACTTCATGATTATTCTCATCATAGGTGCATATCTACCAAGCAGATGAGAGAAAGGAAAGATGGATTTGTTGTGGTCTTTATACATGGGCTTAAGGTATGGCTCAAAGTAACTCATGTCAAGGTTAGCTTGCTTGAACCATTTCTCCCCTACACTAGGTATGCCTATGGCATTGGCAATAGCATCTGTAGATAGCTCAAAAGTGACACCTACAAAGTTAAATTGTTTGTCATGCAAGTTAATGATAAATAGTGTAGTTAGCTAAGAGTGGTTTTGCACCTGCTGCTCCTTTTCACAAAATTCATAGCATCCTACATGTCTGAAACAAGAAACAGTAAGGGGAGATTCCATGAGCTCTCTTGTACTGAGGGGTTCAAATATATTGATCTTTCCTCCTTTGTGATCATGCCTCCTTGTCATTTGGGCCTCCACACCACTGCCACTGTCCTCTGACATTGTAAACTTTGCCTTTATAAAACCCTGGAGTGTAAATGGAAAGGAGATGAAGGGATGGTAAGAAATGGCAGTTTTGGCAATTGAATGAGATGAGTGAGTGAGGGTATAAGTGTATGAGAATGAGTGAGAGGCTAAAAAACTAAATGAAAACCCTCCAGCTATGTAAATACTCTACATATCACTGACACTCTATCTAGGAAGATGAAATGAAGTTCAATCAGTGATTTCAAGCTTGAAATTTAGGGTTTCTCTTAGGGTTTTATTTCATTCATTTAGAAAACACAAAAATTACTTGAATATGAGTGTATGTAAGTTAATTACCTCTTCCTAGTGCTTTAGAAAACCTTGGAGGAAGCTTGAAAGGTTTTTGAAGTGGTTTGAGTGGTTTTAGGGCTTAGAAACCCTTCCTAGCCACAGGCGCAATACCAAAGCCGAGGGCGCAGCACCAGGCTAAGTACACAGCGCCAAGGGTATTTCTTCACAGGTTTTATGGGCAAGAGTGCAGCGCTCTACCAGGCATGCAATGCCTTCACAAATTTCATGGGATAAAAGTGCCAAGGGTGTAGCGCCAAAAGACTTTGCCCAAATTCACTTAGAAAACTCACAGATTTTTCTCTCTTTAGTGCTCTTATTCTTTTGCAAGATAACAATGATTCATTTAAGTGTAAAATGAGTTTTTATACACTTGGGAACTTGATTTAATAATGAAAAACCCACTTTCAAATGTTTGAAACTCTTTTTCCATTTTTCACTGATATTCTTTGACTTTTTTCTTGCAGGTTTGATGAAGTCATGAAATTTGCTTTTCTTCTGACCCTTGAGGCATGATATGTTCATTTTGACACCTTTGGGAGATTACACACAATAGCATCTCCAAAAATTCTCTTTTTCTTCCACCATGGAGTTCAACTTACCATTTTACCTTCTTTGGCCACTTTCTTCGAAACCCTAGGTGTCTGGAGTGCTTTTCAACAATCATCAGTGTTGTCTTCTAAGTTCTCTATAGCCCTTTCAAGTTCATTCATTTATGTCCAGTTCACCTCACCTTTTCCATTTTTATTTAATATTTTCTGATAGATTTTCTTCATGTTTGGATTTGTGTGTCTCCTCCAAGTCATTTCTGCAAGTGGTCATTGTTTTGGCACTCAACTGGACCATCAAGTTTATAAACCCTAATTCTTTAAATGATCAAGTTGTTTCCCCTTCCTTTTCTGTAAGTTGATTTCATTCAAGAATAGACATTCCACTTCATCAATACCTTCTGTTGACAAAGCCTTCAACACTCCTGCAGAAGTGCTAAACTCTGCTCATTTTTCTCATTTGCAAACTTTGAACTGATAAGGTAATCTTCTTTAGAAATATTTTAGGTCCTTCTTGAATAACCATGTCTTGAAATTCTATTACATCTGAGCCAGATTCTAGCAAAGGAAAAGTAGTGCCTAAAACATCTAATGATGACATTAAAACATGTGAAACCCTAATTGACCTAGTGGGAGGGTCCTTTGACCTGATTTTGATTGGAATTTGACTTGGAGTCTTCTCAAGTGAAAACGAAGTATTGTCAAAAGTGTTGTATTGAAGATCCAAAATCCAATGTACTTGATTTATCTAAAGAGCCTACAAAGATATTTTTTAGACCATCAATGCTTGAGGGTCCTGGGAACATGGGGATGAGTTAGCTATAGGAAAACCCTAGAGGGAAGGTGGAGTTTAGTGACAAGGGGAAAATAGGGCAATGAGGTCATAGGCAGGGAAGGAGGATGAAAATGAGAGATATAAGCCTATAAGGATTTTTTAGGAGGAACAGGGTTACCATGAAATGGGAAATTGATGGAATAGTGAACAATTTTCTATAAGGATAATGAAGGCAGTGAAATTTATGAAACTCACAACATTCAAGGAAGGTTGTTTTCAGAAATCTATAAACACCCTTTAGTCATCCAAATATAGTGAAAAATATCGATGACTAATAGTGGCTCCACTTGGGGAGGGTAGCTCCTTTTAGGAGGTGTCAAGAACCTCAGAGTTCAGATCTTTGGTTTTGCAGATAAGAAGCCTCACATGCTTGTTGACTTCTTCATGTTCTTTCATTTTCAAGACTGATCTTTGCTGCTACTCTTGGAAGCCATGATCTTATAATATAAAAAACATGATTTCTTCAATATCAAAACTACCTACCCATGATACCTTTCCTAACATTTTTTCTTCACTTGGGTGCATTTGGATTGGCAAACCCTTGACATCATTTTTTTCTTTTGAAAGCATAAAAACTATCTACTTCTACCCTTATCACTTCCAAGGGCTCAAATTAGACTAATGATCTCTTTTATTCTCTACCTAATCTACTTATCTGTCAAGGTTGAACATTTTGACATATTTTCATTCTCTAATCTATCGACACAAAATTTAAAACATGACCAAATCAAGGTTGTGCTGTTTGATTTGTCATGAGCTGTGGAATCTTGGACAAGTGGCACACATATTTTATTTTTGTACAAGTAAATATAGAAACTTTAGGGCTTATGATTTGGATTTTGTTACTCATTGCTCTCATTTCTCTTTGGTTCAGATTTAGGCTTTGGGAACTAGCATCTTTTCCTAACCTAGTCTACTTGATAAGCCAAGTTTAAATGGTTTGGAAAATCTTTCTTCTCTAACTTATCAGTAGAAATTTAAAACATGTTCAATCATGGTTAGGCTTATGATTGAACAATAATTTTCTTTCTCAAATTAGTGGCATTTTGATTTGCACACTTTCTGACATACTCTTTTTTGGTATGGGGCTTTACCTCTTCTTTTAATCTTCCCTCTTTTTCTTATTTTCTTTGTTTTTGTGTTTTTCATTTTTTTTGATCTTCTACTGAAGAAATTTTATGTACAATGAACAAATATTTAAACTAATAATTTCAACAAAAATAGTGCTTGAGCATCCTGCCATTGACAGGACCTCCAAACAACTCTATTCCATCCATTTCTTGTAAACAGAATGCATTTTTACCTCTTATTGAATGGATGATGTATGGACCTTTCCATAGATTTTCAAATTTTCCATGGTTTCCTTTGTCCTCTTTTCTTGAATCCCACTTTAGTACTTTGTCTCCAATATGGAAATCATTTGCCTTGGTCCTCTTATCAAATATTTTCTTGATGCTCTCCTGCACTTCTTGTGTTCTATTGTATACTTCTTCCCTTGATTGCTGCAAATGAATGGTTTGATTTAGCCTCCTTTGTATATCATTCTCTTCTGATTGTACCTGTTGAAGGAGCTTCATCACTGGGACTCCCAAGGATGTTGGAAAAACTACATCCATGCCATACACTACTGATAGGGAGACATGTTAATTGATTTCTTGCTTGTTAACCTATCTACCCATAGTGCATGCAGTAATTTGTTGTTCCGTGATTTTTTTTTCTCCTCCAACAACTTCTTGATGATGTTTACCAAAATTTTGTTAGAGGACTCTTCCAACCCATTACCTTGAGGGTAATAAGCTGTAGAGTGCCCTAATGTAATGTGATACTTGTGGAAAAAATCCACCATTCTCTTGGAATTGAATGCGGCAGCATTATCGGTGATAATATTTCTCGTACAACCAAATCTGGACATAATATTGGTTTCAAGTAATTTGATGATTACCAAGTCAGTGGCATTCAATGAAGGAATGGCTTCTATCCATTTGGTGAAATAGTCAGTTGCAGTGAGGATCCATTTGTGTTGGGAAAAGGAGGCAGGGTGGATTTCTCCAATGAAATCTAAACCCCACTATTGAAAAGGAGTTTCAACACTGATAGGGTGAAATGGAAAAGGCAATAGTTTTCTCTTTCCCTCAAATATTTGGCATTTATGGCAAGTCACTACTAGCTATGGATATCAGGGAAAAGAGTAGGCCAATAGAAACTAGCTCTAAGGATTTTGTTGGCAGTGATTTTCCAATAGAGATGACCTCCACACTCTCCTTCATGAAACTCATGCATGATTTTGTCTACATCATATTTAAGTAAACATTTGAGCAAAATACCAACATAATTTTTCCAATGTAAAACTTTGTCTAGAATGAAAAAATTTACAGCTTTTAGTTTCAAGAATTTGGCCTTTGTTTTGGACAAACTGGGAGGATAATTTAGATTAAAAAGAACATATAATATGTAATCATACCAGGGTGAGTTCAGAAATGCTTCTTCAATAGGTGGAGTCACCAGCTCCTCTTGTTCATCCAAGGAATGTATCATGTTTATGACTAATGCTTGAAATTTTGCTTCCACCATCATTTTGGCCAATCCTTGCCCTTTTATTAGCTTGGTGGGCTTGATTTCCAAATCATACTCTAAAATGACAGCAATCCATTTACCTCTCTTACCATCAGGGTCCTGAGTTAGTATGTCCTTAACCACTGCATGAGGAACAAAAGCAATGACATGTGAATACAAGATGTAAACCTTGAATATTTTAATGCTTTGATTAAGGAAAAATCTTGTTTCTCCATGATGTTATATTTCAAAGTTGCATCTCTTAGTTCCCTGTTGAAGAAAGATATGGGTTGTTCTTGTTCCATTATGTTCTTTTGTATCAATACTGCAACAATGGTGTGTTCTGATGCAAATGAGAAGATGAAAAAATCCTTGGTAAAGTCAAGGTTGATTAGAACTGGTGTTTGGGTAAGTGCTTGTTTTACCAGTTCAAAGGATTGCTTTGCTTATATGGTCCATTTGACTCCTATTTCTCTTTTCAACATTTTTGTAATTTTTCTTAGGAGTTCAGCAAGGTTTTGTATGAATCTTCTTAGGAAGTTGATCTTTCCAATGAAATATTGCAGCTCTTTGATGTTCCTAGGATGACTGATCTGCAATATACCTTCATTCCTTTTTGGGTCTATTTTGATTCCTTCTTCAAATATGATGTGGCCTAGAAGTTTTCCTTATTGAAGGCCAAACAGAGTTTTCTTATGATTCAAAGATAAACCATACTTTCTACACTTTTCAAAGACTTTTCTTAAGTGAGCTAGTTGTTCTTCATCGGTTTTTTAGTAAACAGTGATGTCATCAAGGTATATCACAATGAAGTAGCCCATTTCTTTCGAGAAAGAAATGTCCATGGCTCTTTGAAAAGTGGCCTCGGCATTCATTAACCCAAAAGGCATTTTGACATACATGAAGGTGCCCCAAGGTGTAGTGAAAGCTCTTTTGTGCTGATCACTTGGAAGTACTAGCACCTGATTATAACCAGAAAAACAATCAAGCAATAATATTCTTTTAGAACCCACTACCCTCTGCAGTATATGATCCATCTTAGGTAAAGGGTAGTTATATTTTAGGGAGGCTTTGTTAAAATTTATAAAGTCTATGCACAGCCTAATTTCTCCTGTCTTCTTCCTCACTGACACAAGCTTTGACACCCATTTTGAGTACCTGAGTGGGACTATTATTCCAGCATCATACATACTTTTTATTTCTTTCTCAGCTAGAGGCATTAGGACAGGGTTTATCCTAAGCAATTTCTGCTTGAATGGTTTTTGGTTTTCCTTGAGAGGGATATTGTGCTGAATTATTTTTGTGTCATAGGACTTCAAGTCCTCATAGCCCCATGAAAACACATCTTTGAACTCTTTGAATAGCTCCATTTATTTCTATTTTATAAGGAGTGGAAATGTTTTGGACAGCTTTATCATTTTAGGTTCTTCTTCACTACCTATCTTGCATTCTTCTACATCAATTTTGGTAGGTTCCATCTTAGGCTTTCTAGAAACATCGTTGAAATCAAAGAATTCTTCTAAGGGGGAAAGTCCTCTTGGTAATAAGTTATATTTTCATTGGAATACCTCAAGGTCCCTTTTGTCTAAATCTTCAAACAATTCTGCCTCAAGAGGGTGTTCTAGCATATTTATATCAGCAATACAAGCCAGCTCTATTTTGTGTGTTTGTTCCTTAGCAGGGCAGTCCTCTTGATGATCTGAGTTTGATTTTGGCATTTCAAACTTGGTTTTGGGCTGCAATAATTCTTCAATCTATTTTTCATTTTCAAATACTTTCCAATAATTTATTTTATCAGAGACTTTTGGTCTGTATTTGACCTTTACTGTGTATTGTTCATTGGCATGAGGTAGTTGGCAAGTGCTAGCAACAAAGGCTAGTTCATTTGCAAGGTTGTTCTGAGTTCTTGGGACAGAATTAAGTTCATATTTTTCAAATGTCTTTAGGAGGTCTAAGACAACATTTCTATATTCTCTTAGCTTAGGATTCTTGGCTAAATATTCTCCTTTGATTTTCCTAATGATTAGCTCAGAATCCCCTAGAACATAAATCCTCTTAGCTCCTATATTTTTCAGCATTTGTAACCATAAGAGAAGAGCTTCATACTCTGCAATATTGTTGCACATTGAAAATCCAGCTTGTAAGAGTGACCTTGATTAGTGTTGTGTATCCAAACAACTTCTCTTGAATCAACTTTGCCACAAGAGCCATCAAAGCTGATGTTCCAAAGTGTTTCAAGTTAATATTCACCATTATGTTGTTGCCCATGGCTGCTAGGGTTTTGGCTGTCATGTTCTTCATTTTTTGTTTGGTTTGACTATTCTGACAGGTCTTTCTCTTCCTCTTTTTTCATTTACTTTTTCATTAATTTCATCTTCATTGTACAAGATAAATGAGTCAAGGTTTGAATGGATAGAATAGAGAGGGGTGTTGTTTGGCCTATCTTGGTTGCTTACCATGTATTTCATGTGAGATTCTCTGTATAGTCTTTATATTTGGTTAAAGACTAGAATGGTAGCATATATCATGTCCATTTGGATGTTTCTTTAGAGTTTGGCTCCCCATGATCTAGATAAAAGCATGCCATACTTTAGTGGAATGTCAGCCACTACAATGTCCATGACTCGGCTCTTAGCTGGTATTTGTGCCAGATTGACACACAGATCTTTGATCAGGCCCATGCATTTAACTCTACTTGAATAAAAAGAGTACAAGCCTTTGTATGGTTTGGTTATTTAGAGGCCTAATCTCTCCATCACTACCTTTGGCATAAGGTTGTGTGAAGCACCAGAGTCTATCATAGCATTGTGTAAGATTTTTTCATGAATGTTAAAACTGACATAGAATGGAGGGAAAACTCCTTCTTGGAATTTTCCCTCTACTTCCGGTCCAAACAACAACTCTGGCTTGTCATCAATTAGATTTAGAGTATTAGTGTCATTTCCTATGTTTAAAGTTTTCAAAACTTGAGATTGATATACATCTTGAGTCACCAGTTCAGTAAGGGGTATGCATATTTTGATCTTGGCAATTTCACCCTCAATATTGAATGGTGTTTGTGTTCTTGGCATATTTACATCAGTTTTATCATACATGGTCTTTTCAACAACCTTAACTTGCTAAGTTTTATTTGTAATGTTAGTTAAAGAAGTTTTTTCAGGGCCACTAGTTGATGTACTAGGGCAACTTTGGTCACTATTATATTGGTTGATTTAATTTTTTCTTTGATCAAAATTCTTAGCTATGGTGTTCGTATTTTCTGTTGTCTTTCTAGGACTACTTTAAAGGGTCTTCCTAGCATAAATTTCTGATTTGTTCCTCTTGGGAATGTCTTGTGTTTTCCCACTTCTGAGGTCATACTACCTATGCACCTACATGATGGAATTTTCAAATCCTAGTTTGTATTCTTCATAACCCTCATAAATTCTTTCAGTTTGGTTTGAGGAAAATAGACCTTGTTCTTCTTCTGTGAGAAAAACAACATCCTCATTATTGGATTCTATTAGATTGACATGATTTTCTTCCGGCTCCTTAGTCTCTCTCTCCTCTTCATCTACATAGTTTTCTTGGAAATGAGGTCTGATTTGCTTGTCATTTTCTCTTTGTCTGATTTGAGGAGGCTCTCTTCTGAAGTTTTGGTTTCTATTTCTGTTTTGGGGGTTTGTTTGGTTTTCCCTAGGAGGTGCTCTTTAATTCAAGTTAATTCTCTCCATCATCATTTCCATTGTCCTAACTAGACTGTCAATTTTAGCATTAGATGTGGAGGCCATGGTTTCCTCTTTGTATGTAACCTTCTTTTTTGCTCTTAATCTAGACCTTTTAGCATTTATGTTTGCTTCTACACTTATTTCTTCCCTTTTCATGTCTTCTAAGGTAAGGGGATCTCTTTCTCTTAATTGATAAGACATGTCTGAATCAAATCCATCCAAAAATTTTACTAAGGTTAGGCCTTATGGGGGTTTCATGTGGGGAGGGAGTGCATTATATACATTGTTGAACCTAGTGGAGTAGTCTTGGACACTTTCCCCAACATTCCTCTTAAGTTTATCATACTCTAATAGGAATTGAAGAGGATTTTTCTTATTCTCCCACTTGCTTATGAATGTTTGATAAATGTAAGGGAGGTCATGAATGTTGTTAGGAATTAAGTTTTTGAACCATTTCTTTGCTTCTCCTCCTAAACTTTGGAAAAAATTCTCATTTTTATGGTCCCCTCTTCTATTTCTTGGTAGTCAAAAGCATCATTAATCTTCTCTACATGTTGTTGGGTAGTGGTAGAGTCAGCTCCATTAAAGTGAGGGATTTTAGATTGGTAGTCCTGTGGCATAGGTAGTAAAGGTTGTGGTAGTACCAGGGGGGCATACCATGCTTCCATGATAGGAGGTAATGGAACCCAAGGAGGATTTACAAGAGGAGGGTTTATGAGTGGAGGTGGAGGATGAAATGGAGTGGTTTTCACAGTGGATGTATGAGTGGGGGTAGTAGATGTACTTGGACCAGCTAACTGAGATTGAGCAGATTTAGATCGAAATGAGTCAAAGTGTTGGAGAAGCTGAAAATTAGGAGGAATGGAAGGATAGGATTATCTACTAGGAATCTGCTGTAAGTTTATAGGCTGAAGGTCTGTCTAGTCTATCTAATTTTGGGACTTAGTTCTGAATAGGTTTCTTCTATGGTGTAGGTCAAATTGAGTATCTTGCAAGGATGTAAGTTTTTCAGGGACAAAAATTGCTTTGTGAATAGGTCTAACAATAGTTGAGTCTTCAGTCTTAGAAGTTCCACTTAGGATTATTTCTGGGTCATCAACTATAGTAGGAGGGTTTGGGTCAAGGTGAGATCTAGTGCTGATTTTTTGTGAAGCCAGATTTCATACCCAAAACACAGAGAGGCTGAAATTTTGTAAGGTTTTTGAAAACAAAACAATTTGTAAGAAGACTGAATTCAAACAGTGAGTGACTGGGTTTTCTTCTATCAGGTTCGATTTGTACATTCCCAGGGGAGTTTGTGAGAAACAATGGAGTCACTAGGTCTACTGGAGAGACAGTGGATTCACTAGGTGGATGATGCTAAGTGTTTTGAAGAGTTGTTTGTTGTACACCATCAACAATTGGATACCAATCTATAGATGTTTTCGAGTTTTCTGAGTTCTTTCTATAACACTAAGATTTTCAATAAGTGTTCCCTAGTATGTTTGCCATGATGCTAGTATGGAAAATCAACCAGATATCATTCTTGGCTAACACTTGATTTATCTAAGCTTGACAGGGGATTTTTGAGTTTTGAAGGAATATCCAAGCTGTTACTTACTCAGTTCCCTAGTGGAGTTTCCATTATGTTAGGTCCCTGTAATTTGGAAGATTGGAAAGACCAAATAGACAAGGGTAACATCAAACCAACTTTGGAGTCCTAGGACCTAGCTTTCCTGGTCTCAGAGAGGGCTCTCTCTATATTTGATAAAAGATATGACTTGTTTATTTTAGGATGTTAATTTTAGGCTAGTTAAATTGATAAGGTTTGTTTGTTTTTTGGGTTGGGTAGGTTGCCAAGAAGAACAGATAGAGGAAGAGAAATTCAAACCATTGGGTTATGGGGTCTATGAAAGGCTTAAAAAGGACAAAAATGAATCAAGGGTGTTTCATAGGGCAAGTTAACAAAGCCAAATGGATCTTGATAGCTTAGGTGGATATGAAATAAACATTAAATTTTGAATTTAGTATGTTTAAAGGGCAATTAAAAATCCTTTAACATACTAGAAAAAGAAAAGCCTTTAAGATTACTATGCTTGAGAAAGAACCAAAGTGCAGGGCACACTATAGACCTCTTTGACCAAACCCTAGCAAATAAACTTCAAGACAACAATCTAGTAATCATAGAGAGCAGTTAAGAATTCTCTAATCATTACTTTCAAACAAAGAGAACATTTGAGATAACATTTCAGTGAAACTAAAGAGAATTTAATAATTCTTTAATCAAATTTAGCAGAGGAAAACATAAAGATAAAGGATGCAGATAGAAATAGGGTGCCAAGATAGCATATCCTACTCTAGAATTTATGTTCTTCTATCAGAGAAAGGATGAAACAATATGAAAATCGAAGGAAACAAATACTAAATTAGAACAACATCACCATTAACCAGGTTCATGAATCCCATGAATATGCTTGCTCCATTGATTCTCAATCCAAAGAAATCACAACTCTCCAAAGTCAATTTCTTCAATAAACTCAAAGTCTATATCATATTTAGCTCAACAATCGACCAACAATCACAATGAGGCTTACATGCAATATTTAACTGCCAAAATGGTCAAGTAAACCCTTGCTAGGGTTTTATAAGTCATAAATTACATCATAAATGAATTTGATCATTGAGACCATGCAAGGCCCAAGGCACAAATATCCTAAACTCATTAAATGCAAAAATAACTTCTAACATAACTCCTGAGCTAATTTTAGAGATATTTATCCTTTAAACCCTCAAAATATCTTTATTCAACAACTTTTATGTGTTTTGTTGACTTTCAGGCAAGGGCGTAGCGCCAAGGTACAAGGGTGTTGCGCCATGTCAAACGCACAGTGCCAAATTTGGAAAAATAACCTGTTTTGCAGTTGAGTTTTGGAGGCCTTCCTGGTGTCCAAATGAGCTCCATGATAGCTCATTGGAAATCCTGTCATGTATAGTTTCCAAATTAGCCTTTATTTTAAAGAATGAAGTCCATTTACCTACTCAAAAATCCATTACTGCTTAGGGCGCAGTGCCAATGCTGAAAAGAGGGCAGAAAGGGGTTTATTTTATGGCTTTTGGCCCTTTTGGGGACCAATGCTGCTCCAAATGACCTGAAATTTTCTTTGGGTGATGTGATAGGCATGAGAAACATGAAAAAGTAAACCTTTTCTCAATTGAGTGCCCCAAAAGAGAGCATATCCCCAGTGGCGCTGCACGTTTGGCCCTTTTTCTGCAAGCCAAACAATCAAAATTTCGAAATGTGCACCAAGTGCCAAAATTTGGAATTCACCTTGTTGATCATGTTTAGGATGCTTGGAGGGATACATCAGCAAGGATGTCAAGTTTCTCCTTCTCCTTTGCCTCATTTAGGGCTTGAATCTTTGCAAGGGCTCTTTTGAGCTTGCAGTCTTGTTTCCTAAGGCATAATGCCTTGCCATCCTCTTCTGAAGGTCAATGTTTCTTTTTTCTTTCTCAAGGTGATCCTCTAAGTGCACATTGGCTCTCTCTAGCCAAGGTTCTTTGTTATAGCTGATCTCCATGGCAAACATCTCACTTGGAGTGAGTTTCTTTTCCAATGTTGTCTCTTTCTCTCTCTCCCAAGCTAAGGCCTTCTTCAACCCAATTGTCCTTGGCCTCTTCCTAGGAAGATTTTCTTCCTCATCCCCAATGTCATCAAGAGTTCCCAAGGTCTCATCTAGCTTAGCCTTGGCCTTTCCATCCTCTTTCCGAGATTTGATAGCTCTGACCTCACTAATGGCCTTCTCTATCTCTAGCTGCTGGTTTTCTATCTCAAGGAAGTTGATCACATTTTTGGCCCTACCAAGATTTGTTTGTAGCTCCCTAATCTAGGCATCCTTGCTCTTGAGAAAAATGTTTGTGATCCTCTCCTCATCCTCATTCTCACCGTCAAGGTGAATTAGCTGAAACTCTTGCTCAGTTTCATGCGCATCTTCCTCCTCTTCAAAAACGACCTTTTTCCTTACCTTTATCAAGTTGTTTTTTTTTATGTAGAAGGCAGGGCCCCTTCCACAATTTGTGGAGCAAACACATGCCTATGACCTCTCTGATAGATCAAAGGAAAATTCTCTATGTCAACCATCTCAGTGTCATCTATCTCACTGCCCTCATCACTTTTTGATGTTGTGTCATGAGATGAGGGTGAAGGGCTGTGGGAAGGTGATGAAGGAGGATCATCATGAGGTGAAGGAATGTGAGTGGATGGGGATGTGGAAGGGTCATCATGGGGTGAAGGAATGTGAGTGAGTGGAGATGTAGGAACAACAGGAAGTGATGGAGAAGTAGGAATGGGAGGATGAGATGAGGAAGGTATATCTTATTGATGGTGGCCTTGTGGAGTAGTGAACACCTCATTTGAAATGAAGGTCTCCCATGGAATTCCCTTTTGCTGTAGTTGGTGCATAACAACCATCTTGATAAGTGAGTGATGGAATAGACTTTGCATATGTTGAGGGTAGTTTCTCTTTTGCACTATGTATGCCATTTTATCAATGCTTCGGTAAAATTAATAGGGTATGTGCAACATCCTAACTCTAGTAAAATGCATAAGCAACCTGATGTGGTGTGAGTAAAGACGAGAGAACCTTCCCTCACATGTAAAATACTTCATGATTATTCTCATCATAGGTGCATATCTATCAAGTAGGTGAGAGAAAGGAAAGATGGATTTGTTGTGGGCTTTATACCTGGGCTTAAGGTATGGCTCAAATTAACTCATGTCAAGGTTAGCTTGCTTGAACCATTTTCCCCTACACTAGGTATGCCTGTGGCATTGGAAATAGCATCTATAGATAGCTCAAAAGTGACCCCTGCAAGGTTAACTTGTTTGTCATACAAGTTAATGATAAATATTCTAGTTAGCTCAGGGTGGTTTTGCACCTGCTGCACCTTTTCACAAAATTCATAGCATCCTACATGATTGAAACAAGAAACAGTAAGGGGAGATTCCATAAGCTCTCTTGTACTGAAGGGTTCAAATCTATTGATCTTTCCTCCTTTGTGATCATGCCTCCTTGGCATTTGGGCCTCCACACCACTCCCACTATCCTCTAACATTGTAAACTCTGCCTTTATAAAACCCTGGAGTGTAAATGGAAAGGAAATGAAGGGATGGTAAGAAATGGAAATTTTGGCAAATGAATGACATGAATGAGTGAGCGTATATGTGTATGAGAATGAGTGTGAGGCTAAAAAACTCAATGACAACCCTCTAGCTATGTAGATACTCTATCTATCACTGACACTCTATCTAGGAAGATGAAATGAGGTTCAACCAGTGATTTCAAGATTGAAATTTAGGGTTTCTCTTAGGGTTTGATTTCATTCATTAAGAAAACAACAAAATTGCTTGAAGATGAGTGTATATTAAGTACTTACCTCTTCCCAGTTATTTAGGAAAATTTAGAGGAAAATTCAAAGGGTTTTGAATTATTTTGAGTGGTTTTAGGGCATATAACCCCTTCATGGCCAAGGGTGCAGTGCCAAAGATGAGGGTGTAGCGTCAGGCTAAGCGTGCAATGCCAGTCCTAAGTGCGTAGCTTCAAGGGGATTTATACACAGGTTTGTCGGGAAAGAGCGCAACGCTCTTCTAGCCACACAGTACCACTTCCCAGGCATGCAGCGCCTTCATAAATTTCACAGGAGAAAAGTGTCAAGGGTGCAGTGCCTTCTTCCAGGGGTGAAACACCAGTCTGAGCGCGCAGTGCCAAAATAAATTACCCAAATTCACTTAGAAAACTCACAGATTTTTCTCTCTTGCATTCTCTTCATATTTGCAAGATAACAATGATTCATTTAAGTGTAAAATGAGATTTTATAGGCTTGGGAACTTGATTTAATAATGAAAAGCCCACTTTCTAATGTTTGAAACTCTTTTTCCCTTTTTCACTGATATTCTTTGAATTTTTTTCTTGCAGGTTTGATGAAGTCATGAAATTTGCTTTTATTCTGACCCTTGAGGCATGATATGTTCATTTTGACACCTTTGGGAGATTACACACACTAGCATCTCCAAAAATCCTATTTTTCTTCCACCATGGAGTTCAACTTACCATTTTACCTTCTCTGGCCACTTTCTTTCAAAACCCTAGGTGTCTGGAGTGCTTTATAGCAATCATCAGTGTTGTCTTCTAAGTTCTCTATAGCCCTTTCAAGTTCTTTCATTTTTTTCTAGTTCACCTCACCTTTTCCATTATTCTTCAATATTTTCTGATAGATTTTCTTCTTGTTTGGCTTTGTGTGTCTTCTCCAGGTCATTTCTGCAAGTGGTCACTATTTTTGCACTCAACTAAACCATCAAGTGTATAAACCCTAATTATCTACAGGACCAAGTTGTTTCCCCTTCCTTTGCTATAAGTTGATTTCATTTAGGAATAGATAGTCCACCTCATCAGTACCTTCTATTGACAAAGCCTTCAACACTCCTGCAGAAGTGTTAAACTCTGTTCATTTTGCAGACTTTGAACTAATAAGGTAATCTTCTTTGGAAATGTTTTACGTCCTTCTTGAATAACCATGTCTTGACATTCTATTACATCTGAGCTCGATTCTAGCAAAGGAAAAGCAGTGTCTGAAACATCCAATGATGACCTTAAGACATGTGAAACCCTAATTGACCTAGCGGGAGTGTCCTCTGACCTGATTTTGACTGGAATTTGACTTGGAGTCTTCTCAAGTGAAAAAAGAGTATTGTCAAAAGTGTTGTATTGAAGATCCAAAATCCAATGCATTTGATTTATCTAAAGAGCCTACAGAGATATTTTTGAGACCATCAATGCTTGAGGGACCTGGGGAACATGGGGATGAGTTAGCTATAGGAAAACCCTAGAGGGAAGGTGGAGTTCATTGACAAGGGGAAAATAGGGCAATGAGGTCATAGGCAAGGAAAGAGGATGAAAATGAGAGATATAAGCCCATAAGGAGTTTTTAGGAGGAACAAGGTGACCATGAAATGGGAAATTGATGCAACAATGAAAAAATTTCTATAAGGATAATGAAGGCAGTGAGATTTCTAAAACTCACAATATTCAAGGAATGTCATTTTCAGAAATCTATAAACACCTTTTAGTCATCCAAAGATAGTGAAAAATACCAATGACTAACAAGTGGGACCCATATTTCCCTTTTATACACCTCAAATGCTTTGAAATATTTTATATTATGGTTCAGGCAGCCTTTATCATATTACCATTACTTAACTAAATTTTCACTTGTCCGCTTCTAAAATCCTGTAATGGGGTCCATCACCTTTTCGCATTGCAAGTTCACAACATCACTTACATTTTCCACTTAATTCTGACTCCTGATTTGCGATAACCCTTCCCGCCACGTCACCTACACCTTAATTGCATTTACGTAACTTCACACTCTATACCTTTTTGAAAATACACTTACCACACTCACTTGTTGTTTATCCGAACCACGGATGCGATATAGTGGGACCCATTTCCCTACCACGTCACCCTTTCCCTACCCCCCATCGCACATCGCAATCGGAAATTTTTATGTTTATTATTCATTTGTCGCAAGTTAAGGTTTGTATGCTACGATGTGATATCAAAGGGACCAACCTTTCCTTGCAATGTCATTTTTGTCCATTGCACTTCGCACTTTGCAAAGTTTAACATTTACTTCCCCACTGCTCATAACAAAAGTGTCGATAAACAGGCTACGGGCGGGCCCACCTCTTTGTTGCATCACGTCGTTCCCTGCCATTGTTGCTCCACATCCCCCTTCCTTGCCAATCCAGTGGAGTTTCCATTTTAAAATCCACTGCGACAAAAAAGAAAGGAAAGTAACAG
This sequence comes from Pinus albicaulis, assembly GCA_034641835.2. Taxonomy (NCBI): domain Eukaryota; kingdom Viridiplantae; phylum Streptophyta; class Pinopsida; order Pinales; family Pinaceae; genus Pinus; species Pinus albicaulis. The sequence goes on from CM076574.1 coordinate 40,443,316, forward strand.
CGACAAAGTTTCTTTGAAACATATTTCTACCAGACTTGTGCCACCATTACTCTCAGCACCAACACGTTTCCACAAGGCACCATACAACATTCAAGGAAAAATTACAGGTTTATAGAAAATCTAGCAGCAAAGATTTTAAAGATTCGACACCTATCAGAAAATAACAGTATCTTCTTAAAAGCTCAAAGATAGTTTGTCAATATGATTAATTCCATCAGAGTTCTGTTAGGATTGATTAAGTCGTAGGTTTTACTCCCCTGATTTTGAGCACGTAGGTGTCAAACAATTCCACCTTTCTTGTAGCAGTTGAAGACAGTTAAGGCAGGTGGCAGAAAGAATCTTATGTGGCAGTCAAATAGTTTCATGCTTCTGATTTCAAAGCCTTGAATCATTCAACTGTTCTAAATTTATGCAATAGTTTTATTTTTTTACTATTTTTAGTTTGTTTTATTTAATTTCATTCCTAAATTTTAGCAGCAGTTTGCTTTGGGCAACTCTATTTAAGAGTTGAGTTTTATATAATAGGGGAGAGGGTTGGTGGCACAAGGTCTAGTGCCCTGGCCTTGTTGTTGATCCTCATGTTATTCCTGAAGTTGTGTATTGCTGAACACATAATATATTCCAATTACACTCTTGAGGATTCAAAAAATCATATGGTGTGTGTATTGTTTTCCCTTTTGTTTTTACACACTTTATCTGCCTTTCCAAATTTATCATAAAAGTTATATCTTATGATAGATTGGATGTCTCTATGGTGTATATTTTCAGATGCAAAACTCAGAGTATCCACAGTCTTCATTTTAGTCTACGTTTCGAGTCTAAATCAAGACTCGTCTTCAGGAAAACCTACAAAGAAGAGAATAGATCAGGGTGAATAAATAGTGGAAAGAAAGAGATGAAAGGGCCGACCAGTTCTTAAATTTTTTAATTAATTAGATATTTATTTATTTTATTTCTAATTTAATAATGACACATTTAAAATTTCTATTATTGTTGCTTATTGAATTATTTATTAGCTATTCTACCCTATTTGTTATTATTATTTTATTAAAACTTTTATTTTATTTATTAATACTAAATATTAGTGGATAAATATTTGAAATGCTTAGGTAGTTTTAATAGAAATATTTTACCATCCTAAAATATTTCTATTAAAACTACGTAAGCAATTCAAATGCTTATCCACTGATATTTGTATTAATAAATAAAATAAAAGTTTTAATAAAATAATAATAACAAATAGGGTAGAATAGCTAATAAATAATTCAATAAACAATAATAATAAAATTTTAAATGTGTCATTATTAAATTAGAAATAAAATAAATAAATAAATAAATAGCTAATTAATTAAAAAATTTAAGAACTGGTCGGCCCTTTCATCTCTTTCTTTCCACTATTTATTCACCCTGATCTATTCTCTTCTTAGCAGGTTGTCCTGAAGATGAGTCTTGATTTAGATTCGAAACATAGAATAAAAATGAAGACTATGGATATTCCGAGTTTTGCATCTGAATTTCTATCTTATGTTTTTATAAGCCTTACGAACCTCCAAGTCATATGGATATGTTTTTGTAAGTCTTGTTCCAAGCTTTCCTAATGCAATATGAATTGAAGATTGTTCATAAGCATTCCTTGAGGTGGAATTAAACCCTTGTCAGTCTTGATTCACCAAGAATTCCTTATTCATGAGGTCATGTTAGTCAGAAGCATTCCTTCTAATAGGATCCTTTAAATGTAAAGTGAGATTCTTATCAGTCTTTTAAAATCATTCTTTCACTATACATTTCAGATTTGGAATTTGTGTCATTTTTCCTCCAAGTAGCAGATTTCTTTCCTACAGACCCACTATCTTTCTCCCATTCTTATAATCATTAAACTAAAAAAATTTCTACCACATCATATATACAAGTGCCCTCATATGTGTCATAGCTTTTTTATCTATTCAACATTCCTTTCAGAGTGCTTGAGATCCAACCACTTTCCCAAAAACCCAATCAAATCATAAGAAATAGCCCTCAGACTTAAGGTGTGTCTGGTCAGGCACTTGGCAGTCCAAGTGCTGATTCCAGCGCTAACATGCATAATTACATTAGTATCCACAATTGGGAATCCAAAAGTGGATTGTTCCTCATTTACCTGATTTTTTCCAGTTCCCTTGGCACGGTCTTCTTGATCTACCATTGTTGTTCCTCCAATAGAACCTCTCTCAATAGGCTAAGAAGGTTGACTATGGGTTCCAATAGTCTCCTTCTTCCCCTTCGTGGGTTGTGTCATCCCTAGACTACTATTGCCAGAATCAAAGTGGACAGTTTCTGGGTGATGATTTTGGCTTTGTTTGGAATTTCTAACTGAAAAAGAAGGCCTAATATGAGAATTGTTTTCAGATTTACCATTATTTCCTCGGCATTTAGTAGGATTTGGAACCCTACCCCTTTTAGGCATTCATTTCAAAATGACAAAAAAAATTTAAATAAAATGCTGCAATAAAAATTAACTCAAGACCTATAAATTACTTCAATCAATAGAAGCACACTGTGGAAAAAAATAATAGCAGACTTACCCCTATTGCAAAAAAACAGAAAATTCTTACCAATTAAATTCGCCTCCCCGGCAACGGCGCCAAAATGTTGGGTGCGAAAATCACAGTTAAGAAAACCCCTTTCAACACTTAATTGAAAACTCGGGGTCCATAGACTTAGAGACAAAGCATAGGAAATTCTCGAAGTGGTATGAACTTTTCCTATTTATTCCTTCTTCTCAAATCAAGATCTTGCAGAATTGAAAAGAAGGATCACACAGAAATTTACACCAAAGGAGTTCTAATGACGAAAAATGAAAGAGATTGCTTTGCAAAGAAATCAAATAAAGGAACTCTCACACTTGCTGTAAACAAACTTGATTGCTGAAATGAAATTCTATGTTTATCTCCAGTATGGGTGTTGGCAAGTTCACAAGTAGGCTCTTGGAAAGATCTTCCTTCTTAAGGATTTTACTTCTTGCACCACGTTGTTATTCATGTACTCCTACAATCTGCTTGCACTAGTACAAGTAGAGTACTTAGGTGTGGGAAGTATATTTTTACTTGCACTAGAGATTTATGTCTTTGTGCAGGGGGCTTGAAGATTTATTCTTCGAGCACTCTGTTCTTGTAACAAGATATTGGTTCCTGTATCAGAAAAGATATTCCTGCACTGAGTTTTCAATTACTTTCGAGAAAAGAACAAAAATGTTAATTTATGAAAGAAATTTTCAAAGAGCGAATTAGAATTCTTAAATAATTTGCGCACGAAAAAGAAATGCTTCAACAAGACTGAACCTTGCAGTGAAAATAAATTTTAAATAAAACAAAACTCCAAATGTTTAAGCACACTTTATTCAATGTAATGAAAGAAATAACTCAAGCACTACAATAGCCTTTTATCACTGCGATATTTACTTACATGAACCAGATCTTCCTCTAATCTTTGTAGACTCAGAAAGGTTCCTTTTAATTATTCAGATTGATGTTTTAATTATTTCCTTTAAAAATTATGAAGTGCGAGCACAGATCGATGTAACGTAACAAAATTTTTTCATCAGTTAACTAGATATCTTTTAATTCCTAAGATTTAGCTTTTAATATGGAAAAGACTCTTATTTACTAATGAACTTTCACTTGCGGAAATAGATCAAACTCTTACAAAGGAAAGAAATGAAACAATCTTGTTGTGATGTACTGAAAGACTAAGTTGCATAAACTATAATTGCACTAGTGCAGGAATGTGCTTGCACTACTCTAGGAAGAAATAAACTACGATTCGTGGAAAAGAAAATAATTGAAAATAAATAAAACTGTAATTAAACACAACACGGATCCATCATGCTTGATTGTTAAAGAAATGAAATCATAATTATTATAAAGAAAAGAATTACAAGTTCAATCCACAAGCTGCACAAATAAAATCAACACACACAACTTTAATTGGACAAAAAAATGATAGGGAAAATGAGCTGGGTTGGCTGGGCCCTAGCCAACCAACTCGTTTCTCGTTTAGGAAACGTAAAAATTCAATGCTCAAAGATACATCAATGACAGGTCAAAATGCAAGATGTAAACAACATGGCGTAGCTCCTTATATTAACTTGATTTAACAAAAATACATGATAAGTACATTCCAGCCTAGAACGAAGGCGACAACACAAATTTACAGATTTGCCATAGTTACAGTAGAATGGCTATCGCTCCCTAATTTCCTATCTAAGATAGACATTTATAAAACCCTTTTGGCCTCGGCCATAACAAAATTACATAATTTCGTTCTAATCCCAACCTTTCGGCTTCAACGAAATAACAACTAGCATTACGAAATAAGCCATCGGCTATAATAGAACGCTAAATATTTGTTGGCCGACGATCAATCTTTAGCCATATCCCTAATTATCCTCTACTCCGAGTTTCACTTAAGATGACCACGAATGAATGGGTTGAGCTGGAAGGAAGAGCCCATGTTAGGTAACGAGCTGTTGCAGAAGTCTTAGAGCAGTCGGCTACCAATGGTGCAGGAATATTCCTGCACTAGACCATGCTGATTCAAGATTAGTACATTCGCTTATCAAAATACTTTAGGAAGAGAAATATTAGTTGCAAGAATATAAAAGGCATAAAATCTATTTAAAAATGATTAATTAAGTACTTACTAAACCTTAAGTATGAAATATAAACTAGTGCAGGGATAGGACAAAGTTCTTGGACTAGTGCAGGCATACGGAGGTTTATGAGGATAAAACAATGGTTTATGATCGTGATTTTAAGGTATGAAAGGGGTTAAAATGAGGCATTTTCACCTACTAACAAATATAGTGACAAATTTCGAGGGTAGAGGGAGAGATAGAGATAGAGAGATGAGGGGGAGAGACAGAGGGAGGCATGAGAGAAAGGGATAAAGAGAAGGAGAGAGTAAGGGAGAGAAAGAGGAAGGTAAGAAGAAAGACACAGAGGGAGAAAAGTGGATAGAGAGAGAATGATTGATAAGGGAGATGGAGATAGAGGGAGAGATGAGATCAGGAGGGAAGAGAGAAAGGCGTGGGGAGAGAAGGAGAGAAGGGAAATAGAGAGAGAGAGGGAGAGGAAGAGGGAGGGAGAGATAGATAAATATGGAGAAAGAGTGTGTATGTTTTGGGGTGATATAAAGATACAAAAGAGATACATACATACATACATACATACATATATATGTGTGTGTGTGTGTGTGTGTGTGTGTGTGGAAGGTGAAGAGAGGGGATGAGAGATAGAGATATGGAGACATAGATAGATATGGAGGGATAAATCATGTGTGTTTTGGGGGGGGGGCTGATATAGAGAGACAAAGAAGTAGAGATGGAGGGATATATATATATATATATATATATATATATATATATATATATATATATATAAGGAGGGGGTAAGAAGAAAAAGACACAAAGAGAGAAAGGCGGAGAGAGAGAGAGAGTAAGGAGATAAAGAGGTAAGAGAGATATAAGGGGGGAGAGAGGGAGAGAAGGGGAAGAGAGAGACAAAGAGAGGGAGAGGATTAGGGAGGGAGAGATATATAAATATGGAGAAAGAGTGTGTATGTTTTGGGGGTGATATAAAGAGACAAATATATATATATATATATATATATATATATATATATATATATATATATATATATATATATATATGAAAGGTGAAGAGCGGGAAGAAGAGAGAGGGGGAGATAGATAGATATGGAGTGAGAAATCATGTGTGTTTTTTCTTTTTGGGGGGGGGGGGACGGAGGGGGCGCGGTTGAGATAAAGAGCCAAAGAAGGAGAGACAAAGGGAGATATATATAGATATAGATGGAGATGGGAGAGAGGGAAGAAGAATTATTGCAATGGATGCATTGATTTCAATGTAGATGGTGATTTCTAATCCTATTTTATTTCTTGCATTGAAGGAGATAAATTGAAAGAGAGGGGAGAGGAGGAATGAAGAGAGAGAGAAGGAGAGGGGGGAAAGAGAAGGAGAGAGGGCAGGCGATAGTGACAGGGTTGGAGAGAGAGAGAGAGACAGGGGAAGAGAGGTGGAGCTGGGAGAGAAAGGACCTAAGAGAGAGGAGGGGAGAGGGGGCAAAAATAGATGGATTTGGAAGGGGAGAGAGGGAAGGAAGAAGAAATGCATAGAAAGAGAAAAGGGGAGGGAGAGAGAGAGGGGGGAGTGAAAATTAGGAAGAGATGGACAGAGACAAATATATATATATATATATAAAGAGACAAATCAGAGACAAATATATATATATATATATATATATATATATATATATATGAAAGGTGAAGAGCGGGAAGAAGAGACAGGGGGAGATAGATAGATATGGAGTGAGAAATCATGTGTGTTTTTTTTTTGGGAGTGGGGGGGAGTGGGGGGGGGGGGGGTTGAGATAAAGAGCCAAAGAAGGAGATACAAAGGGAGATATAGATATAGATGGAGATGGGAGAGAGGGAAGAAGAATTATTGCAATGGATGCATTGATTTCAGTGTAGATGGTGATTTCTAATCCTATTTAATTTCTTGCATTGAAGGAGATAAATTGAAAGAGAGGGGAGAGGAGGAATGAAGAGAGAGAGAAGGAGAGGGGGGAAAGAGAAGGAGAGAGGGCAGGCGATAGTGACAGGGCTAGAGAGAGAGAGAGAGAGAGAGAGAGAGAGAGAGAGGGGAAGAGAGGTGGAGCTGGGAGAGAAAGGAGGAGAGAGGGGGGAAAAATAGATGGATTTGGAAGGGGAGAGAGGGAAGGAAGAAGAAATACATAGAAAGAGAAAAGGGGAGGGAGAGAGAGAGGGGGGAGTGAAAATTAGGAAGAGATGGACAGAGAGTGTGTACGTTTAGGGTGAGATAGAGAGACAAAGGAGGAGAGATGGATGGAAATATAGATATAGATAGAGGGGGGAGAGAAGGAAGAAAATTTCTTGCACTAAATGCATTTAATTCATAGTATATGGTGATTTCTAATTCTATTTGATTGCTTGCACTAGATACATTGATTTCAATGTAGATGTTGATTTCTAATAATATTTTATTGGTTGCACTTGATGCATTGATATTAGTGTAGATGTTGATTTTTAATCTTATTTGATTGATTGCATTAGATCCATCAATTTCAGTGTAGATGTTTTCTAATATTATTTGATTGTGTGCATTAGATGCATTGATTTGAGCGTAAATGATGATTTCTGATTTGATGTAACTCAATGCATGATGGTACATTAACTTAAAGTGATTGGATTAACAATGTGCATTAATTTTAGTGTAAGCACAAACACACTAAAGGGACCTAGAGGGACCTACTGTTCAAGATATATTTAGTAATACCTAGAGGGACACTAATAAGAATTAATAATTGTCAAAAGTTGTGATACCTAAAATTAAATGAAAGAAATTTGCATTATCCAAAATATTGACAAGATTGTCTCCCTAACATAAAATTACATACACATATAAACATATAACACAAAAAATGTAACATTCACAAACATTACCATCCAAATTCAAACACATAAACACACAAACCACTCAGAGCACCCAAGTGGAGAGGTACAAACCATTCAAGGTAAGCAACAAAAACAAAATTAAAGAAGAGAACAATATAGTCATGTAGAAAACATAATGTAAATTTCAAAATATGAAGTTTATCTTAAACATATACAGAAGAATGATAATCTAAAAATGTGTCATTGTTGCCCTCAAGTGGAACCAACCTAGATCCATCTAACTCCCTATATATCATGAGCCAAAAGGGATCAAATCCCTCAAGGTACAAACATTTTCTCAAATTCTACACTCTAAAAAGAAATTTTACACCTCAAGAAATTTGATCCCTCTCAACATACAATAAATCCAAACTAATCCTACCATTTCAAAAGCCAATTTGAACATACCTCTTGGGCGCCCTAGTGTCCTAACACAAACATAACACAAACATATCATGGTCAAACGTAAAAGGCGATATATAATGTTGACCGCTACTTTTTAATCCATGTTTAACCAAAGTCTAACACCTGTTGAGCTATTGTCCATGAAAAAAAATTCGAATCGGTTCCACGCATCGAATTCGCTGATTATCACAAAATTATTGCAGGTCAATTTCCATCCCTGAATTTTGGACTGTTACGCGCAAAAAGCAAATCGCAGAAGATATTGGGCAAATCACTGAAGGTACGGAGCATCCATGGATCCGACAAGTGCTCGCCAGCCTGCATGCTGCTAATAAGAACACGTAGAGCTAAAGAGAGTAAGACAAGTTGGACCTTTTTGCAATTTCTATTATAGAGAAAAGTTGTGTGTTGAATTTATTGTAGTGCCCTCCAACTAGACTTCCACTTACAGACACTTGTAGTGAAATATTTGCACGCTGAAACGCACTAATTGACAAAAGCTTCATTTTCAATAGTTTAGAAAACACACTACAGTCTGTACTTCACAGTAGAACAATAAAATCATATGAATGAATAAATCACATATGAGAGAATGGAGATTATAATTATAATTCACCGACGATATTATTATTATTATAGTTCAGCCACGTCGTCGTTGAATCACAACACCTACTCCATCGTCAAAATCAGCATTTAATTGGAAGATAATGAGTCGCCTCATTGTCTTCTCTGCCACGCGCTTTGGGGTTGAACTTTCGCTTTTAAAGAAAGTGGGTGGTTTGGTAGTCAGTTTAATTAAATTTATCTGTGAATTGTGCTGTTGAACTATTAATATGCAGGGTTGTATATTTTTATGATACATTAGGTGACTATATATAGTCTGGGTCAATGGTATTCTAAATATTAGTTGTTAATTTATGCAAGTACATTATTTATAGGTAGGTATATACAACCCCAAATATTAATGGGTTAATATTATCTTAAATATTAATTGTCAATTTTATTGAAATTATAAGTTTGATGAGTAATTCTTGCACGAACTAATTGCCTTACAGATTTTTTAAGGTATTGAATTCATATATAATAAAAAAAACCAGTTTAAATAATACAAATCAATTTTTTACGTCAAAGTTTTCAGACTGATTTCAACATTAAAAAATCCAAAAAATCTCACTAAAAACAAATTAATTTTTGTTCATTAAAAATATTTTAAAATTTATAATAAATAAAATAAACTTAACTATTTCCAAATTAAAATTTAAATTCAAATTTAAAATTTGTAAATATAATTATTAACTATTTGATACTACATCCAAAGCTCATAACAACCATCGAAAGCTCATAAAATTGTAAATAAAATTATTTACTATTTTGTTCAGGTTGTTGTTCTACATCCAAAGCTCATAACAACCATCCATCTTGACATACTATTGTTCTTAGTTATGGAGATGAATTTGACGGGAAAAAATTTGTAAAATTGTCAAAAGATTTTTTCTCGGAAGAAGTGAAAATTGTCAAAATTATTTAATTATTGATTTGCAAATTATTACAGTTAAAAAATTTACAAAACTTTAAAAAAGTCTTTCTATGAAAAAACCAAAACTAATAAAAGAAAGTGTGAAAATATAAAAAATTGAGCAAATAGATCTATCTTGAAATTCAACTCTTCACCAGCAATGACATGTGATTGAGAAGAACACATTCAATCTGGCAACCACTTTTTCAAATGTTGAACAGAGAGAATCTATAAATATATCATGAGGGAAGGTTGAAGTAGAAATATCTAAATTATTAAGAGATATAGCTGAACCAGTATTCAAACAATCTTCTATCGGACGACTTGGAAGATGTCAGGACTGCAACGTAGTCAATGGTGTTTCTATCCGGAGGGCCCGACTCCATTGTTCCAGCATGTCAATACTCCAAACTGGTTTGGAAAAGGGTGAGAAAAAAAAGGGGTACAATGTGCATTAATCAATCCATGTTCATTAATCACACCAGGATATGAATATATTTCATTCATTCAAAGTTAGCGTAAATTTAGGTAAATAATATAAAATGGTTTATTTATTTAATTAGAGATAAATTAGTTTTTATGAAAATTTCAAAGTCCGTTAATATAAAGTTAAAGATCAGTATAATTATATATTTATCAAAAGGTTCAATTGGAAATTGTATGTGGGTGGAAAGGATAATACATTTTATAATTATTTGAGTTTAGGGTTTAAATTTGACAGTTCAGTTATTTATCATAGAATTTTTTTTTTATGACCGATCTTATTTTAAATTACTTTTTATATCACTTTTAATATTTTCTTTTACTAGTTTCATCTAAGTTAAAAGTAAAAAAACACTATATATGTGTGCAAATATTGAAACGAAATGTATTTAAATTTTGAAGAGATTAGGGTGAAAAACGTGCTATTGATAAAAATAAATTTCCAAAGTTTTATGTTTAATTAGATTTATTTTTCAGAAAATATAAAATATATTTTATTTATCTTTAACCTGTAGATAATAGATATTGTCAATAAAGGTCTTCAAATGAAAGTAAATGTCACTTGAACTTATTGAAGTTAAGATGAAGCATTTCCTAGAGAAGGGTCTACTACTCATGAGGCTCAGTTAAAGTAGGAGAATTCCATGGAGGAGGGAAAGCCAAGTCTTGAGGAAAGTCTAGTACTTGTGACTCGAAGGTTATAGGGTTGGAACAATAGTTCAAAGGATTTTTAATCTGAAGCATTGATCAAATATTTAACCAAATAGTGATAACAGAAAAATACTAATAAAAAATTTATTAAATTAGGCGTATGCATGTTCACTCACCAAATACATATTGATAGACTTGATGAAATTGGAATATAAAGACTCTCACTAAGCTATAACTCACTCACATAAAGAAAACAACTATTTCTATAAACATCATATTTAAACTCACACAATCCATAATGTCAATTGCTCTACTATCTTTAAATCTCTAGCTTAATGGAGAAATGAATTATTTACCACTCCCAACAATATTTTAAAATAAAATGTATAACATAAAAAACATACCCACTTCTAAAGCCTCATCTAGGAATGTATAACATAAAAAACATACCCACTTTGAAGCATCATCTAGGCTTACAAAATGTGACCAGCGTAAATCCATTTTAACTTTGGATCCACCAAGCCTCAAAATGGTTCAAATTTATTTTAACTTAGTGAAAAGAGGTTTGGGTCAAATAGCTCTCTCTTCCCTTGGTAGATCCTGAAAAAAGGTTTGGGTCAAATAGCTCTCTCTTCCCTTGGTAGATCTTGAGTTAAGATGGATCTAGGTTGGTCTAATTTTACCCTTTAAATATGTTATGTTCCACATGAATACCATGGGTTCTCATACCATGTGTAAATACTATGAAATTATTTCTATTTTAATATTATTTTTTTATTATTTTTATTTTATTTTGATAAAGTAAAATTTTGATTTTTAGGGATAAACAACACATTACATTACATAACAACCAACTTAGATCCATCTTAAATTCGGAGCTATCAAGGGCCCAGAGGGATCAAATATCTTGAGATGCAAACCTCTTTAGAGTGAAAGGAGATTTGATCTCGTAGATTCAGATTAAAGATGAATATAAGTTGTATTAATTCCCCTCTTTAATATGCTATATTCCACATGAATACCATGAATTGTCATACCATGTGTCAATACCATGAATTTATTTTTATTTTAACCTTTTTTTTATTAATTTAATTTTACATTGATCAAATAATTTTTTTTTCACATATTTCTATTTTTAATTTTATTTTATTTTTACTCAATTCAAAAATAAATAATATTATTAAAAAAATAAAAATTATTATATTAAATAATATTTTATTATTTTTTAAAATACAAATATTATATTTTAAAATACTATATTCAAAATGTAGAGTACAAAAACTATCTATGGTAAATTGACTATTTTACTTTAATATTAAGTTACAAGTTATCTGGAACATACCAAAATACACTGCATTTTAAACTAAAGTGTTTGTTTTAGAATAAACTGTATTTTACTGGTAAAAAAGTGGAAAAATGGGTAAGTGGTCGTCAAATTTAACCCATGCTCGAATTAGATTCAATTCACAAATTGTTAATTTAATGAGTGTTAATTAATTTTAACTCTTAACTCTTAACTCAAAATCTACAAAATCTCGATATAAATGAAATTATTTAAATTTAAATATAAAGTTTTGAAATATCATGATTACTAATATAAATCATCATTATTTTAATTTATATGATAAAATAGATCTTAAGATATTTGAGAGTGTAAACTTTTGTGATCTATATCATATATATATATATATATATATGAGACACAGCCAATCCAATATATATATTCTCATTTATAATTGTATGTTTATTGATTAAAGTTAAACATGATTACTTATGACTTTTTTTTGCAAAGAAATTGTTTGTAAATATAGTTTAAAAATATTAACACTATAACAAATTGAATTGGATGAATTTATGATTTTTATTTTGCCAACACTATGTTTTCATTATTATTTTTTGATTTAATGCTTCATTTAACATAGCTCATGAGAGGCAACTTAGTTAGCCATCATGAATTATTATGTAAATTGTGAGATTCAATGTTCAAATCCCCCATGAATCTTTACCACAATTTTTTTTTGCTTCATGTAACAATAGTGTCATACTGTGACATCATATTTTAGGACTTTCTCATACTTAGATATTATGATATCTAAGGTCATTTGTTGACACACCTAATTAATAGGATGTTTATCATCAAGTGTCATCTATCTACTAGAATATAGCCATACAAAACAACTCTCAAATGCCTCTATTTTGATTCTTCTAAGGCTTGGTATTCAAATAATCCCTTCCTCTCGCTTAGCTTTTGGTCATGGCTACCCTCAAGCCATGTGACCAAGGGTTAGGTTTGAGGCTCCCCAAACTCAAAATTTCATATAAAAATTAGGGATTTTCTACCCAAATACTTTTAATATTGTTGATATCTTCATCCCATTCCAAATCCAAAATGAGTCCCTACCTTTAACCAAGTAGCTCCAAGCCTCCTCGTCTTAATTTCCTATAATATATGTAGCCTCGCGTGCTAGCTTACCTACACACACAAGCGGGGCCTTAATCTCCCATCATCATACAAGTTTCTCTTCACTAACATGGTTTGCATAGTGACTCATCCTAATAGCTTTCATGAAATATGAAAAATATGTGTATATTTCTATTTAATCGTTACAACCAAAGAAATAATTTCCATATAAACATACAACACAAAGAGGTCAAAATTACCCTAAAAGAAGAGCTTTCATTTCATACAACATTCACATTCATAGAAGAATTCATATCAACATTCAAGGAAGTCATGTTAGTTACAACACATTAATTATACATATTCAATATGATGATACGACAAATTTTAGTCAACCATTGCATACATATAAAATGGATGGGTGAATTTTTTAAGGTAGTTCACACTTTCGAGCCAAATGTGGTGATCAAATTTCAAAATTTCTCCTTTATCGAATTGAAGCACTCAAAATTCATATAAGCTTTGTGAATTTTAATTTGGAGTAAAAAGAAAATTGGTGGAGAATTATGTTCTTGTCCTAATGATATCTTTTGAAAAAAAAGTTAGTGTCATATCATCTCTGTTTTTTCCAATAAATAAAATTCTTGTCATTGTAGTTTTTTGCACATCTTAATAGGTATGCATTTGTTCACATTCAATAACTTACTTTAAAATGTATATTTTTTAAGAAATAAATATATGAGCATGAACTACATAGAGAGAACTAAGATATGTATATTAATTTTTTTATTTTTTAAAACAAAATTATTTTTTTTATTATTTTCCTAAGTTGGTTAATTAATATTTGAATTGCATTTGTCAAACATATGCATTCAAGTATGATTTTTTTCTACTATTTAAATAAATTCAAAACCAAGAGTACCCTTTTAAAGAGGACTCTTAAATGAAGATAGTGGTATTTTTTTTTTAATTTCATTTTTTCTATTTTATGTTACTCATTTTTCATTTAGCCCCTTTGAAATTGTCCAAAAAAAAAATCATACATAACAATTAAAAGAAATTAGATGAAAAATATCATATGAATTTGAAAATGTTAAACTCATATGCCATTGGATAGAGAATTCCTTCACAAATCCAACATGACTAACTCGGCCACCTTAGGAAAAATATTGTGTTAAGTCCACTGAGATACAAGATGGTGTTGCAGAAAAATATATAGAAGTGCTAAAACTTTGTTTCTTAGGCTCTCAACAGCTCGATTGAGTTTTTAAGGTAAAATTTGAAATAACTCAATTGGTGATTTAACAATCCCTCAATAGAGCTTTTGACATGGTTAAACAAGGGCTCGATCGAACCTCTTTTTATACACCATGCCTAAGTTCTATTTGCGGAAAATTTGAAAATAATGCCCAATCAAGCTTTTAGCTCGATTGAGCTCCTAAATAACCTTGAGTTACATAGGAGTTCGATCGAGGGTTTGTTTTATTTCTTGATCAAAAATATGTGATCCCTCAAATAACTCGATCAAAGGTGAAAATATTGCTCGATCAAGCACTTAAAAAGCTCTTGATCGAGCTACTTTTCTTCACCCCAAAGCCCTTAGGATTGCTAAAAAATGTAAACAAGCTTCATGCAAGCACCTGGATACATCATAATATATAAAAATGAATCATTTAACAATATTTGCATGAAATTTACAAGGAATAAATACACTTTTATGTTCCACTTGAATTTTCTTGAAACTAAAAAATTGATAGCCACTCTCTACCCAACCGTAGGCATGGATACAATACATGTTTCTTATAAATAATGACCCCTAAGCCAAATCGAATGCATGAAGGATTATTCACTAAAGGAATTCCAACAAAGCTCAGTAGTATGTAGGCCATTCTATTTCACTTGTAGGAAACAAGAGTGTTGCCTAAATATATGAGCCTAGGTTATTCATACAATCAATTATAACCACTAGGGGGTTGCAACCCATAGAAGGAGATACCTACACAACTTCGGATGGTCCCTAAAATATCCTCCCTCTCTTATTGTTTCTCGTGTGAAAATACAACCAAATAGTCAAATTACTTTTGGTATAATTGACTCAGTATGAGGGTCTCCTTACTAGTTTCCTTAGCTAATCACAATTCAAGCATGGAATTTGTAGTCCAACTTCCAAACACAAGCTTAATAGTCTCATTCTCACGGTGTGTTCACAAATCACTACCACTCTGTGTTACATGACGGGTTTACAAGGATTCATGTCCACAATCACTCACAATCTCTCCAATGCTTTACCTCTAATTCATTACTATGGCATCATTATTTCTCATAAGTGTTTCCTCATGTAAGAGAGGACTAGGGGTCCCTTCTCAGGCTATTGAGTCAACCAAGACCTGTCACATGGTATGTATCCCATGCTTGAGGCAATTTGGTGCCTCCTCCTCCATTCTCTCTCATAACAACTTCATAATTAAATAGTTTATTGAAAATAAAGGGTTAGAAACATTAATTTTAGGAAATATAAAAAAATTCCCAATCCCATTTAAGAGGTTCCTAAAGAAATCTATCTTATCATACATTGGGATCCATATAAGCATGTACTCTTCATCAACTTTAAAAATTTACAATTAAATTTAATAAGATATTTACGTCAACATTTTTGGCATGACATCCATGTTGGACATCAAAAATTAGCATCCTTCAATGAAATTAGAAAATTAAGGGATTAAAAAATGGATACTACAATGCCCTCCCCCTTTAAGGAAAATCATCCATATTACTCTACTATCTTATGTAATTTAATCTATATAGAAAAAAATGGGTATGCCTTTTTCATGTCATCCTCTAGTTTCCATGTTTCCTCATTTAATTCAAAGTGCTTCCATTTCACCTTGACTTCTGTGATTATTTTGAAGTGTGGTCTCCCTAATCTCAATTATGCACTAAGGTTTTAGCTGACATTATCCCTTGGTTTTAACTTTTATAAAATCCCAATCAATTATATTAGTATCATGTATATATGTATTTTAAGCAATGATATATGAAATAAATCATGTTCTTTCACTATGGGAGGAAAGGAAAGTTTGTATTCTATTGGACCTACTCTCTCAAATATTTGGAATGGTCCAAAGTATCTTGGTGCTAAATGGGCATGGGATCTCACTTTTAAAGAACTTATCTTTGGCATTATTTTAATATATACATGCTCTCCTACTTGAAATTTCTTATGAATTTTGCTTAACTCTTTTTTTTTTAGTATTGAGCTATATTGTATTCTTTCCTTATATTAATTACTTCCTATTTTATTTCCCTTAACATATTTGGAACAAGTGTGACTCTACCCATTGGGTTATCCTAAGCAATTGGCATATTATTCTTATTTCCATACAAATCTTCAAAGGGGCTCATATTTAACAACTCTTGCTAGCCATTATTGTAAGAAAAGTCTACTCAAG